>JAQMYI010000015.1:4195123-4206933 GCA_030014275.1 Clariallabes melas
AATTTATTGTTGTTTTTAATGACCCGTCCCAACCCGCCCCGCAAATAAAGTGACAATTTCTTTACCCGCCCCGCGGGTAACCCGCGGGGTCCGCGGGTTAAAAGACGACCCGCGCATCACTATTGAGAACGGAAGTATATTGCTGTTTATTTGTACCACGCTCCGATCTCATCCTCTGACCTACACAGCCATCGCTAATGCAGTAGGAAGGCACGCGAGAGCGCTACTCGACTACTTTTTTTTTTTTTCAGAAATATTAATATCATCAGTCATAGCACGAAAGTTAACTTCCTTATTCTATTTTTCTCTTGCGTTTCAATTTTGCGTTTGCAGCTCACAAACCAAGTAGGTGCACACTGCCCCCTGCTGTACTGGAGAGTGTAAATACCCAAGCGTACCCGAGTACGGAGAACAAAAACAACAACAATGTGGAGGGGGCGGGGAGGGGGGGCCACGCTTAGTGTATTTTCCACATGCGCATCTCATGGACGTTCCACAGCGCTGTAACTGTGAACTCCGTGTCCTTTCTTAATTCGTTTTCTTACTAAGTGGATTGTTAACAAATATCTGTGGTAAAAGACTTCATATCGTTGATTATTTTCCTATAACAGCGTGGAACAGAGTGGTAGTATCTGGTAAATATTCATCGGAATCGATGCCGAGACCGAGCAAAAGTTTTTATTAAAGAGCAACGCGATAGAGAGGATCACGCCTCTCCAGTGTAACCATGGCAACGATTAGATAATTGTAGCCTGTTAGAGTGTGTGCACGTCTGTGTGTATGTGTGGGTTTAAACGCAGGTCAGTAAATGTGGTGTGAGCGAGATAACAGTGCTGAAGTGTTGGTGAGGGTTATTTCGGGAGACAAGTTAGTGGGAGAGAGAGTGTGTAACAGAAGTCAAGGTCCCACACACTCGTGAGGTGTGTGTGTGTGTGTGTGTGTCAGATGCAACGATTGTGAGATTCTCTGATTCTGTCCAACTGTGACAGAGGTCGGCTATTTAGAGAGGGAAAGCGAGAGACCGCGTGGTAATGATGAGCAAGTGTGTGTGTGTGTGTGTTACCTGTTACACTGACTAGAGGAGGATTTCTGACTTCCTTATTTCCTCACTCCCTTTTCCTTCCTCTGTTCTTTCCTTCTTTCTTTTCTTTGCTCCCTCTCCTCTTCCTTCAACACCGATGCTGATATTCAGCACAACAGCACGACCTCACGTGTGATATTACTTTCATGTAACAGTTCCACAAACCCCATTTATTATGAACAGATTGTGCTTTCTCTTGTTTTTTTTATGTAACCAGTCCTTCCACGCCCGGTTTAATTACAGCTAGTTCCCCGACTTACGAACGCGCTCAGTAAGTCGGATTTGTTCTTAAGTCTGACAAAGTGAGTCTTATACGCCTTTGACATGATGATACAATGTAAATCATACCAATATACTCGACTAAATCTCCGTCCTGTTTCCCCACACTGCCATCATGTGGCCAAAAGCTGTAATTCACAGGGGTGAAAGTCGTTTTAAATTCTTCCTGGTTCTGTGTAGCCGAAAAGGTGAGGAGAATATATAAACCATGGAGGTTTTGGACAGTCCTGAGGAACGTACAAGGTGTGTGGAGTGTATATGAGACTATACGAGTAAGAATTCCTTTCGCTCTGTTCCCGTTACAGGTTTACAAAGAACCTGTCTCCGGATAAGATCAACCTGAGCACGCTGAAGGGAGAAGGTCAGCTCTCCAACCTGGAGCTGGACGAGGAGGTTCTGCAGAACATGCTGGATCTGCCCACGTGGCTCTCCATCAGCCGGGTGTACTGCAACAAAGCTGCTATCAGAGTGAGACCGCAGATACCACAGAGAGAGAGAGAGAGATATGTCATGTGGAGTGCTTTCGTTTTCACTTTGATGTTATCAGAGAACACTTTAATATAACATTATATGATTTAATATAATGATTTTATTCTGATTGTTGTATATAAACTTTATTTAAGTAATCAAATATTAGTGTTTACACTAACCCCCCTCTCTCCCTCTCTCTCTCTCTCTCTCTCTCTCTCTCTCTCTCTCCTCCAGATCCAGTGGACAAAATTAAAAACCAGCCCCATATGCCTGGTGGGACTCCCCGTCTTCACTCTCAATACTTCACTCTCACTTTCTCTCTGTTTCTCTTCCTCCTTTTCTGACTCTGATGATCATCCTTTACTTTCTTCATGTGATTGTAGACTATTTTGCCTCTCTGTTAATGGACAGACAGAGACAGGCAGAGAAAGAAAGAGACAGAGAGTAAGAAAGAGACAGAAACGCACAAGTAGATAGGCTGAGAGAGAGAGACGGGGGGAGAGAGAGAGAGACACCAAGAAAATGAGTGGGAAATAGACAAAAGGGAAAGGGAGACAGAAGGAGAGACAGACAGTAAGGAAGAAAAAAGAAAGAGAGACAGAAACAGACAGGTTGAGAGCGAGTGAGACAGACAGCGAGAGGTAGACATAGAGACAGGCAGAGGGACAGCAAGGGACACAAGTAGACAGGCTGGGGGACACAAGTAGACAGGCTGGGGGACACAAGTAGACAGGCTGGGGGACACAAGTAGACAGGCTGAGGGAGAGAGACGGGGAGAGAGAGAGAGAGAGAGACACCAAGAAAGTGAGAGGAAAATAGACAAAGGGAAAGGGAGACAGACAGAGAGACAGACAGTAAGGAAGAAAAAAGAAAGAGAGACAGAAACAGACAGGTAGACAGGTTAAGAGAGAGAGTGAGACAGACCGCGAGAGATAGACATAGAGACAGGCCGAGGGACAGCGAGAGGAACAGACAGGCCGAGGGACACAGACAAACAGACCGATTTACAAATTAATAACCATTTCTCTCTCTCTAGTTTCTCGACAAGGTGGAGGTAGAGATGATGACCTGTGAGGAGCCCCGCCCTCCTAACGGCCCCTCCCCTATAGCCATCACTGCAGGTCAAAGGTCAGAAATGATCTGTTTTCATGCATCAGAATTAAAGCATCAGATAATGCAAGAGATAATCACTGTGTGTGTGTGTGTGTGTGTGTGTGTGTGTGTGTGTGTGTATGCGCAGTGAGTACGGCTTTGCCGAGAAGGTGGTGGAGGGCATGTCAGTCATCATTAACTCCATCGTTATTAAAGTGAAGTCCAGAGCGTTTCACGCCTCCTTCGAGCTCTGGCAGCTTCAGGGCTACAGTCTGAACCCTAAGTGGCAGAAGAGTGACCTCCGATACACACGAATCACACACCCTAAGAGAGGAGAGGTAATACACACACACACACACACACACACAAAGTAATAAAAAAAAAATTTAATCCAGTACTTTTCCAAAGACAGACGAAACTAATCTTTTACACCACAGATATCTGCATTAAATCCCTAAAAAGGTGATGAAACAGAGGCAAGTGATGTTTGCAAAGAAACCTCGACCCTTTTCTCATGACAGCCGCCATGTCACGATTTTAAACGTTTCATAATAAAATATATTTGAGCAATATCGCATTCGACTCCGTGCTGTTATGCGGTCGTAGTGTGATATTGCTTTTATACAACAGTCACACAAAATTTATTTATCATCAATAGATTATGCTTTGCTTCTTTAACCAGTTATTTGCTTAGAGAGAGAGTAAACCATGGGAGGTGGTGGACAGTCCTGAGAAACTCACAAGATTTACTTTATATTTCCACTTATTCCGCTTTAGAATACCAGTTTTGTTAACTTCCAGGTTCTGGGGGTGAATCCTAAATAGCGTTAAATGAAAAGCTATGAAAAGTGTCCTTGATCAGGGGTTAGAGAGGAATTTAGGATTTAACCTTGTGTTAGAAGCTAGTTAGCTTTATAGCTGTAAATAAAACAATATGGATGTTTCGGATGTGATTTGGAGCGACTTGGAAGCAATTATTAAAGAGACAAAATGTTATTTAGTTTTTTTTTTTTTTAAGCCTGACATAATGTTAGCAGGCAGCTGCTCTCTCCTCAGTACCGCGGACCGCACAGACCTACTTTCATCCACTCTGTGACAGACAGCTACTGTAATGAACACTCATTAGAGAACCTGTGACACGAACAGATACGTGCAGTTAAACTTCCCAGTGCTGTTACGCTCTGTTATCATCATTCCTCTCGTCCAATCAGATTACTCGGTCAGAATTAACTGTTGTATAATCTCAAATAACATCTGCATCTGCTTTTTTATGATGGCTAAACACAATTGAAAAGTGAAACATCATAGCATGTGGTGTCACAGAGAAACCAAGAAGTGCAAAATGTCCCTACTTTCAAACTTTCCCAATAGTGGAAACTTACTGAATGTTACAGTACAAAGCACTTGCACTGGAGACTCCTTTCATAACTGTTAATAAGATTTCTCTCTTAAGGAACCGTTTCTAGTGTGTCTTAAGTAAATAATACGTACCTTTACATTACACAGATTTTTAGAGATTTTGTGTTTTGTGCATGTATTGCAGGTGCTGACCTTTAAAGAAATCAACTGGCAGAGTTTGCGCATCGAAGCGGACGCTATAGAGAGCGAGGAACAGGATTTAGGGAGCACACCGCTACGACTCATCACCAACCAGGGGCGCATCCGGATCGCTCTTAAACGCAGAGTAATCAATAGTCTTATAAAAATAATAATAAGTTAGAATATAGCCCTGAACACCATAAACCACATCCATAAATACACAAGGTACCTTCTACACTACTAGCATCTCTGTTTCTGCCAGGTAAAGGACTGTAACGTTCTGGCATCGAAGCTGCTCTTCATCCTGGATGACCTGCTGTGGGTTCTGACCGACTCTCAACTTAAGGCAGTAATCCATTACGCCAAATCTCTGAGTGAGGTCATGGAGAAATCTGCACAGCAGAGGAAGAGCATGGAGGTAGGTAGACACACACACACACATACACACACATACACACACAGACATGTTGATTAGGTTCCTTATTTCTCTCACCTTTAAGTGGGTTTTCATTACTGTAATCATTCTTAATCGAACCTGCTAGTATTTCTGAACTGGGGCGTATTTACTTTTGGTATCAGGAAAAAGTTCTTTAAGCCACTTTGAGTTCTGTAATCTCCATTAAAGCAGCTCCTCTGTTCAGTAATGGTTTTCTTTAAATTGTGTTTCAGACAGTCCCGACCTCTCCTGGACCTCGTCCACCGTGGCCAGAGCCACACCCGGTTCCCGTGTCGACGCCCAACACGTTGGCACAGTATTTCGACCTTTACGATGTGAAAGAGTCGTCATATCACACGTTTATTTCTCGCCTTGACCTGCACATCTGCAACGACAGCTCATCAGAAACAGGTAACTTCGTCTTATCAAACCAGTTTACCTCACCTCGATACACATTGTCTCATCTACCTCACCTCGACACGCATTGTCTCATCTACCTCGCCTCGATACACATTGTCCCATTAACCTCACCTCGACACGCATTGTCTCGTTTACCTCGCCTCGACGCGCATTGTCTCGTTTACCTCGCCTCGACGCGCATTGTCTCGTTTACCTCGCCTCGACCCGCATTGTCTCGTTTACCTCGCCTCGACCCGCATTGTCTCGTTTACCTCGCCTCATCATGCCTGGCTCCATGTAGCTCACCCAGACACACAACAGCTTTTCACCTCAACACGCATTACCTCATTTTCCTCACCTCGACAGACACGGACCCATTTACCTCACCCAGACCTGACCCTAAAAGGCAATGCTTCATTTACATCACATCAAAACACGTTGCCTCATTTACCTCACCCCAATATGTTTTTTTTTTCCCTCATTTACCTCACTCCAAAATGCATTTCCGTGTTTACCTTACCTCAACACGCATTGCCTCATTTGCCTCTTTGAGAACCCAGATCTTACAGATGATGCATTGACTTTTTGGCATTTAACCTTTTCTTTTTTTAGATGAAGCCCCCATTCCAGGCTCCCAGGGTGCAATGCAACTGACCTTTCGTAAGCTGGGCTTTGATTATTACCCCTTCCACAGACCAGGTGAGTGTATACAGGGGCATCTTTTTAAATCGTTACCTCGTCCTTTTTCACTTATTTCAGCCTGAAATGTGTCATTGAGATCATGCATAAAGGTGTAACGTCTAACAGAGTAGTCATTACCTGTGTGTGTGTGTGTGTGTGTGTGTGTGTGTGTGTGTGAAGGCGATGGCTGTCGGCATTGGGAGCGTTACTGCAGTGCTTTAGACTCTCGCACTCAGTGGGCATCCAAACTGCTACAGGACTTTCAGAAGAAACTGGAGAGCTCAGGATTTGCCCAGCCTCCATCTGAACCTCGTAAGATCTGCGAGATATACGTATATATTAGTGTATATACACCTTCTGGTGGGAAGTGATGAAATCATGCTGATGTTTTATATCTATTAGGAGACGGAGAGTCAGTTACAAGCTCTGATGAAAGTTTGGCTTTAAAGAAACTCCGCTCCAGCTGCATGGTGATCCGTGTGGACGATCTGGACATTCGCCAGGTTTCTGTCCTCCCAGACACTCACTCACACTCACCGTCATAGTTTTTGTTTAAAAAAAAAAAAAAAAAAAAAAAGGTATTCGTGAAACAATTAAATGTTTTTTGGGAGTATAATAGAAATGACCCTCACTTCAAGGATTTAGGATCTGTAGCCCCGCCCCCTTTAAAGGCACTTTTGTATAGCGATCACTGTTCCATGTCTACCCATCTGTCTGTCAATCTATTTGTCTAACTGTTTATTATCCACCTGTGTGTCCTCCGAAAATGGCACGGTGACTCAAACAGAACAGAGAAGTGAAAGGGTTTGTGGTCACAGGAAAGACAGAGGGACGACTAACGGGGTCGAGGAAAGTACAGAACAGAAAATAGAGTGAAGTATGAAAAAAGAACAGAAGTGAGAGGGGTTCAATACCAGTCATACAGATATTTGTCTATCTCTCAATTCTAGTCTGTTTTTGTGTTCCTCTCTCCCCACACACACATACACACACACACACACACACTTCCAGTGTATACAATGACATCACAGGTGCTTTACACGCACACAGATACTTAAATGTCAGGAAGTTCCCAAAGTTCAGAAGAACTAATCGTAGAAACTCTGTTATAACTGTGACTCAAGATGCCCGCAGTGACCCACTGGTTCGTCCATGTAGTGAAACCGAACTGTTGTTCTTTCTCCATGTTGTCTCAGGTGTCCACCGGGGGGCGTCACAGCAAGAAAACCCAGTCGCTTTTATCGTGTAACCGCAAAGTGCTGAACATGGCGGAGAACACGCCTGCGATCCACCTGCAGTTCACAGAGTATTACTTCCCTCACAGCGCCGGAGGACCCGGTACCTCTGACATTCAACTACTGTTTTATTATTTTTTGTTCTTTTCTTTTTCTTTTTACATCATAACACAGAGATTTAGATAACACAGAATTCACCCTGTATGTACAGTAAGTAATTGTGAGTACGGTTCACTTCAGGTACATTAAGTGGGTCGTTGTAAGCTAACCAATAGCTAGCATTAAAGCTAAGAGACCAGAACATAGAGAATACAAATGCCACCTTTTAGAATGTCATCTTAATCTGGTAGTAAAAATGTAATATCAAATTGGAATATTTATAAAATCGCAATTAAAAATGGAATTGGCAGCTGGGGGTCATGTTAATATCATATCTGCTGATCCCTGGTGATTCCCAGCTCTAGTAAACAGGCTAAACAACAAACTAGCACTGGATAACTGTCTCTCTCTCTCTCTCTCTCTCTCTCTCTCTCTCTATCGCTGTCTCTCTCTTTCTGTTGCTGTCTCTCTCGCTTTCTCTCTCTCTCTATCGATGTCTCTCTTTCTCTCTATCGCTGTCTCTCTCTATCGCTGTCTCTCTTGCTCTCTCTCCCTCTCTCTCTCTCTATCGCTGTCTCTCTCTCTCTCTATCGCTGTCTCTCTCTCTCTATCGCTCTCTCTCTCTCTTTCTCTCTCTCTATCACTCTCTCTCTCTATTGCTGTCTCGCTCTCTCTCTATCGCTGTCTCTCTATCGCTGTCTCGCTCTCTCTCTCTATCGCTGTCTGTCTCTATCGCTGTCTCTCTCTTTCTCTCTCACTGGCTCTCTCGCTTTCTCTCTTTCTATTGCTGTCTCTCTCGCTCTCTCTATCGCTCGCTCTCTCTATCGCTCGCTCTCTCTATCGCTCTCTCTATCGCTCGCTCTCTCTATCGCTCTCTCTATCGCTCTCTCTCTCTCTCTCTCTATCGCTCTCTCGCTCTCTCTCTATCGCTCTCTCGCTCTCTCTATCGCTCTCTCGCTCTCTCTATCGCTCTCTCGCTCTCTCTATCGCTGTCTCTCTCGCTCTCTCTATCGCTGTCTCTCTCGCTCTCTCTATCGCTGTCTCTCTCGCTTTCTCTCTCTCTCTATCACTGTCTCTCTGCAGTGCCCTGTTCCAATCTGTACGGTCAGCTGAACGGTCTGCAGCTGTGTGTGGACGCTGCGAGTGTGTTGTGGATGTATGTGTTTTGCCATGGCTTGCTGACGACTCTGGAGCAGGTCAAGGCCTTCTACCACCTGCAGGACAGCAGCAAGAGCGAGGAACACGTGGACGTCCGTGTGGACGCTACGCAGCTCAAGGTAAGGTCATGACTCTCAAGCTACTTCAAAATATCAGTCAACACTTTTCTTTATTTTTCCGTCTTACTGATGGTTGTGGGTTTTTTTTTTCCCCCCCTCCGTAGCTGATCATTCCTCTCGACTCGTCCATCCTGGATCACCCCGATCGTCCACATGCTCTGGGTTTCACCCTGTCTCAGGCTTTCATGAGCAACACCCATCACTCTCCTCACTCGTCCCTGTCCGACCTGGAATCCACGTTCTCTTCGTTCTCCGCGCATCCGTTTTTCCGTCCCTCCCCAGTCCCCCCTTTTCCCCGCGACCAGAACACCCTGCACCCTCTTCCTCCAGCCTTCTTAAAGTCAGATTCTTCATTTTCGCTCTCACGTTCCTCTTCCTCAAGGGACGTGTGGAGCATCAGCCTGTCCCGGGCAGCAGGGTGTTTTGAGGGCGCGCGGCGAGGAGGCAAAGCACCGCCATTCATGGAGCCGTTCGCCGCGTGCGTGTGGATGTGCCGCCCGCAAGCCTTAACGAAGTCGTTAAGTCAGGTTTTAACGAGGGCAGAAAACGGTGCCGAGAATCCGCCCGGTCACGACGCTCCATCCGCGTCCGTCCACCTCCTGGTTCAGTCCATCACCCCGATCCGAATGTGGCTCAGTCATTACCAGTATGTCGCTCTGCTCCGGATGAAAGATTATCTCGCCAGGTTGGGCTCCGACCTCAATCGCATTCCGGGCGCGAAGACCAGAACCGTGTCTCCTCCCACCGTCTGCATGTCCCTCCTCATCGAGGCGCTGGAGCTCGGTCTGCTCCTCCCACCCGTCGTCGGGAAACCAGAAGACGGCGAAGCCCCCGAGGACACGGACTCGCAGAGCCTGACCGGCTCCGATCTCTCGCCGTCACGGCCGGACAGCGGGATAATGGGAAGCGCGGAAAAATCGTCGGAGCAGCAGGAGGAGGAGGAGCGTGAGGGGGAGGGGCCTGTTGAGGAGGCGTGTGAAGCCGTCGAAGAGGGATTGGATAAACGGACCGGCCAGGGAGACGAATCCCAGGGCAGCGTCGCTTCACCACCGCCGTCTCCGGCCACCGTGCAGAATCCGAACGCTTCTACGGTCAGCCTGGAGGGGGAGCTGTCCAACGCGCTCAGCGTGACCAAAGACGTGACTAAAGACGCCCTCAATGCGTCTCTGGACCTCACCAAGGGGGCGCTGTCCATCACTAAAGACGCTTTCAGCATCCTGAGCCGCGGCTCTGCCATGAGCAAAATATTCAGCACTCAGAGCAGGTAAGAGTTTATATTAAAAAAACTATTTTAAAAAAACAGTGTGATTATATTTGTTGTTATTTATGAAATATACAGAGGGACATTTGTGAGGTTTGTGTGTATGGATTGTGTGTTAACTCGCTGTGTGTGTGTGCAGAGAACCAGACGACTCCAGTTTGCGTCTGCCACCCCTCAAACACTCGCTTTCCCAGAATTCCTGTGACAGCGTGGTCATGGACACCAGCGCGGCTGACGACGGTCTCTCACTGGACAGCGACACCAGCGAAAACTTTGTCATCCTCACCGACTCGGGTATGACGTCATCACCATGTCTAGTCTTTAACCACCAACACACGTCTGTCTCTCTCTCTCTGTCTGTCCTGTTTGTCACTTTGTCTCTCTCTATCTATCTGTCTTTTTTGCCTTTCTGTCACTTTGTCTATTTTTGTCTCTCTTTCTCTCTCCTGCCATGTTTGTCTGTCTGTCTTCATCTACATGTGTCTCTTTCGCTCTCTGCATATATCTGTCCCTCTTTTCTTTTTTTTCTTTTTTTTTTGTGTCTGTCTTTCTGTCTGCCTGTGTCTCTGACACTTTCTCTCTACATGATTCTCTCTCTTCATATCTGTCTCGTCTGTCTCTTTGTCCTGCTGTCTGGTTCTCTGGTCCCTTCACTTTTTCTTTCGTTCTCTTTCCCTGCCTCTCTCTCTCTCTGTCTTTCTGTCTCTGTATGTATTTACCTTTGTCTCTTTCTCTCTTTCTTTCATAACATACCTTTCTGTCTCTCTCTCTATTGCTCTGTCTCTCATTTTGTTTTTCTGTCTGTCTTTTTTTTTTTTTGCTCTCTGTCTGTCTCACTCACAGAGTCCACTCGTCCCAACGGCACTCCCATCCACTCATCGGCTGATCTGAGCAGCTCTCTGTCTCACAGCACTGAGGACATGTCTCAAGAAATGGTGAGACACAAACACACACACACACACACATGTACATCTAGCTGTAAGAGAAGTTTGTGTGTTGAAGCAAAACTTTTACTACCTTTTGATGTTTTATAAACCATATGTCTCGCTGTGTCTCTCTCTGTCTGTCTCTCTGTCTGTCTCAGGTGTGTGTGGTGTTGCTGTCTGTGCGTGCAGTTCGTTCTCTGATGGAGTTCCACGCGCAGGACGCAGTCGTCGCGATGGAGGTTCAGTCCGTTACGCCTAAGCAGCTGGGAAACCAGCGAGTGCTGGAGCTGCAGGGGCTCGTACAAGGTGAGACACACACACACACACACACACACACACACACACACACACACACACTCGTCTGCGATACACTACTCTAACCTAGACTTAACGCAGTCTCTCCTCTCCTCTCCACAGGCGCTCCATCTCCGCCCGGGTCCCCTGTGTCCCTCCCACCAGCGGTGTGTCTGAGAGCGGAGGCGGGGCCAGGGGCGGGGCGTCACTGCTGCGCGGCGGAGAGCGCGGGGTTCATAGAGGTGTGTGTGCGCGGGTGCGAGGCCGAGCTGCTGACCTCGACCATAAACACACTCGGGCCGTTCATGGAGGACGAGCTCATCGCAGACACCCAGCCAATCAGGATCACCGTACACAACACGCGCGTCACCCTCAAGGTGAGTGGGCGGAGCTATTGGAGATTATAATACTGTTGCTAGGCAACATAGAAACAAGGACGGTGAGAAGCAGCGTACTAGTTGTCTAGTTGTTTTAACTAGTTACCTGACTAACATGTACAGAAAGAGGAGAGAGAAGAATGAAGGACTTCTCAACACTGTGTGTGTGTGTGTGTGTGTGTGTGTGTGTGTGTGTGTGTGTGTGTGTGTGTTTTCAGGATGATGCTCCCCCTGTTTATCCCACCTCCCCCCAGCCTGTTCCCGTCTCCTTTCTTCTAGACGGTATAGTTCTGGAACGTCTGGATGACACCATGCTTACAGTCAGACGTGGGTGCTCACTGTGTGTGTGTGTGTGTGTGTGTG
>JAQMYI010000015.1:4270133-4282068 GCA_030014275.1 Clariallabes melas
CATCATTTAGGGTTAAATAACTTGTTGCAGCTGAAATATTAATCACTGTAGTAATTATCCAATGGAAGGCTCTTAAATATTTGCTTAGTTATATTCAGGTGGTGACTTGTCTTGTCATGTTTAGCTAGCTGATATGTAAAAGTAGCTAAATTTAGTGTTGTTATCCTGGTAGTGATTCCATAAGCGCATGAGGAAAATGCACATGATGTTGATATACAGGTTATCCCCGACTTACGAACGAGTTCCATACCGGGAGCACGTTCGTAAGTCCGATTTGTTCTTAAGTCTGAGAAAATGAGTCTTGTACACCTTTTGACACGAATATACAATGTATACCGATCCACTTGAGTAAATCTCTGTCCCCTTTCCAAACACTGCCATCATGTGGCCCAAAAAAACATAACTGCGACTAAGGAAATGAATCTCGCACGTGAAATGTAACAGTGTTGTCTCTGTGCCTTTAAATCGTGAGGGGAATCCCGGGCACCATTTTGTCTCAGAGCCGTTTTCTGCTGTCTGTTTTGTTAAGGATTTTCCAAAATTAGGATTATTCACTATCGGGACAGCTTTACAGGACAGACATTTTCCATCATCGTGCTCCCGGACTGATTTATTGAAACCGGTGAGGCCGACTCATTTCTCCCGGCCCTCCACATGCGCGCACGCACGCAATATACTGGATTTTATACGTTCATTTACACACTGAAAATGTTGTAAATAATTATAAATGTTAGTATCTGGTGCACTGCAGTGTCCATTTTTTGACCAATTCACGTGAGCTACTTCCGCAATCGAACTGGAAGTAGAACAGCGCTCATGTTCGCGACTCGAATGTTGTCGAGGACTACCTACGAGGTAGAACGATGAGTTAAAACATTCTACATTATAAATGTCATAAGGCCAGTCAGGAGCGTCGCTTAAACTTGCACTTGGTGGAACAGCATGTTTATTATTACCTCAGAGGGGTGTGTAGAGTTTATTGAGCAACTGGGCGCCAAATAAAACCCCGAGTCTTCCATGTAGACGTTTTTTCATTTGGTGGGAATTTGGAAAGGTTGAGTACATACACCGGGAAAGGTATGAAAGAGAAAAAGAGCAAGTAAGAAAGTATTTCACGGGTTTCTAAAGGCGACAAGATCTAGAAAAGTACGACGAGGTAGAGGAAGACCAGAAGGTGGCGATATTGCAGCATAGCGGATGCCAACCGTCTGTAAACACCAACAACAAGAACAAATAAAACCCAGAATAATGACGCGTGTGTGGTGGTGTGTTTTAGTTCTTCACAAGGGTTTGGGTGGACCCCTGACTGCATGACTTCATGCAACTATAAACACACCCACACACTTTTTCCTTTACACACACACACACTTTTTTCGGTGGCTGCGTCCCAAATCACAAACACAAACATTTTAAAGTACGACTAGATCACTGAAATCTAAAGCTTTATAATAATATGGCAGTTGATTTGGGACACAGCTGATATAACGTGATGCAGCAAGTGTGCGTTTCGGCTGAGGTACTTCAAAGCTTGTTGCTATGGTAACAAGTACAGCAGGGCTGTGAGTGCTTAGAAGTTAAACAGGATATGCGCTACTATAGACGTTAGTGTACGCTGTAATTTGGGACGCAGCCCACGAGTACGAGGTGTTTAGAGGCTCAAAATAAGAGACGGAATGAGTGAGTGGGGATAAATTAGTTGACTTCCGGACCCTCCGTGGCTTGATGATGTCATCTAGCTCCTCCCATTCGGGACGTTGAAGAGGACGGGCGCTGTAACGTTGCGTTCGTCCACTGGACACAGCACACGCGTCTGTTGATTAAGTGCAGAGGTTAGAGGTTGGCTGTGACATCAGTGCCTGTTACCAAACACCCTGACCTTCTCACACACACACACACACACACACACACACACGCACACTTCACTTCCAGCCACTTCAGCATGTGTTATGGCTCTCTGCCCTGCTGCCTGGTGTGTGTCCAAGGTACAGAGCTGAGTTAGAGTTAGGTGTGTGTGTGTGTGTGTGTGTGTGGAGTGTTAAACGTAGAGAATGGCTCCTCGAGGACGGTGCTCTGTTTAAGGTAAGAGAAAGAGAATGAACGAGGGACTGACAGGAATAGAAAAATGCACAGATTGATAAAAAGAGAGGTTAAAAGATGGATAGAGACTGAGAGAAGGAGAGAGAGAGACACGTTAATACAAAGAGAGACAGATGAATTAAGAGAGAGAGAGGGAGAGAGAGAAATCAGTAGATAAATAGACAGACAAGTAACAGAAGGACATGTTGGTAGAGAGACAGTCTTCAATAGAAGGACAGATTAATAGTTAAAGAGACGGATTAATAAAAAGAGAGAGAGAGAGACAGAAAGAGAAGGAGACGGATTTATAGAACGAGAGACAGAGGGTTATTGAAGATTATATAAAAAAGGGTGGTTAGTCTGAGAGAGACAGAGGAGTTGGTTCCCCAAGAACAAGTCTCATACTACAAGAATGCCAGCTGTGTCCAGCTGTCTCGTTGTCTCTCTCTCTTTCTTTTGCGCTCTCTCTCCGTCTTATTCTCTCTTATTCCAAACTGCAGACAATAGCAGATCTGTTCCACAGGGACGTGGGTGGATTCCTGTTAGCTGGTGTAGATATAGCATTCTGTAACATTCTTTCTCTCTGTCTCTGTCTCTCTCTCTCACGCTTCCGTCCTCCGCGTCTCTGTACCAGAGAGCTCAGCCGTGCCCGAGCAGTTCACCGGTCTTCTTCACGGATCTTCGCCCGTCGTCGACTCTCGGGAAGGACCGGAGCCTCCGCGGGTGCCCTCTGATCCCGCGGCCCCCAAGTGCCCGCTGTCGGTTTCCATGGCAGCCGTCCGTACGGACCCGGACCCCAAGGCCATCTACGCGACCGTGAACAAAGAGTCTCGCGATTCGCCGAGCCGGACCCGTCCCGGGGACCTGAAGCTCTCCCGCAGCCTGTCCAAATCCGACTCGGACCTATTGTCGACTCCGCCCACCGAAGAGGAGGTGGGGCTGAGCGGGCGCAGCGAATCTGTGTCCAACTGCAGCGCGGCCAAGAGGAGGATGGAGAAATCGCCGTCGTTCACGTCCGAGTGGGACGAGGTAAGTCAAATTCTCCAGGACGTCCCTGAATCAGTGTCTCTAAAATATCTAGACTGTGTGTGTGTGTGTCGTGCGTCCAATAATGTTCTCTTTATAGGGTTTTAATATATTATTTATACTACAGCATGGTTGTTTTTCCTAAATCTTTAAAACTGTCTCAGTGAAGGAGGTGTGGCCACTGTGACGAGTGTTAGTGAGAGGAGGCGTGGCCTCTGTGCGACAGGCTCAGTGAAGGATGTGTGGCCTCAGTCTTGATGGAGACGTGGTTTTTAAGTGAAGGAGGCGTGGTCTCTGACTGCTTCTCGGAGAAGGAGGTGTGGCCTCTGATTTCTTGTCAGGAAAGGAGGTGTGGCCTGTAACTTGGTCTACTTGAAGGAGGTGTGGCCTGTCTTAGTCTCAGTGAAAGGGGCGTGGTCTCTGACTGCTCCTCAGTAAAGGAGGTGTGGCCTCTGTCTTAGTATCAATGAAGGAGGTGTGGCCTCTCTCAGTCTCTGTGAAGGAGGTGTGGCCTCTTACTCATTATCAGTAAAGGAGGCGTGGTTATTTTCTGTCTCCTGTCCCGTTTCAATGTGTCTTATCAGTTTGTCACTTTTGTTGGTCATGACTGGCTGGGTTGCTTAGACACTGTGTGTGTGTGTGTGTGTGTGTGTGTGTGTGTGTGTGTGTGTGTGTGTGTATGAGAGAGAGAGAAAGACAAAGCCTGCTTATGCTAATCCAGCACTTTTTCTTAGGGGGGTAAAAAGGGAGGGCACACACACACACACACACACGGACGGATGTGTGGAGGCTGATATTCAGAGTGTAAAAGCTGAAGGTGAAGGAGTGTGTTCTCTGTTCCCTCACACACACACACACACACACACACACACACACACACACACACAAACTACACCTTAATGATGGCTGCCGTCAGATCTGCATTCGTGAGTATCTCCTTCACCGAGACAACACACACACACACACACACACACACACACACACACAGCTGATGCGGTGTCAGAGGACCAGTTAGTTCACTCGCACTGTTTACTTGCTCAGTGCGACTTCCATAGAGACTGAGGTGAGCTGTGGTTTGGGACGGAGCCACACAACAGGTGTCAGGTGTAGTGAAGTACGAGTGTGTGTGTGTGTGTGTGTGTGTGTGTGTGTGTTTGGGAGCTTCATGCGTAACTAGCTGTGTTTCCGAACCGTCTGCACTACAGACGCTACAATCTGCACTACAGCCGTCTGTGGTTTGGGACAAAACCTGCGATGGAGGTTTGGATAAATACAGAAGCTGCAGATTTACTTCATTTTGTAGACGTTGTTTTGTATTTCTGTGCCTGTGTGTGTGTGTGTGTGTGTGTGTGTGTGTGTGTGTGAGGGAGAAAGAAAATGCCTCTTGACGTCTCTTTTGTTTCCAGAACCTGGCACACACACACTTATTCTCTGCCCACGTCTACTGGAGCGTCTCAATCTCTCTTTCAAAAGAACACACACACACACACACACACACACACACACGCACAGCTACTCTTCAGCTGTTGACCTGTGAACTCTTCCTTGACCTTTGACCTCCTGATTGTTTGAGCCTGACTACACGGCGAGGCCTCGTGGTTCCTCCTCTCCGTCTGTCTCTGAAAATCGCGAGTTTTCCTCCTTTGACGCTTTCCTTCCTTTTTTTTTTTTTTGCTTCTTTCTTTACTCCCTCTCTTCTTCTCTCTTTTTTTTATTAACATTTTCTTGATTTTCCTGATTGCTTTCACTTTTTCCTCTTTGCCCTTCTCACCTCCTTTCATTTATTTTTTTCTTCCTTCCTGTCTTCTTGTTGTTCTGTCTCCTTTTCTCATATTAATTTTGTAATCTTCCTTCCTTCCGCTTTATTTTTTTCCCTCCAGTCCTTCTTTCTACAAACATTTTTTAAAACTTTTTTTTCCTCTCCTCCCCTTTTTCCTTTTATATAATTCCATTTTGTTAATTTGTTTCCCTTCCTTCTCTCTTGTCCTTCATCTTGTCCTTCCTTCTTTTCTCTTTTTTTTATTTTCTTTCCTTTCCTTTTTTGTTTACTTCTCTTCCTCCTTCCCTCCAACATTTTATTTTTCCTTCTTTCCTTCATTGTTTTTTGTCTCCAGTCCTTTCTAAAATTCTTATTTTTAAATGTAGTTTTGTTTCATCCCTTTTCTCCTTCCTCTCATTTTCTTTTTTTTTTTTTGCTTTTCTTTTTTCCCCATTTAATTAAATTTAGGTTTTCTTTTCTCTTTCCTGTTTCTTTCCATCCAAATTCTTGTTGATATTTTTAGTTCCCTTCCTTTCCACTTTCCTTCCTCTTGTTCATCCTTCCCTTCTTTTGGTGTCCTTCCTTCTTTCTTCCGTTTATCCTTTACTTCTCTCTGTTGAGTTTTAATATTCTATTTCATTACTTTCCTTCGTTACTCCTTCCTTGATTCATTTTTTTTTTAATGATTTTTGTTTTTCCTTTCCCTCCCTTTCTCATCCATTTTGTTAATTTTTGCTTTTCTTTCCTCTTTTCTCATTTTTTTGCCTACAAATCCCTGATTTTGATATTTTGGTTTCCTTCCTTCTGTCCTTCCTTTGTGTTATACTTCCTTGTTTACTTCCCTTGTCCTTTTCCTTCTCTCTTTCCTTCCCTCCAACTCCATTTTCGTTACTTTTGTTTCCTTCCTTTTTTAAAAACTTTTGTTTCCTTTCTGGCCTCCTTCTCTCCTTTCCTCCCTACATCCCTCGCTCCTTATTTTCTCCCTCACTTCCGTTTTGTTACTCATTTGATTTTCCCGTTTCCTCCCTTTACGTTCATGTGAAAGTTGATTTTGTCCCAGCAGAGACCGAGACGCTACTCGTCCGATTGGCGGAGACACTCGTCCTCACACAATGTAAGGTTATTGCTGTCTCTCTCTCTCTCTTCTCTGCTGCCTCGCTCTACCTCTGTACCTCTGAGTTCAGATCATGTGACCTGACGCATGGACGGGTGAAGGGCTGACGTTTCTCAGTAGGACTGAATATTCAGACCTGCCTCTGAATATTGTTGAACATGAACATCACTTCCTGGTTTCATCACTTCCTGGTTTCCTTGCGATGGCTGAACTGCTTATAAATAAATAATCATGTGCTGCTGATCTGCAGCGTTACAGTCGTGTATTCAGATCAGGTCCAGCGTTCCTGTTGTCTTCAGAGCTAAACATCGTCCTTTATCATGCAGCTGTAGCGGCGAATATCATGCAGGAGCCGCAGTAACGTCCTCATTTTCTCAAAACAGGAGCGGAGGAGGGCGTGTGATCACGTACACCTACAGTATAGATCTGTCTATCCATTTGTCTTCTTTTATTTTCCTATTTCTTATTTTTCTTCTTTCTTGTCTCTCTGTTTTTGTATTACTTTAGTGTTTTCAATCATGTCTGTCTCTGTCTTTATTTGTCTGTTTATTTAAACCTCCTCTGTCTGATTAAAAAAAAAAAAAAAAGTGTCATCACTTCAGAAGGGTCAAATTATTGGGCTGCATCATTTTCATACTGGACACCACACTGTGTGTGTGTGGGTTTGTGTGTGTGTAATCAAAGCTAAAGGAGACTGGATGAAAAGTTTGCAACGCCTTTTTTTTTTTTTTTTTTGATCAGACAGCGCATTTTTATGTCCTTCCGTCTGTCCCTCATTTACTCTGTCCTCTGTTCCTCCTTCCATCTGTCCCTCATGTACTTTGTTCCTCCTTCAGTCTGTGCATGCTTTACTCTGTCCCTCCTTCAGTCTGTCCCTCATTCATTTTGTCCCTCCTTCAGTCTATCCCCGTTTTACTCTGTCTCTACTTCACGCTGTCCTCCCTTTAGTCTGTCCCTCCTTAGGTCCTTCCTTTTTTTTTTTTTCTCTCTCCCTCCTTCAGTCTGTCCATCTTTTACCCTGTCCCTCCTTCACACTGTCCCTCCTTTACTCTCTCTCCCTCCTTCAGTTTGTCCCTTCTTTACCCTGTCTTTCCTTCAGTCTGTCCCTCCTTTACTCTCTCCCTCCTTCAGTCCGTCCCTGTTTTACTGTCTTCACTTCATGCTGTCCTTTTACTCTGTCTCTCCTTTAGTCTGTCCCTCCTTAGGTCTGTCCATCTTTTACCCTGTCCGTCCTTCACACTGTCCCTCCTTTACTCTGTCCTTTATTCTGTCCCTACTTTAATCTGTCTCTCTTTTAGTCTGTCCAATTTTTTTCTCCCTCCTTTAGTCTGTCCCTACTTTAGTCTGTCCATTTTTTTCTCTCTCTCCTTCAGTCTGTCCATCTTTTTCTTTTACTCTGTCTCTCCTTTTGCTCTATCTCTACTCTCTCCCCGTTCCTCTCTGTCTCTCCTTCAGTCAGCTGGTATCTTTCCCCCCCTCAGAGCTGGAATAAACCATTGCGGATTATTAGCGGGAGGATCTGTTGTCTTCTCTCGTCTCTCTCTCTCTCTCTCACTCGTCTCTCTCTCTTCCTCTCTGAAGCTGAAATGACTTTTCCCTGAATGCGTGTAGCTGCTCATGTCTGGCTGTGCTGCTTTAGCATGTGGGGGTTTAGCATGCGGCTAATACCGGTGAAAAGATTGATGATTCTGAGAGATATGGCGTAGCAGCTCTTTCCTCGGGCAGCTCGTGTTTCCTGGATGTGAGACGCTGAAGACGGATCCTCGGCTCATTAACGAGCAGCGCGTTGATTTGCCAGTCGGACCACGTCCTCGCCCGCGTCTCCTGTCCGCTCAGCGCCGAGTCTCACCTTATTGAATAAGCCTGAGATCTGATGCTATTCCTGTCGTCTGGTTCTCTGCGTTTCAGATCGAGAAGATCATGACGCTGATCGGAGCGGGGATCGACTTCTCCAAAGAGCAGGAGAGCGGCCTGACAGGTAACGTCACCTTCTGACCAGGCTGATTTTACTCGACTTTCTCTCTTATAAATAAATAAATAAATAAAAATAAATCTGTGGCTTTGTTACATCACACTGCTGCTGGCGGGAACATGAGTCACATTTAATGGCTTTGTTTTGTTTTTTGTGCATGTCTTTTGTGCCAGTGCAAAAACAAGGTCATTAATGCTCGTTTTTTTTTTTTTTTTTTTTTACTTTGGGGAAAAAAACAAAAGGGCGTGGCCTAAGTCATGTACATGAATTTGGCACCATGTAGAGAAGCGGGGACATTTTTGTGTCCTGCATTTACATTTTTAGCCATGAAGCCTGTGCTTTAAAATATATAAAAAAATTTTTTTAAAGAATTAAACTAGAATATTCTTCCAAACGCTGAGTTCAAATCATAAATACGTGCATTTTAAATACGTGAATATAAAATTGAGTAGCTTGTTTTGGGTCAATATTGGTCCCAAAGTGTACAAGTTACTGATTTGGGGGTGGGGTTACGATTAAATGAATTAAATAGCTGTTGTGGATTTAAAGAATGATTGAGTAGCTATTGTAGCTATTAGGTTCAATAAATGCAGAATTTTTTTCTAAAATGTTTCCGAGTTATCCTGCTAAATAAATCATGACCTCGTTATTGACGGAATTAATCCTGGTTATGATTTTGGCCATAATCGAGCAGCGCTAAATCCTAAATCCGTAAAATGGTCCGGTTCTGCCTCCTTTCACAAAAATGCAGAAACATTTGACTTAAATGCTGAATTTGAGCAAATTAGTCTCAAAACACGCTCGTTACACACGCTTACATCAGCCTTGAAACATTGCGAGCGTTATTATTGGAAAATCCGTATGCATTAGAAGCCATTAGAAGTTTTCCTTAAGTGCCTCAGCTTTATTGAGCTCATATTAAACTTTAATCTGGTGCCTCGTCTCATCCAAGTCATTGTGAGTTAATTTTTTTTTGTCCTCTCTCACTTTTCCCTCGAGGTGTCGGGATGATATCGGATCAGTCGGTGGGTGACTGGCTGGAGCGCGCGGGTCTGCCGCAGTATGAGAGTAAACTGCTGCTAAACGGCTTCGACGATCTGAGATTCATGGTGAGAGAAACACACACGTGTACTGTTTTATATTTTGTAGCATTTTGCACAAAAATTAACGTAGTACTACATGTATATCTTGGAGCGTTCAACAAGCCGCTGATGTGTGTCGCAGTAGCTTCGTTCTTGCTAGTCCAGTATTACGCTAGTTAGGCACTAACTTTTTTTTTCTTCTTCATTTTAATTATAAGTCTATGGATCTCTTTTAAGGGACATAGGTGGAAAAGAAATACAAAAAAAAAAAATTGAGAAAGAAAAAAAAAACAAGAAAAAAAAAAAGGACATGAGACGCAAAAAATTATTCTGGAGGGAAATGACGCGCGCACACAGAGCAGATAAAGAGCAGGCTGAGTCTTGAGCAGAGAGAAAATGGATCTTTAACCTCTCTGATGAGACTCCCTTTTGCTTTACACGCGCGCTGTACACACACGCATACAGACACAAAATAGAATATGTTTTACGTTCATATACGTGGTCACAGTGTTATAGTAAACAGTACACGCGTGCACGGATGTTGATTATACCAGTAAGAGACGAGCATTAAGACCCAGCAGGGGAGACGATTACCCACAATTCCGCAGCGCAAGAGAGAGAAACATCGTTGGCTCAGTTGTGATCACGTGACGCTCGGTGTCAAAAAAAGAAGCGCATCCGTGATACATGATACTCGGTGCTCGTAAACCAAGACAATGCTCGTTTTTCAAGTCAAAATTTATTAAAAATATCTGCTCGTCTTGCGGAACACTCGTAAACCACGTTACTCGTAATCCGAGGTTCCACTGTATCTCCTCCAGGCTGGACTTCTGCAATGCACTCCTCATTGGGACTTCTGGAAAAAGCCTTCAAAAGCTGCAGTATATTCAGAACTGTGCTGCTAGGATCCTGGTGAGAGCAAATAAATATGACCATATTTATGTGCTCCTTAAATCTCTTCATTGGCTCCATGTTTCATTCAGAATTGAATACAAGGTTGCCATTCTTACCCACCAGTGCATCTATGGGGATGCCCCTCTGTATCTCAAAGAACTTATTACCTCACATACTGTACATCTACACCCAACCTCCGCTCTGTATCAGTGCATCTTCTGAAATCTCAGAAGACCAAGCTTCATACTATAGGAGGTCGTGCTTTTTGCTCAGCTACACCTAGACTATGAAATGCTCTCCCAGAGTATCTGAGTATGCCACAGCCTGTTGATGATTTTAAATCTGGTCTTAAAACTATTCTTTTTATCAGAGCTTTGGGTTGAAATAATTTGAAGCACTCTGAGATTTGCTTGAAATATAAATTGCATTATAAATAAAATGTAATATATTTTTCAATAATTTTTTTTACATGGATTTGTTTTTTTAATTAATCAATATCAACATTGTAAAATTGTAATTTGTTGTCATTTATTTTCAATCTTTAAAAGGAAAAAAAAAAAGTTAGTTCGACCCTAGGGTGACCATGGAGTGTCTGTCTGTCTGTTTATCTATGTATGTGTTTTGCTTTTTTAAAAATATACATACCTTTGTACTTTTTATGGCTATATGCATTAAGATCTTTATTTTACCATCTTCACATTTGTGAATATAGAATTTGGTTTGTGTTTGAAAAATAGCAATGCAGAATTTCAGATGAATAGTTTAATTTTGGCAAAATATTCTATTCATAAATGCAACCGGTGTGTAGCATTGTTTGGTTCTCAAAATCCTATGGTGCAGGAGTAGTAAATGATTTAACACTTTCTGATTTAACACAGTTGGTGTATTTTAACCCCCTGGTATGTCAATTATGTCAACTATTAATTAAAAAAAGATTTTTTTTAAATCAATGAAAAAAAAA
Source organism: Clariallabes melas (assembly GCA_030014275.1). Classification (NCBI taxonomy): domain Eukaryota; kingdom Metazoa; phylum Chordata; class Actinopteri; order Siluriformes; family Clariidae; genus Clariallabes; species Clariallabes melas. Next base: position 4,281,018 of record JAQMYI010000015.1, read on the forward strand.
TCTGTAACTGAAAACTCTAAATGTTGCATTTCCACAGTGAACTCTCTGCTCCTGGCATAGGGAATGTCAGTTAAGGCAACTTCCCTGAACAAAATCCTTCCAATTGGAACACCCTGGAACATCATCAGAACTCCTTCAATCATTACCTATTGGTAGCCTAAGCACCTAATATACATGTTGGTAATCGTGAAAATTTCACAATATTTAAATAAAATACTGATTATAAGTGTAAGAGCTCGACCCTGGGATACCACAGACACACAAACACAAGTTGAGGTTCAGCTAAGGTTCAAGTTATGCCTACATATTGCTGATAAGAATTTAAAACTACTTTCACCCCTGTTAATTTCACGAACTGTCAGCTGCCAGTTCTGCCAGTCTCGGTTAGATTCCGCCATTGTTGGTGGAACTGTTCTGTAAGTTTCTATAACCACATATCACAGCTTAGGTAAGCACTCCTTCTTGTGTGACACTGCTTAAATATAAGACCTGTAATGATCTCTCACAACCTTCCTAAATTCCAGATCACATGAAAATCTTACGGAGCTACAAACGTAACCGCATAAACTTTAAAAGGTTTCCATGAATTTCTTCCTGAAGAATATTCATCTCCCATTCTCCTGCTTTTTAGGTTGATAATTACTTGGCAGATGAGGGTTCAATGGTGAACTTGTGTCTCTTGCAAGCACATCCCAGGTTCAATTTCCAATCAAAAATTGCACCCCAGCGTTTGGGGGGGTTGCACAAGTCAGTGCTTTCCTAAGTGCCAGAGTTTTACAATTTCTTTTTAAAACATAGTATTCTATTCAACATCCCTGTTCACAACAATGACAGAGATTTCCATCTGACTCTGTTGGGATGAATTGGTTCTTAAAAGCCTGGGATTTGCTGTGAGTCAGTTCATGCCATGAAGCCACAGCAAAACACAGACATACTGTATACAGGCGGCTCTGTCAGTACACCAGTGTACAGTTGTGGCCAAAAGTTTTGAGAATGACACAAATATTAGTTTTCACAAAGTTTGCTGCTAAACTGCTTTTAGATCTTTGTT
>JAQMYI010000015.1:4400721-4427147 GCA_030014275.1 Clariallabes melas
CCCGAAGCCTCCTGGGATAGGCTCCAGGTCCCCCGCGACCCTGAATAGAGGATAAAGCGGTATAGAAAATGAAAAAATATAATCAAAATCAGTATCTTCACTTTTCAAATTTTTATCACCAACATCAACAACAACATCAGGATCTTTCTGATCATAATTATCAGCTGTACCATCATCATCATCATCATCATCATCAGTATCTTCCTTATCATCATTAGTATCCTTACCTTCAAAATCATCATCATCATCAGCAGCATCTTCTTCCTTTTCTACAAATTGATGGGAGAGTAGAAACATACTACAGTACTACTACTTCTAAAAACTATTAATTGCCTCCTTGCAGCTCCACAGGGTTCGATTCCCACTCCGGGTCTGTGTGAGGAGTTTGCACATTCTTCGCATGCTTGGTTGGTTTCCTCCGGGTAATCCGGTTCATCTCACAGTCCAAAACCATTTGGTGTAGGCTAATTGGCATTTAAAAATTCCCATCAGTGTGTGAGTGTACTGCATGTGCTTGTGCGTGCCCTGCGATGGATTGGTACCTCCATTATTATATATTATAACTGTTATTTAACATTTTGATATAGGAATGTTATCACAGAACAATAAGCATTTCATTGAGACTAGACATTCATATTTGTATGTATTTTATTAAGCATTCAAATATACAAACTTAATGTTTGAATAAATAAACGGATTGTATTTCTGAATCAATCTATCCACCTGGAGTGACTTTAAGAGCACTTGTGACCAGGCAAAGCCAGCTACAGTATATTGGGTACACTTGGGCACAGACAGGAGACAAATTAAAGGGAAAGACAATATAAAGTGTATTAAGGTGCTGCGCCACCACAAGCTCCTCTGACACCCTTACTGATCCTTCTCATAAATCCTGTATGGTGGTGCAGTTTTCATGCTGAGCGTGTGGAAGTGGAGAGAGCAGAGAGCTCTGTAACACGCCCTTTCCAAAAACTCCCATAGGTGCTCGATTGGGCTGCGATCTGGTGAGTGTGAAGGCTAGACTGTATCATATGATGTACATCATTCTCATCCTCATCAAACCATTCTGCAGTGACACGTTGCTCTAAAGGAGCGAGTACAGCCATGCCCTCTTACACTGGCATGGGCGATGCAGTATGTGATGGAGGAATCGTCTGTTCCCGTCCTGCATTAACATTCAGTCTCCTGTACAACAGCTGCTTTTCTGTTTTTTCCCAGACACTGAAAATGTCCTTTCAGAGTAAATTTACGTCCTTGTTTTCTGACGTCTTTCCTGTTTATCTAAATCCAGATGACTCAACACCGAACCCTCTTTGAAATTCTCTCAGATCTTTCTCTCTTGCCATCTTTATTTAAAATCAAGGTTGTCTGGTGATGTCTCAGTATATTAAAAAAACATTTTTACATTACATGCACAGCCTTGTAGGAGATTAAATGCTTAATTTTATCATGCAGAACACCTGTCTCCAAGCATCTGTATTCGTTATCCACTCATTTATTTAGGTTTTTATTAGGCTTTAATTAGTCACCCGTCTATAAGTGGGGAGTTCACCAGCACTGATTGCAGCCCAGATGTTGCCATGCACAACTGTCTACTCTGTCCATCAGTGCTGATCAGATATTATTTTAGTGGTGGAGAAAGGTTTGTTTGGGATTTAGGAAATAAAAGTAGCAATATATAAATTTTCATGCATCATAAAAATAACTAATCAGTCAAACATCAAAATAGGGGGAAACGTGATATCAGTGATTTTTGATCAAGGCACGGCTGTGAGTGCCAGACGAGCTGGTTTCAGAAAACACTGATCTCAGAGAGCATTTTGTACTGTAGATGACTGAAGTCATAGAAGAATAAAGCTCACAGGAAGGTTACAGTAACTCAAATAACCACTCGGCCAAAACATGGTATCAGTGCTGAAAAGTGTCTGACGTACAGTAGGTGAGAAAGTGAATTTTCAGATAGTATCATATAACAACGTTTATCATAACACTTAAGGCTTCTTGTTTCTCGATCCATGCTTTGTTTTTTGCAAATATGCATACTCATGTATATTTTTATCAGATAAAAAGAAACACATTTCCCAAATAGAATTTCATGCCCTTTGATGTCTGTAGCGTCCGTTACTTTTTTTAATTCAAATCTTTCAACGATCTTAACTGTCATTCAGAAATGAAACTTAGAAAAGACTAGATTAGATTTCACATGAAAAGACATAAACCTGAAAACACTATTTTATTCTAAAATGCCAAATTGTTAAGATATTGCAACATGAAATTGACATGGTTACGGACACTACAGATTCTTTTCCTTTTTAAACCTTTTACCAAAAAAACAATTTAAGCGATTTAAGCGATTTTTACAGGTCATATTCTTCTAGAAGCTTACACGAATTAAATGAATAATTTGCATTTTAAATGATTATTGTTTAAAAATGGCCATTTTTGGGGCAAATATAAAATCATCTCTTCAAAATGGCTGAAGTTAGCAACTTAAAATGTTTAGAGAAGCAAGATTGGTTACTTCCATGATGCATAAACATCAGAAGTAGCTTCTTTGGCCACACACATTTCCTCTATGAAATCATCAACCAAAATCAGCACCAAATCTGTGTTTTTGTCGACTCTTTATAACCACGGTGAGCAGAAAACCATCTCTGAACACAAAACATCTTGTAGTGGATAGGCTATAACAGCAAGAATAAAAAAAGAAAAAAAAGAAAACACTGGATTTCACTCCTGGCAGCCAAAAACTGGAAACTGAATAAGCCAGAATGTCTCCTGGTCCTTTTCTAATCTTGTTTTTTGAGAGTTCTTCTTCTATAAAGCTTCTTATATCCACAGCACTCAGTGGGTCAGTGGAGGAATAGAGACAAAGTGAGAACAGGGAGCTCTAAAAGACTTATCTTCCAACCATAATCCCTAACCGTTCATGCTTCTCATATTGATCAACTCATACTTGCAACCCTAGGAGAGATAAAGCTCCAGAATCAAGTCCATTCATGCTACTTCATGCCTGGAAGTTTAAACTGGGAGGAAAATTCCCGGGAGGAAACCGGAGTACACAGAGGAAACCAATCAAGCACAGGGAGAACATGAAAACTCCATGCACATTATCTCTAGGCGGGAATTGAACCCGGACCCTGGAGGTGCAAGGCATCAGTTCTAACCACTAATAGCACTTGTATCGTTATACAAATATTTAATTACATTAATTTTTTTTATCAGAATTTATGTTTTAATTCAGGAGGATGTTCTGAAGTATGAGTTGTTTAAATATTTTTTTGGTCATACTGTATATATCCTGGCAGCACTGTGGCCTTGAACCTCCAGGGTCCGGGTTCGATTCCCATCTCAGACTTGTGTGCATGGAGTTTGTATGTTCTCCTCGTGCTTGGTGGGTTTCCCCCGGGTGCTCCGGTTTCCTCCCACAGTCCAAAGACATGCAGGTTAGACTACCTGCCGTTCCTAAATTGCCCGTTGTGTTAGTGTGTGCCCTGCGATGGCTTGGCACCCCATCCAGGATGTATTCTAGGTCGTGCCCCAAGTCTCCTGGGATAGGCTCCAGGCCCCCCGAGGCCCTGTATACAGGATAAAGCGCTATAGACTATGAGTGAGTGAGAGTAAGTTTCAAGCCCAAACACATTACTCACTCATTAAACTCAATAATAACATAAAAGTTTCACATTTTGGTCTACTTGTAATTTTACTAAAACTATGATATAAATATAAATATAAAAATAGTGCATTTGTGTATTATAGTATTACATTGCAGCTTTACTGTAAAAAGGGCACTGGTAGCTTAGGGGTAAGTTTTTCCCTGCCATGCAGAAGGGTTTGACTCCCAGCCAGTACCCCAAACCCAGACACTGGATGCAGAGCCTCCTTAGTGCCAGTCCCAAGCTCAGATAAAAATAGGACGCTTGAGTCAGGAAGGGCATCCAGAGGAAAACCAGTGCCAAGTGCTGATGTGCAATGTGCAGATAAAGTGCTCTGCTGTGGCGACCGTTTAACAGGAGCAGCCGAAACAAACAACAACAACAACAACAACAACAGGCTAAGTGTCAAAATGGATTATTATGAAATTAGAGCAAATCAGATATGATTATTTAGGTTATTTCTAGACATACTTTACTAAACTTATTTTACTGGCAGATGATTTTGCTAATTATATTTTTTCCTAGAAATAAGCCAAATTATCTGCCAATAAAACAAGAAAATTATGCTTTAAAGATTAGTATAAATATGATCATAAATAGACTTATACATACACTATATTGCCCAAAGTATTTGCTCGTCTGCCTGCACACATGCATACAAATTTGAGTAACACCTAATTCTTAATCCACAGGCTTTAATATGATGTTGGCCCCACCCCCTTTTCAACTATAACAGCTTCAACTCTTCTGGGAAGGCATTTCCACAAGGTTCAGGAGTGTGTTCCTGAAGAAGTAGAAAAAAGTTACACGAAGCCAGCTGCATATTTCCGAACTACCCCTCATGCTCCGTCACTAAGCTGTGTTAACTCTATCGATCTATCTCCTCTCTTTTTGGCTAGACACACTCTCCAGATTGGCTAGTGTTGCTGTGATTACTACGAGAGACAATAAAATGTCCCTGCCCGGCAGAGAACGTGGCTGATTTGGACTCTCTCTGACTCCCAGCCACAGATGTTCAGATCATTGGGATCATCATCGAACGACAGATCGAATGCATTTCAGCTGCATTAGTGAAGAGCGCTGGGTTAAAAATGTTTCCAGCGATTACATTGATTAAGTCTTGATTAAGTTTCGGTAGGATGCAAATAATTTTCCCATCTGGATTTCTCCAGTTCCAAAAATTCCAGCGAGTTTTTAATTTTTCCCCAAGAGATGTCCAGTTAGGTTCACATCCACACTCACTTAGTGCCCCTACAACCTTTTACTGCTCGGAGGTTCTGAAGCAGAAGAACACAAACTCAACACTCAAGTAAAAGTACAAGTCCGTGCTTTAAAGGCAGCATGGGGGCTTTAGTGGTTAGCACTGCAGCCCCGCACCTTCTGGGTCCGGGTTCATTTCCCACCACGGGGTCTACAGTATGTACAGTATATAGAGTTTGCATGTTCTCCCCATGCTTGCTGGGTTTACTCCTGGTACTCCGGTTTCCTCCCACAGTCTAAAGACCTGCATATTATGCCAACTGCCATTCCCAAATTGCCTGTTATGTGTGGAAATGTTGACTGGAGGTCCTACCATGACCTCATGGGTTACCATTAACCTCAGTATCTAGTTGGACTACAGAGATACCAGCTAGACTTCAGTCCCCCCACAATTCTGAATACAGGATAAAGCGGTACAGTATAGACGATGAGTGAGTGAGTCTGTACTGTTTATAAAAACATAGATATTTCCCATGAATCACATCATTTACATTTTACCATTTGGCAGATGCCCTTATCCAGAGTGACTTACATTTTTATCTCATTATACATCCGAGCAGGACCTTCCGAACCCAATGTCTTAACCACTGAGCTACTCCTGACCCCTGACATCACGACTCTTGTGAAGAAGTTTGTGTCATTTTTCCCATTGTAAGGGCTACACTTTCTAACGCGCTCATTCTGCCTCCTAAAACAGGCAGAAATTGAAATTCTCAGAGGAAGCAGTGAGAAAACGGACGTGGGGGAAAAGGTGTAAGACATGCAATTACGCTCGCTGGATGCCTTTTCCACATGGTTCAGTGTCTTTAGGGTTCCGAGGTGATAAAGCCGCTATAAGGCTAAGTGAGCCCTTTCTCCAGGCGCCTTTAATCGTCCTGAGGACGAGACACTCTTTCACTTTCCCGTCACACAGCGCAGGGAAAGGATGAGGGGGCGAAGAAAGGAATTGGAAGACTCATTACACCTGAATACAAAAGACTGCCAGCGTCCTCTTGTCCTTGACATGTCAATGCAGCCAGCATGGAGAACAGCGAGGTGCACCGGAGATGTGTTTAACACAAGCAGTGTTTGGAAGCCTTACAAAGAGCACATACAGATTTGGATTAAAAAAAAAAAAAAGAAATTGGTACACTATATGCATTTTAGGACCAAGATCATCATCCTTACCAAAGACATGCTCGGTATCTGGAGCACATCTTACATTTTTCCTACAGAGTCAATTCTTGCATATAGTATCCGACTAATTATTATACAAACAGAACAGCGAAACCGTCATAGAACGTCCCGGCTCACAAAATTTTACTTCAAGAACTGAAATTTAGCAAGAAATTTCACACAGCATACGAAGAATTTTCAACATACAAGTGACTGACCTGAGCCGAGCGGCTGGCCAAAGTTGCGTGTACGTCCAGGAACTGTTTAAAAAGACACAGCAGCATACGTCCCAAGAATGTTAGCAAGGACGGTAGCAAGAAGAAAATGGAGCCAATTTTAGTTTGTTTTTTAAAGCAGAAATTTATAATTTCTTCATAAATTAAGGTTAAGTGAGGTTTAATGTCTATTTATTTCATATTTGATTTTATTTACATGTCTTCTAAATGTTATATGCAAAAATATGATGATAGTGTTGGACATTGGTAATATTTTTGGATTACTGGAACGGATTATCTGCATTTACATTATTTCCTATGGGAAAATGTGTTTCACAATATGAAATTTCACCTTAAGAACTCGCCTCCTGAACAGATAAAATTTGTATACCGAAGTTGTGCTGTAACCTCAATCTAGTAAACGTTATATATTTCTTATTACATTATTACAATGAAACAAATTTATGATCATTAATCAGACAATTCAATTTGTTTAGTACTGTTATTGGCCAATAATTTTGCTTCTTTCTAGAAATGAATGATTGAAATTAGTAAAATAACATAGCAATAGAACAAGAAAATTTACAGCTTAAAAACCGCAAAATATCATAATTGTCTTATTTTACTGGAGGATAATTTTGCTAATTTTAAACATTTGGTTCTAGAAATAACTCAAATTATCTGCCAATAAAACAAGGTTATGCTTTGAAGATATATTTATACCAAATATAGGCATTAACATTTCATAACCAGAGATAAATAAAATCAGCGTAACATCTGATACGGCGGGCTGCATGAGATACAAGCATGTTTACGTCTCATTAAACTGCATGTAATCTCTCCTTTTCCTTAGTGAGTGCGAAGGATCAGAGGAACAACATTTTTTATTTATCACTCGCTGCTCCAGGTTGCGATTAACACTCGGGTCACACCGTGTAGCTCCGAATATGCTCTTAGCTATAAATTATGCTCAGACATATTTAACAGGAAATTGTAACAAGCTAAACATAACACACAGCTGCTTTTTCAGCCTCTCTAAAAGGTAAACTGTTTATTACAGGGTTCCACCTGGAACCTTTTATAGTTCTTTAAAAGGTCTTGGTATACAAGAGTTACACACTTTGAACCTAATGCTAATATTAACCCACAGTAGGTGCCACGAGTATTACTATAATTTTTTAAAAATACTTTAAAATGATTTAATGTGGGAACCGAACAAGAACCTTCCAGAAAGGGTTCCAAGCAGAACCGATTTAGGAAGCCAGTTACTGAACTTGACAGAACATAGACCTAGGTAAAATAACAAAAACTGTCGCATGAATAAGGCATCCTCGTCATTTCATTCAGACTGACACTCAAGTCAAGGACACTGACATCCATGTTGTTTAATAGAAGAAGAACAAGAAGAAGAAGAAGAAAATACTCCAGGAAGTAATCTTTTTACATTATTATGAAGGTTACTCTCAAGCTCAAAAGAAGGCCATAGAAATAAAACATGCCTGCCTCATTCAAACAACATTTAGAAGCAAAACAAAACCCAAAGGAGGCGAGGAAGGCAACAGGCTGCGCACAGAAGAGGCAATGTAGAGTCCTATATCACCATGCATTGTATAACTGGGTAGTGAGCGGTGTATTAGTTTAATCGGCTTTATGAAGCCTAAGCATCTTCGAGCATCTATGAGGGGTGTTCGAGTCAAACCAGGACTTGTGATGAAACCGTAAAACCATTTGACTTCAAGCACAGTACGGTGATGAGACTCTTATTTGAATGATGCAAACGTTTATAAAAAAAAAATAAAAATAAAAATAAAAATAAAAGTTTAAACGGGCTGAAGCGGCTCGGTGCACGCTGCAGCCGTCCCTGTGAAACACTAATGAAATGCTGGGATAAGTGTAGCAGGGCATGATATGGAGAAATAAAGGTAGATTTTACTCGCACTGATTCTTGTCTTTCTGTAAAATCTAAAGTCCCAGTTTGACATGAACGCTCCTCGCATATTCTGTGTAAATACCTCACAGATAGAACGCGTCCTGGCTGTAAAATAAATTAAGGTTCAACTTAATTGCAGTGTAGATTGAGCACAGTATGAAAGTCATTTTTAATTCACTACGACGTCCTCTTCTGCACACCACAGCGCCCTCTACTGATAGGGAGAGGCTTCACACTCCGTCACGGCTCTCCCACTGGTGACTGTGTTTCCGGATGAAGGACAGAACTTGGTCTTTTGAGAGCTTCTGGGGATCGATGCGGTTCTGGGAGTCGTGAACTCTGACCCCTTCCTCCCAGGCCCAAAACAGTCTTTCATTGTGGCAGACGCTGGAAAAAAAAAAAGAAAGGAGGAAAAATTATTAAAAGGATATATTTAGCTTTGGTCGTTACTAAGAAAGTTGAAAAGCTGGAAGTTTTACCTGCTCTGATTAAACAATAAAAAAAGAAATCAACATACAACACAAGTTGCTTTAATGGTTTGCATTTGCAAATGTGACTTTCTACAAGAATCAGGACAGTGAGAGAGTTAGACGACTTAATTGTATTTTATATTCCGTGTGATGAACTAAACAAATAATTTAGACTATTTTTAAATGATGTCAATTTTCCCACCCACATTTCTTGAGAAAAAAATAAGGGGAAAAATACAAATGTATGACCGTTAATTCACATCATCCCCATATTTAGCGATATAAAAGATAAAACAGGTAGCGTTTATATTGCTAAAGCACAGTATAGGTGCTGTTTTTATTTTTTATATGTATAATACAGAAAATGTGTGTGCGCCAAAGAAGCTACTTCTGAAGTTTATGCAACATGGAAGTGAACGATCTTGCTTCTATAAAAAAGTCAAGTTGCTAACTTTAGCCGTTTTTCGAGGGACGATTTTATATGTGCCCAAAAAATGGCCATTTTTCAGCATTATATTGTCTCACTTCAAACAATAATAATTTAAAATGCAAATTACTCATATTTCATTTAAAATTGATAGTAAAATTGGTGTGAGCATCTAGAAGCATATGACCTGTAAGAATTGCTGCTTAAATCGCTTTTTGGTAAAGGTAGTGTCCGTAACCATGTCAAATTCATGTTGCAATATCTTTATTTTTCCATGTGAAAATTAAATTGGCCAAGTTTCATCTGAATGATGATTAAGATCACTGAAAGATTTCAGTTCCAAAAAGTTACGGACAGTACATAAAAGGGCATGAAATTGTATTTAGCAAATGTTTCTTTTCATTTCCTAAAAATATAAATGTGTATGCGTATTTACAAAAAAACAAAAAACAAGCATGGATCAGGATATAAGAAGCATGAAGTATTATGAAAAATATTATATGAGCCTATCTACAAATTCACTTTTTCACCTAGCTGAGACACTTAACATTAATACCATGGATGCAAATATGGCGATGACGTGAATTAACGTAATAAAAGTGTGTGTGGAAGTTTCAGATAAATCAGACGAAGAGTTCAAGACACTGAACAAGTCAAGTCAAGATCGGGGGAGGAAGCATTAGAAGTTTTAAGAAAGGCTGATCTGAAAATTTGGTTTTAAGAGATGAGTGAGAAAGAGAACTACAGCCGGCGGTAATGTAACCTACTGGATTCCAACCACTGTTAAACCACAAAAAAGAAGAAGACGAAAGAGAAGTAGTTAAAACTAAGAGCTGAAGAAAACTAGGTTAGACTAGGTTAGATGATAAACACTAAGCTTGTGGATAGTCACTAACCGCTAACCTAGGTTTATTTACTGTAGCTTTTAAAAAAATGTGGGTCTGAAGAACAGCAGAGGGAAAATCTCATCTGAATATGACTAAAAAGTAAATTTTGCCATCTTTAAGGCAAGTAGATGGTTTGATTTAACATGACTAAGCTAATGCCCATTTTACTAGAGCATGTAAATTTCAAAAATAGTGATGCACATTTATCGGCCCATCTGCAAATAAGACGTTCATCGATGGTTAATTTGCGGTCTGACTCCGACAAGAGCAGCACTTTCGGGATATATCCAATAGGTGGTGGTATAACACCTCCAAAAACAACAAGGTTGAAAAACATGCTGGGAAAATCAGCTGGACTACAGTGTCTCAGAGGAAGGTCAGCACTGTGCCGTCTGTAAAAACATGTTCCTGTGACATTACAAGAGGAGACACAACAAGCAAGGTGTTTCTGTTTGGTTTTTCTAACCACATTTACATTCATGTTTCACAGACAAAAAATTTTTGGCCTACGTAAGTACTGAAACTCTTCTTATTGAGCAGGTGACTGAATAGGAAGCTAAAGGGCTTTTAAAACAACTATTTTTCATTTAGAAAAATAATTGTGAAAATATTATGATAAAAATTGTTTCATAAATTTGAAAGACTGAATTTGTGCTCCTTTAAAGATATTTATACAGGGCTTAAATAAAACAGAGGGGAATAAATGATAAAAAAAAATTTTATATCAGCCAAATTATTATTTTAAATGTAGGTATTGGTCCAGAATATCATAATCACCGCATTCCTAAATGTTGATAGTGTGTGAGTAAATTATCTTTAGACAGATTTAGATGGCCGTGATTGCTGAACAAATTCCTTACATAACAAGACGTTGTGTTTGCAGGAGAGCCAAGTCAGGATTAAAAAGTAAATTTCAAAAAAGGTAAATGGAATTTGGGTGAAATAAAAAGTGATTTAAAAATATTGTGCACATTACAGTAAAAATATACTACACCTGTCAGGGAAACACTAACATCATAAGCAACTTCATTGCTTTAAAAAGGGTCTCAATTCACTTACTGCAAAAGAAAGGAAAAATCGCTAGTATCTGTTAATATTTTGGGAATGTATGGTTTCTCAATGTATGTTATGGGCAGAAAAACTCAAATGTTGGCCAAAAACAAAACATTTTCCATCAGACATCTTTTCCCAGATCACCACACACTCACACATACATCCCTATCTGAGGGCAAAAACCTGACACCTAAACCTACAGTGTTATTAAAATCTGAAGTGCAGGTTTTGGAACGTACTCAAAAGGCGCTATAGCGCTCTGATCCATGACGTAGGTCGACTGTTTTGTCTGTTTATTATAAAAGAATTTCATCTTCGAGTTCTTACTGAACGCCATCGTCCACGGGTCTGAAAAAAAAAAAAAAAAACATAAGAAAGTTACACTTATACACTGAATCCCAATCCTGAAAGTCCACAAAACCTCTCCCGCTCCTCTCACCTCTGACCGTTTTGATGATGTAAAGGCCGCTGGGCAGGAAGTGCCGATCGTCTCGGCCCGTGTAGGACAGCCGCGGCATTCCACCTGAGCTCTTGGTCACCTTCATTTCCAATCTGAGGAACATCAAACCTGCATCACACGCTGAAGGTTACAGAGGAGCCGAGGACACGAGCTCGCAGAGGTACTCACCTTAGGAAGATCTTGTCCATCTCCTCCAAACGATACACCTCTTTTACTCTGGAAAACAACAGAAGATGTTTAGAAACAGACAATGCTTAGATTAGTACAAGTTGTCCACGACTTATAAACAAGTTCTGTTCCCGGAGCACGTTCGTAAGTCAGATTTGTTCTTTAGTCAGACAAAGTGACTCTTATACGCCTTTGACAAATGTAAATCATACCAATCCACGACTAAATTTGTCCCCTTTCTCCACACTGCCATCATGTGGCCAAAAACTGTAATCGCACAAAAGGAAATTAATCTCACACACATGTAACAGTGTTGTTGTCAGTGTTGACCTTTAAATCGAGAGGAGAATCCCGGAAGCCATTTTGTCTCAGAGCTGTTTTCCACTGTATTGGACTGTGAACTCTGTTTGTTGAGGATTTTCCAAAATTAGGATTATTCACCATAGGGGCGAGTTTAACAGACAGACATTTTCTACCATCGTGATGTGGGACTGATTCATTGAAATCGGTGAGGCCGACTTATTTTCCCGCACCCCTCAACACACTGAAAATATTGTATATACTTTAATTGTAAATATTGGTATCTGGTGCACTGCAGTGTCTATTTTTTGTACATTACACATGAGCTACTTCCTTGATTAAACCGGAAATAGAACCGAGGTCTGTTTGTTTCTTCAGAAAATTGTAACTCCAATGTTTGTAAGTCAGGGACTACCTGTAATAATTTAGATGCTGGGATGCTGAACCAGGCAGCTATTTTTTGTTGGGGTTTTTTGTTATTTGTTACCTTTTTTTTTATTTGTTAGGTATTAAATTTTTAGTTGTTTTTATATATATATATTTTTTATTTGCACATTTTTGTATGTGAAATCCAAACAAAACTGAATTTTTGCAGAGGCGGTTTAGTATACAGAATATTTCCATTATTACGGATTTTGTTTTTAACATTATTTTGACTCTTTTTGTTTTTTGGTAACGGAATGATCAACAATCTGCAAAAAACAATCATACCATTCCTTCCTAGCTATCATACTTCATCCCGAACATGAAATATTATGATTTTGGCCAGGTTCTGTTCTGTAAAGCAGGAAGCATAGAGACACGCGTAAAAGAGTGAGACAGTTTACCGTATAGGGTTCATGTCGGGCCGACTGGGTTTAGACACAGCTTTCACAAACTTCTCAGCCATCTGAATTCTGGACCACAGATAAAAATAAATTACAAGGAATGCAGAAAACATAAATTAAGGTACAGCACAAATCTGATTACATGATGTAATTGTAGGTTTAACAATGACTATATAGCAAGTACATGTGTTGTGGCCTAGGAAAACTTTTTACAGGATAAAACATTACCTACCATAGACAGACTAAAAAAAAAAAAATAATAAAAACTTTTAAATCTAATTTTAAATGGGACATGGGTGAGGGGAAAAGAATTAGTTTGTGAAAAGTTTTGCGAGATCTCTCAAAATGTTTGCGAGATCTTGCAAACATTGACTTGCTTCCTAGTACCGTTTTTCCCCCTTTCTGCAGGTTTTTTTTTTTTTTTGCATCCCATGTCCCATTTTTTGTTCTTCCTCAGATTCCTTTTCTCCATGTGCTATGTCCCATTTTCTTTTTACACCCAACTCTAAGTAAAGTTACAGAATTTTTAAGACTGCTTACACTGGTTATAAATCATTTAAAGTGAAAGAGGTGCTGTTTACTGCACTGAACACTGATCAGCCATGTTGTTTAGATGTAACCTGAGGAACCCTGTTTAAAAGACCCCTCTACTTTACAGACTTTTGCACATAAAGTAGATTTTTCTCTCTCAAATGTTACGCGTGTCTGAGTTGAAAACAGACCTCTGGTTAAAGTGCTGCTCTCTGACATCGGTGCCGTTGAGAACCAGAGCATCGAGGACATGAACGGCGTTGATCCTACGCTGGGCTTTACCCTGTGAACACAACACACCTCATCACTGCACGAATGTAAGAGTTTTCAACCCGAGGTAAGGTTCTGGGGGAAAAAGTTACAAACTTCAGCTTTTTTAAAATTTATTTATTTTTTGTTACTAGACAAGTGAGGTCTTTAAGATGTTCTGGAAATAGGTTTGGTTGAAACCGACACCATAATCAGGCAACTGATTTGATGCAAAGCTGATTGGATTTTGTTTTAGGCACTGAATGCAACTTTCACAAATCTGGTTCGGATCAGGGATCAGTGATTTGTACACATTCGGCATACATGTATCCATAACAGGAATCACTCTGCGTGGATGAAAAGCTTTCCCATAATGCCCCTCTCTCATAATGATCTCACCTCTCCCTTAAGCTCCTGCACAATCTCCGCACTCAGCAGAGTATCTCTGGGCAGCTCCAGTTTAAAGCCCTCCAGCTTCTTCCAGCGCACAGGAGATTTGCCATCCCATGTGTAGATCTGAGATTTCTACATAGACACACACACAGACGTTTCGCTAGGGGTGGAAGAGAATGTAAAGACATTATTATATACAGAAATAGAAAGAAGAGATGAGGCTCTAAAGCTGATGGGTAAAATGAAAATGACTTGTGTATTGCGGCGCTGTGGGAAAACCTTTTCTTTAGTGAAGAAAAATAAAGGAAAAAAAATAAAAACCTGTCCCATGCACATATCTCTGGCAGACAATAATTTCTGTATGAACTGGAGTGATGTACTGTAGCTGAGGTGGACATTTCTACTTCCAGGGTTCAAAAGTTTCTGAACCCCAAATCAACTCACTTGTTTGTTGTTTTTTATTTAATTATTACTACTTGTACTTGTTAATGCAATTCATTCTCGCAGAGAAACCCTTCGTTTTAGGTCACGGGTGGTCGTACAAGCATTTCACTGCATATCATACTGCGTACGGCTGTGTATGTGACAAATAAAATTTAAATTTGAAATCTAGTGGAAAGCCTATTATAAAAAGCTTATTCTAACATCAAAGAAGGAACGAATCTGGACTGAGGTGTTCATCGAATACATATGAGAATGATGGTTAGTCCATAAGCCTCTGGCTATATAGTGTATTTATTATATACAGTCAAACGTTTGGACACTTTTACATTGTAAAACAAACAATTCTGAAGGCGTTTATCCAAATTATGCAATAAATCTCCTTTGAACAGTTGATATTGAGATGTATATCTGCTACTTCTGCTCTGTAAAGCTTCGTAACGGCTCTAATCTGAGGTGCTGCTTGTTAATTGGTGATTTCTGAGGTAAATTTTGTTCTTGTGAAGGTCTTCATGAGATGAGAGCCAGTTTCCTCATGGTGCCTGATGGGTTTCGCAAACACACTTGATAATACTGTTCTTGCACGAACTATTCCAGAAAGGCTGACCTCTGATGGTTTTTTTGTTTTTTTTTGGTTACTACTTATTTACCTAATGCCATGTGTTATTGCATAGTTTCGGAAAAATCCAGTAGGCCTATTGTTCTGGAATAAAGAAAATGAACCAGAACGTTATTTCACAACCAATCTCACCCCAAGGCCCAGGAGAAAAATCTGTTCTCCTCCTCCGACGATGCACCGGTGGTCCAATACATGCTCCAGTTTGTCCAGAGTGGTGAGGTTGAGGGCTGTGGGCCGCGAGTTAAAGCGGTCGACATCTGATCTCTAAAAAACATAAACACACACACACACATATTTCTCTGTCATCAGGTAAAAGATAAATATCAACATTGAAGCTCTATGTATTGAGAAAATATCCTTATAATAACTTGGGACACAAAAAAAGCCTTTAAGTGTCCAGACTAACCATTGAAAAATAATGTACTGGGACTGATCATGTGCTGATGAGCCAAAGTGCAATGTGTTACACAGAAAAAAAATAAATAAAATTATGGAATTCACTGCCTTGTAAAGAAGAGCTGCTACTTTATTCAAGAACGCTGGATTTACATCCCTAATACAGCACACACTGAGCTTCATAATAAATAATAAATGCTATTGTTTTTTTTGTTTTTTTTAGAAACAAACGTAAACAGATGCAGCTTACATTTATCAATTTACTCTCAGAACTTCAGCGTTCAGTTTGGGTTTTGAATTAGGATTAGGGTTTATTCTTTTAACCCCTCAGAGTAAGATTATATTATCTATAATCTAAGGATAACCTGTTGTTCTATAAAGAAAAGAAATAAATAAATCAAACACCGTGAACACTGACGTTTATGAGCTCGTAGAACTTGGATTTGGGGTCTGAAGGAGACGGCGCTACTCTGACCTGATCAGGAATCTGCAGAGAGAAACAGAAATCCGGATAACTGTTAGTAATGGATGAATGAATGAATGAATGAATAAATAAATAAATAAATACTATGGGTGAATTAAAAAAACAAGAATGAATGAGTTAAAGACAGATAATAAAAACTATGAGTAAATAAAACCATCTGAAAATAAAACTGTAATTTAATTAATAAACAAAAACAAATGAATTAAAAAAAAAAGTGTGGGAACAAATAAAAACATTAATAAGCGGTGAATAAACAAATCACTGAGACACACACAAGTAACCTGAGGCACATTAAATAATTTAATAATAAAGTTATATAATGTTGTATTTTATCTGAAAACCTTAAAAACACGGAGAGGCCCTCATTTAAAAGCTAACATCAGGTAGGCATTTTTGTGTGTGTGTGTGTTGATAATTCCATACCCCCCATAGTCTGAGACACTCCTTGCGGATATCAGCTTGCCTCGGCTCAGACAGCGTCCTGTTCCAAGACAGTAAATCCCACATTAAACAAATATGTACACACACACACACACAGTAAAGTCAACATAAAGAAATAAAAGACAAAAACAAACCCAGAGGAATGAAGAACGTGTGACTTACGTGTCTCTCACAAAGGCATGGATTTTAGCGAGAGCTTTGATCTGCACAGCGCAATGACTGAAAGACAGGAACAAAGAGAAAGTCGACTTTGTGTGTTTAAATCAGATCCATCATTACATCCTGGAGTTCTTCCTCCTTCATTTTCTAACTAGTTGGCTCTATTGCGCACAATATAAACTACCTGCCTGTGTTATTACGGTACCACAAACCTGAGAAGTCATGAAACTACAATATAAAACCAGACGTTTATTAACCTCCTGTATCTTCATGAAGCTGATGCGACAGCAGCACCTTATACATCTGTGTGGGTCTAACTTTATGGCACAAACTTTTAGCTGTATAGTGTGTATGTGGCTGTAGTGTGTCTGAGGTAAACACGCAGGATGTTCTACTTCTCGTTGGAGTCCATCATGTACTGGTAGAAGTCTATATCTTCTTTGATGGTCTTCAGAGGCACAACATCTGTGACGTCATTCTCCGAGTTCCTGAGGTGGTTCAGCTTCAGGTTCACCTTGAACAGGTAATCTCTGACTGCATCAGAGCCTGGCTTCAGACCTTTACACACCACGTACCTACACACACACACACACACACACACACACACACACAGTACGATATCAGTCTGTATATGTAGCACACTGAAGCAAAGGGTCAAGGCCAGTTATGAGTATCCCTAATGAAGATTTAAACAAACAAAATAATCAATCAAACAAATAACTACATGTAAATAAATAAAAGCATCAATATTGGTAAACAACCAACTATCATGGATAAATAATTTAAACATTACTGTGCATAAATAATAATGAATAAAATGGGTGAAAATAAATTACTAAATATGTAATTTATAAATAAAAAAATAATTAAAAAAAAATCTGTGAAATGTTAAGGCTAAATCAACAGACAAATAAATAAATAACGTATAAATAAATAAACCTGTGGGTAAATAAAACCATATCAAAATAAATGAATAATTTAATTAATTTATAAACACAAATAAATACATATACATCCCAAAAGTAAATATTAAAAAAAAACATTCAATACTTAAATAAATAAAAGAAAAATTATTTTAAAAAATACCATTCAATACATAATTAAAACTGAATGAATGAATGAATAAATAAATGTTTTGTTTAAAAAAAAAAAAAAAAAAACTACAAAAATAAATACATGTGAATAAATAAAAACATTAATAATGGCGAATAAACAAAACTATTATTTTTAAATAATAAAGTAAACTATTGGCAAAAAAAATGTAAAGGAAAAAAAAACTATGTTTATGCAAATAAATGCATGAATACATACAAGATGTTAAAAACTAAATAAATAAATAATTTAATTATAACTGAAAAACAATTAACTAACTTAAACAAATAAATAAATAAGTCTTTCTATGGGTGAATAAATAAAAACTACTCTGACGTAAAGTTTAAAAGATACGGTGACGTCTTTTTTTATTATTGTTGCTCAGGGAAACACACACCTCTCAGAGTTGGCGGGTCTGCTGGTAACCGGTTTGAACAGCGACACTCTCTCGAAGCAGAGATACAGCAGGTAGATCAGACCCACGCTGAAGGGTGTGAACAGGTCAAATGTCTTACACACAAAGTGGCCTCCTGAAAACACACACACAAAAAAAACCCAGATATAAATAAACATCAGAGAAATACTGTATATAACATAAAATTTCTACTGGGAGGGGGAAAAAAAAAGAGACAGTGTGTGTCAGAGCGTCACCTGTTCTGACGGTGGACAAGGCGGTGAGAAACTGGCAGAGCAGAAGCTGCTTGCTCAGGATCTCCTGCAGGTTCTCCTGTCCCTCCACTGAGAAACCCTGCGTTATTAAACACACCACTACTCACATTTCAGCCAAGCTCCATAATGCACACCAGCATGATCACATCTCCACTCATCACACGCTAATCACTGATCAAACTCACGCCGTCAGCCATGAGGAAGTGGAGGCCTCGCTTTTCCGTGCTCTCCAGGACGAAATTGCGAAACGCGCTGATGTTCTCGGGACGCGTGATGTCTCCGTCACCGTCGATGCCACCTTCACCTGTATCACACCATCGGGTCAGGACACAGAAATATAACGGGGTTCAGATATCGCCACATATTTTAAAGCTGCGGTACGACGTTTTCAGTAATATGAACGCTGGGCTGTTTTTAATTTACTTGACTGACATAGCAGGTGTAAAAAAAAAAAAGAACAAATTAAAAGAAAAAAGTAAAACTTCACCATAATAAGGTTCGAAGAGTTCACTGGGGGCAGAGTAGAAGTCCTCGAGTTTAAAATCATTAGCTCCTTTCAGAGTCATGCCGAAGCCTTTGGAGTGCCAACGTTTCCGCCACAGGACGTACTCGGAGAATCCTCCGGGCCCGGCGCACACGTCGCCGAAATACAGCAGCTCGCTTTCCTTATTGCGAAATACGAGTTTCTATATAAGCATACACACAAACACACACTTAAACAACATAGAATGGGCCCCAATCCTAAAAAAATACTGCAAAAATGTCCTTCAATAATGATTTTCCTTGTCCTTGTGCATGGACATTGATAAACCGTCAATTACCAATAAAGTACAGTCTGTCCCCGACTTAGGAACGAGTTCCGTTCCGGGAGCATGTTCGTAAGTCGGATTCGTTCGAAGTCGGATAAAGTGAGTCCTATACACCTTTGACACGAATATACAATGTAAAACGCTACACTGTGTTTACGGCACGCTTGAACGGAGAGCTGTTTTCCACTGTATTGGACTGTGAACTCTGTTTTGTTGAGGATTCTCCGAAATTAGGATTATTCACCATCAGGACACCTTTACAGGACAGACATTTTCCATCATCATGCTCCCGGACTCACTGAAACCGGTGAGGCCGACGCATTTCTCCCGCACACACATGCAGTAGACCGGACTTTAGACATTTAATACATTCACTTACACACTGGAAATATTGTATATAATTGTAAATGTTGGTATCTGGTGCACTGTAGTGTCTATTTTGTTTAATACACGTGAGCTAGTTCCGCGTCCGTTCATATCTTCGGAATTTCGGAAATCGAATGTTCGTAATTCAGGGACTTACTGTACAAGAAATCACAGAGGTAAAGAGACAAAAAAAAAAAAGAAAAAAGGAAAAAACAGACTCTCAGACATATTAGCACCTCTCAATATATGGATTTCTATTAGCATGTTTCCTTATATAATAATTCTTTATTTTGATATTTAAGTATAAATATTAAGTATAAGTTTATAAGTGTAAAATGACCAAGAGTCACAAAGGTCTTCTTGCATTTATGTGTGTATTCAAATAGGTAAAAGTACCCCTTGGGAATCCTTCGGATTGGTAAACATGTAGTCGAACACATGGTCCATGTTTGCCATCTTCATCGCAGCTCTGAAAGAGAGAGAGAGAGAGAGAGACAGAGACAGAGAGAGACAGAGAGAGAGAGACAGATTTCACTGTTACAACATAGAAATTCTCATAATAAAGTTTCTAGATTTGAGTTTATAAGTATGTTAATAAGTCAGTGGAACGTCTAAATAAGTCTATATTTTGTGTGTGAACTAATTAACAGGATATTAAATCCTCTGTGTGCGCGTGTGTGTGTGTGTGTTACCTGTTGAGGAAGAAAGCTCCTCGTATCGTTTCATAAGGGTTGGATCTTGTACGAGCCCGCCTCATTTCTTCACCCTCTAAATTATCAAACACACTCTACAGTGTATGCACACACACACACACACACACACACACACACACACACACATATATATATGGCTTTAATGAAAAATTAAGCAGTTCGCCTTGACATTAGAACTGAAACCATAACCGATGCGTGACCGTTATTTATAGCGTGACTAATACACTCAGATTTTTTGCAAAACCTGCATAAGCAGCTTTGCAATAAGCTAAAACCTTTTCACCTTGCAACGTAGCAACGCGTGGAGAAGCTCCTCTGAACAGAACTTGGTCTCGTCCTCGATCCTCAGTTTCCTCTGCAGACGATTTGAACAGCGGGCGTTAGGATGGCACGGTTTGGCATTTTGGAATATTAGCATGTGTGGTTTATGTACAGAACAGTGACAGTACCTCGCCTATGGTCATCCAGTCTCTCAGCTCGTCCGAGTCCGGCATTTCTGTAGTGCATTCTGGGAACCAGGACACTTCTTCAAAAGCACTAGGCTGAGAGAGAGAGATAGACGGGGAGAGGGAGGGGAAAGCAGACACAAATCAATATAAAATGTCACACATAAGAAACATCCGGCATACTGGTTTATAACGGTGTGTGTATAGTACAGTACCCACCTCGGCTTCGTCCTTCCACTCGACGTTGAGATCTCCGTCAAACCCCTGCAGCAACAGACCCAGACCTCTCCTCCCGCGCTGCGTGGACGCCTCCACGATCTCTCTCCGCCCCTGACCGAACTTTCCCAAACCTTCCCCTTCTTTAAAACCCATTTTGGCCTGGAAACAAGAGACGAGACTTTGAAGTACTGTTTTACTGCAAGTACAGACGATATTTGTGTTCCTCAGCTTTAAACCAATCAGACATATTACCATGAGCTTCTGAGAGACGCTGTTGTACATGGAGAAGTCGTTGCCGCTCTGTGAAGCTTCGCCGCTCGAGGCATCGTTGGAGACGGACGGTTTGGAGAAACTGGGTCTCTGGTCTTCGCCGTCACTGAGAGACTCGCTCTGACTCGAATCTGTAAGAAACACAACGGCTAACTGTGTCAGACTGGAGAGGCTAACGTGTAGGGTTAAGGGCAAGTGTAAAGATTTTGATCAGCTGTGGGAGCCATAAATAAATAAATATCATGTAAAATAAAAATGTAGACCTTATTGGAAAGGACTTTGTAAATACTGTTTGTAATAAATAGATTTATTTATTTTTTTTAACTTATGGACATGACTATGGACTTTATCAAAATAAACATACATTACTGTGTAAAAGCATGAGCCCACCATCATTAAAAAAAAAAAAAATCCTTCTATATTTTGCTTCCAAAGAGCCAGACTTTCTTGTATTTTAATTTAGTCTTGATGAATAGAGTTCTTTAGGCTTCCTGAAAGACTTTTTTGGCCTCTCATTTTCAGTCCCAGTTTTTTGTTTCATGTTTCTTAGGAAACACGGTGGCCTGTGAATCATTCAAGCATAAAAAATAAAAAAAAAACATCTAAGTTAAGCTACGAGAAACAGGTGCAGATGATGTCAGATGATCAGGCTGGTGATTTGTATACCGGTGATGCTGAATAAGTGTTTGGAACAGGTTTGAGAGGGGAAATGAGGTTGCTGCTGAGGTTGTTACATAAACAACCAATTGTTTAAATTGTACTTTGCTGCACAAATGTTTCTTTAATAAATAAAAAGTAATCAGTGGTGACTTTTGCACAAGAGCCATACTACAGTTTTCCAAGTATTTTGGAGAAATTAAATAAATATAAATATTAACCAAACCAAACAGAAACGACATTAAAGATCTTTATTACAAGGCGGCCACTGAAAGTGTTTCTCATCCTACATATCATGAAAAGGTTTTAATATTAGGACGCAGTGGTGAATTATTTAACTTCCTGCAACCCAAACATACTCATATGACATCATGACGTCAGATTTTCTCCTAACAATGTGTGTGTGTGTGTGTGATCCTCTATAGGAGGTTGAATTATTTCTTCCAACTTGTTCACAGACCCACCGTGGCTTGTGGTTTTCTGTGACGACTCGTCATCTTCGTCAGAGCTGGCCTCGTCCCGTTTGGCCTTCTTCCACTTTATCGCCTTGTCCGATGCATTCAGGCTTCTCTTCATGATGGCTGCAGGTGAACTCCTGCACAAACACCAAGCAGACAAGATGCATGTATTCACACTAGGGCAATTCTCATAACCTTCTGCTACAGGTAATTAACGTACAGTATGAAAGCATCAATGTGTTATCAAACTCAGATAAAACAGCAACGTTAGTTGTTTTTTAAAGCGTAACATGAATAATGTGATGAATTACCTCGCAACCTACTTCTTGAATCATGAGCTCTGTTTTTAAACGCTGATTAACAAACCTTTAACAAATCATAACGTTTGTATCATGATATCCGAGGGACGTTCAAGTCAAACCGGGATTTGTGATAAAGCTCAATCATTCACGAACACGTTGCAGGAACTCGTCTGGGAGTTATCGCCACATCCCCATACAGTCCTGACCCCTCGCTCCAAGCTATTTCCACATGTTTGGGTCATTTAGGGAGTTCCTGGGAGGCCGGGGTTTCAGACGTGAAGCAGGCGGTCCTTTTCATAGAAGAAAACCTTCGACCTTAAAGCACTAGTGAGACACTGGGATATGTGCATTAGAGTAGCAGGAGATTATATAAAGAAATAAAGTGAGTTTTTACACTCGTAACTTCGTTCTGTTATTCTGTACAATCAAAGTCCCGGTTTGACTTGAACGCCCCTTGTGGTTTTCCCAATCATCCACAGGTGTTTAATTCTGCTCAGCTCCATCTCCTGGAGTTTTGGTCCTTGCAGTGAAGACACTTTCTAATCATTCAGATATACAGTATGTGGCCAAAAGTATGTGGACACTTTGTCAAATAATCGAGTTCAGCTTCACTCAATGCTATTGATACAGGTGCACAAAATCAAGCACATAGCCAAGCAACCGCCACAGACTTTAACCTTTAGCCTCAAATCAGAAAGTGTGATTTTTACCGTGTGTAAAGAAAAAAATAATAAAATAAAATCACCAGCTTTTTGGGCTAGACCCTTTAGTTCCAGTAAAGGATGATGTTAATGCTCAAGTAAACAAAGACAAAGTAGACAACTGTATAATGCTGTGCAAAAGTCTTAGGCACCCATAGGGTTAGTGTTTTTTTTTTTTAGTACAAACTTTGTTACAAACTTTGTTATACATGTTTATTTTATGACTTCTTTATTAAGTCTGTATGACTGATTTCAAAACATTAGCATTGAGAAAAAAAAACAGAAAAAAAAAAAAGTTTAGTCTTACAGGAAAACATCTGCAGGCCAGAAAAGAAAGCAGCCTGTTATGTAAAAGAGCAAAATTAATTATGTAAAAGAAAAAGAAAAAAAAGCTTCTGGGGTTTTGCTGCATGAATGAAGAAGCAGGTGTTATAAAGTCCTCAGAAGGACCGTAGCTGGTTCTACAGGATGTTCGGTAAAACTAAGCAGCTCATTTTCTTATATTTTAATTCTTGATTTCCAGCTCATAAAACGGCACACACACACACACACTGTACCTGAGAATATATTTTAAGCAAAGCGTTGGCACACCAATTATTCACACTGTTTCATTAATTACTTTTTTCCCCTGGGATCATCTTGAATGTAGAAACATCTTTTTTGAAGACATACTTTCACTACAGCTGTTATTTGCACAACACTATTTGTGGCAATAATTTAGGGAAACGCTCGTTCCTGCTGCTGCACGACAATGCCCCGGTGCACAAAGACACGTCCGTATAGATGTGATCTGACGAGTTATGAGTCTTAACAAACTCCAGTGTCCTGACCTTGACCTCTGCTGCAAGCCAGCCCTTGCTCATTCAACATCTAATGATCTTTTTACTGGAGGAGCACAAATCCAAAAACACACAGATAATACACTACAAAAGGTAATTAGGTACAAATCAGAGGCAGTTCCATGTTAATGCAAATAATGTGAAAATCGGGATGTCCAACAAGCTCATAAACTACCTAACTGTTCTCTCTCTCTCTCTCTCTCTCCCTCACTGACTCGAGCTACAGGCTTTATTTATAAATACATATACACGAGGGTGAGTCAAAAATGATCCGCACACCGGTTACGTTAATACTTCTGTCGGTCTTATCAGCGCTTTCTGTTTAAGGCTGCTGTCTCCGCACTCACTGCTGTGCAGGTGTGGATGTTACATCAGTTTATTTGTAACTGTGATTTTAGCAAAAATGGACGCCCCGCTTGTGATTTGTACAAAAGAAGAGCAGCGTGCAGGGATTCGTGGATTTTCAAAGTGGAAAGTGTCAAAACAATTCACGGAGAGCGTAAACAGAAGCGTTTGAATATCTGCAAACTAAATTCGGAATAATACTCTAAGGAAGGTGAAAGTTTCTTAAAGAGAATTATTACTGGTGACGAGACACGGCTTCATCACTTACGAGCCTGAGAGTAAACAGCCGAGTACGGAACAGAAACATCCTCAATCGCAAAAGGCGAAAAAGTTCAAATGTCAACCATCAGCTGAAATATTCATCAATTTTTACACTTTTCTGGGACTCTCAAGGGCCATGGAACATAATCATGAAAAAAAGCAGCCATGAAAGAGCGAAGATTCACTTCTGATGAAGAAGCGAAGATAGCGGTGCATTCGTGGCGAGGGAGCACGAAAGCTTGTTGGACAAGGTGCACCGAAAATCAAAGAGATCACGTCGACAAATTATGCATGTCTTTTCCAAAAGTTAATTAAAATAAACTCTGCAGATAATTTTTGATACATCCGTATAGAATTGAATTGAAAAAGCATGATGGTCAGAGTACAGTGTACATTATGCATGGAATATCAGGAATTAGATTATCAAAACCTATTTAAATAAATCAAAAATTTGTAGAAATAAGTTTTAACATTACACGCAGAATTGCTTTGGGGACTCACTTTATCGCTTTAAGATGATCTTGAGGTTGGTTGATCTTTTTTTTCTTTTTCTGGTTAACTGGGACAAGTCATGCCAGTCTGTGTTAAAGTTAAACTTTTAGCTTTAAATGCTTTTGTTGGTTTAAAAAAATAAAAATAATCCTGGCCAGGGTTTCTGATCTCCTCTTCTTCTTTTAGTCCGGTCTCCTTCTCGCCCCCTTTATCAGGAAAACACAACTGGAGCTGAAATCAGTAACTTAGGATTGAGTTTCTGTTTCAATTTCAAACTAGTCACTTAGAAAATAAATATATAAATATATATATATGAGTAACAAACAGTTTCTTAAGACAGATTTACCCAGGTTTTAGCCAGGTTCTGGTTCTGATGAAACCAATATGATGCACTCTTGCACTCTTTCGCAATGCAGATTTGATTAAAAATGCAAATAATCAACTACTTCACAAACAGGGACAGGATTAGGCTAGCTTGCTAAGCTAAATGTCAGCAAATTTCCCTCCCGTCGGCGTTTTAATGATAAAACATGTACGAAAGGAGCAGAAATAGCCAACGCGACGTGGATATTGTCGCCACATCATTTACAAGTGGAACAACTTTGTGGTAATAATAACATTCCCTCCAACGTCAACTGCGTACTAATCCCGCGTTCCTCTCTACACTGGGGCCTGAAAATAGCGCCGGCGCATCGTGATGACGTAAGAGGCGTCCAAGCAAGTGCCTGAATGAATAAATTAGGATTTTAGTTTGTTTTATTAATCTATTTTGCATTGATTTGCTAATTGAACATATTTTAGAAAGATTATTTATTTAATAGGCTTTTTAATTATTGCACTAACTCTAAAATGCACATCTGTGCAAAAAAGTAGCTTTTTTTTTGTAAATACAAGTAAAGTATAGTATGAGTCTGTACAGTTATTTGAAAGTTAGTTTTTTCATAGGTTTGGAATTTAAAGTACAGTTTAATTAAAATCAATAACCCCCCTGAAGAGGCGGCACGGTGGTGTAGTGGTTAGCACCGTCGCCTTGCACCTCAAGGGTCCGGGTTTGATTCCCGGCCAGGCTCGATTCCCATCTCTGTGTGCATGGAGTTTGCATGTTCTCCCTGTGCTTGGTGGGGGTACTCCGGTTTCCTCCCACACTCCAAAGACATGCAGGTAATTGGTGTTCCCATAGTGTGTGTGTGTCCTGCGATGGATTGGCACCCTGTCCAGGGTGTACCCTGCCTTGTGCCCTAAGCCTCCTGGGATAGGCTCCAGGTC
>JAQMYI010000015.1:4527088-4543242 GCA_030014275.1 Clariallabes melas
TGGTTGGATGGATGGATGGGATGGAAGGATGGTTTGTTGGTTGGATGGTTGGTTGGATGGATGGATGGATGGATGGATGGGATGGAAGGATGGTTTGTTGGTTGGATGGATGGTTGGTTGGTTGGATGGATGGATGGAAGGATGGTTGGTTAGATCGGATGGTTGGATGGGATGGATTGGATGGATGGATGGATGGATGGATGGTTGGATGGATGGAAGGATGGTTGGTTAGATCGGATGGTTGGATGGGATGGATGGATGGATGGATGGATGGATGGATGGATGGATGGATGGTTGGTTAGATCGGATGGTTGGATGGGATGGATGTATGGATGGTTGGTTGGAAGAATGGATGGATGGATGGATGGATGGATGGAGGGTTGGTTGGTTTATTGATGTCTAAGGAAATTTCCAAGATCCAATATCAAGGATGTTAACATAATAGACAATACACACGTAGCAATTACAGATTGTCAATCGTGTAAAAAAAAAATAATAAAAATAAATCACCAAGATAAAAAGAGCATAATATATATAAACACTATAAAGACAATGAAATGAATATGTGCAAATATCGCTGAGTGAGGATGAATATTAGTGGATGGACTACAGAAAATTGAGATGTGCAATGAGGTATAGCCGTTGAAAATGACAGTAGTGCCAAAGTGGATGGTGTAAGACTGAGTTAGTGCAAATCAATGCAAATAAGTGTACATGATGAGATAATAAATAAACAAACGAGCAGAGTGAAAGCAGTAGTGCATAAAAATATATGAATTTTTAATCAGTAATATAATATAAATAATAGTAAACATGAAGGTAAAGATCCTGGAGCGGCCTTATGGGGCTATACAGGACCTGTAACCAGATTTGTAGAAGATAAAAATATAAATTGTCATGAACTGAAGTGACGGAGAAGTGAATGCAGTAACTTTTTAATACATTATTTCCTCATTCGTCAAGATGTCTTCAAGAAGCATTTGCTCAATGTTGTAGTGGATTCGAGCCCAGTGAATGGAACGATGTAGCCCCTGTTAAGTCAGGAATATTGCATTTGTCAGAGTTCTGGTTTAAAGCAATGGACATAGATTCAGGGGTAATAGTGTAATTATCACACCTTTACGATGGTACAAAGCCTGAGAACACCATGTTTTTGTCTTTGTTGATGCTTTTGCAGACCGCATGCAATTTCCTCTCTTTTTTGGTTGCAGGGAAGCGACAAGGACTTCGAGACCGTGTATGAGCAGTGTGTGCGGTGCTGCAGAGCCTTCCTGGAGAAAAACTCCTAACACATACGCACAGCTGTTTTATTCTGTGACATGTGTGATAAGTATTGTACGTGGTGTCCCAAAAGTCTCCATATATAAAGGAAATTACCCCATGGTTAGATGTTAAATGTTCTGGGGTCGGTCGCCATGGCCGTGTCGAGTTGCATCCGAGATCTCCAGATCAAAGTCCAGCTGATTTGTTTTTTGTTTGTTTTACCTATTGGAGCAAGGAAAAGCTAAAACACATGTATTGAGACTTTTAGGACACCCTGAATATGAATAACAGATTGCACTTAAGTGTCAGATACACGCGCACACACACACACACACACACACACACATGTATCTGCTGTTTGAGAGAGATGTTGTAATAGGAAGATAAAGTTTATTTCAATGTGGTGTGTGTGCTTATTGTAAGACATGCTGACCTCTTCAACTCAAAGGAAGGGGAAAAAAAAAAAACAATAAACCAGATAACAGAATCTCAGCTTATGTCTTTTCTTTGATTTTCTTTGATGGATTTGACCTGATTAATAATAACACACTCCAAAAATTCTGTACTAAGCTTCAGACAAATTTAAAGTTCCTCGTCCTTCAGTCGTCCCCCTCCTTTCCAGAGCCCTTATGGATTCAGATGCGCAATAACAAACATCGATTGTTCACATTTCCGCCTCGGGCGATTGCGGCTGAGCGTTGGCCGTTTAATCGGAAGGAGAAAGGGCAGGAACTGGTAGAAATCAGATCTGCACTGGAAAAAATACAAGGATGGATGGTAGAAGGGCTTAATTGCTTTGTTCTTTCGACTCCATTGCGTTTTCACTTTCTCTTTCGTCCTCCTAGACAGCTTTATAGGGATTTCTGTTCGAATTCTGCGTCAGGTTTGTGAACATTTTCTGTTATGATCTTTTGAGAAATAAATAAAATCTAGAACCATTAATGTCTGTCAGGAGTAAAGTTGTATCAAGTGCATAAACCCCTTAAAGTTTCTGAACATCCTATTTACACACACCTTCATTTTTTTCTTTAAGGAACATTTCTCTAATGATACATTATTACAGTCTACGTGAAAATGTTTAGCTAGAGAAACTTAATTAATCTAACTGAGGAAGAACCCTTAGACGCTTACATGATGTTAAACGTTTTCGGATGGATAAGAGTTGAAATGGATAAGAGTTATCCTGTTATCCTTCTAGGAAAAGCTTTAAAAGTTGTACAATATGTAGAACGCTGCAACCTTGAAGAAAGCACAAAACATCCATAACTAATAACAAGAAGCTCCGGAGACTCGGTCTGATCCAAGGGCGCCTTGTACTGTAATAGCTGATTCGGCACGCAGCAGAACCGGGATATACGAATAATAAAGAAATTCACTGTGCAGTGGAAGGATAGTGCTGAACTGTCAACTTTGTGGACGAAATGTGGTTGGGGGGTGGAGGGGGAATGATGGATGGAGATCACTTACAAGTTGCATGGTAAAAAAAATCAACAGTAAAAAAACATAACTATGTTTAATAGTGAAAGTAAGAGCGTTTCCATACACACTCACAGGATTAGGACTAAACAGCTGTGTGGCCATGAGAAAACAACTTGTTAGTAGGGATTGTATGAAGCGATGCACCCATCATGCATAGTGGCCACTGTATGAGCCTCTGGAGACAGTGTTATGATCTGGGTTTCTGAGTTACTGATCTGAAGGTTGGCGGTTCAAGCCCCAACTCTACCATCTTCCTGCTGAGCAAGGCCCTTAACCCTGTGTGCTCCAGAATTTCACCGACGAATTAAGACTTGGCCTAATATCATGGTCTGATATTTTTGGTTGCTCAGAACGAACCATAGGCTACATTCACATCACAGGCCACACTTTCCAATTCTGAAATTTTTTTTTTTTGGTCAGATTGAATCTGCCCGTCATGACACGTTCACACTGATAACCACGTGACTTTTATTCGACTCTAATGTGGATGACACACATGATTGCAGGTTGATGATGTTAGCACCTACGCATATGCAGAGGGAAAAAAGTCACTTGAATTTCCACCTGACCGTTTTTATTCAAGTCACATGACCGTGTATCAGATATATATCCGATCTAGGACCACATACGAAACTGACTGATCTGAAACACCCATACCTCTGGAATCATGTATACACACCTGTTCATATATCATTTTAAAGCAAATGTCTAATTATTAAAATGACTATTTAATAATACATTTTAAAATGTGTCATTTTTCTTTCAGGAAAAATACAATGACCTGTTCACTCTTAAGCGGAAGAAAGGTTAAATCTAGAGCCGTTATTACATCGTGCTTTTAGAAGTTTTTTTTTTTTTTTACTTTGATTTAAAGAACCTTTATGGAATCTTTACTTCTAGTACATTTTTTCTTGTGAAGTATCAAATATGAGTTTTACTTGTTTTTCATTTTAAAAAAATTATTTTACCAAGAGCGTTCAAGTCAACCTGGGACTTGTGATGAATTTTTTTGTGAATAAAACCCAAGAAAACATTTGAATGGTGCAATCATTTCACTGTACGTTTGTGAATAACAACCCTGATTGAGGTGGCTCGGAGCCCACTGCAGTCATTCCTGGGAACATATAGTGAGTGGAACGGCTGATCCTTGGAATAACTTATTACCGACGCATCTGTCTGTAAACTGTACGCACAATCATTCACCAACACCACTTGCACTTGGGAGTTATTGCCACATCCCCTGTACAGTCCTGACATCTCTCCAAGCCATTTTCACATGTTTGGGCCGTTAAAGGTGTTCCCGGGAGGCCAGCGTCTGAGACGTGAACCAGGCAGTTCGATCATGGCTCCGGCGTACTGAGAACACTTTCTATCTTGATGGTATCCAAACACTAGTGATACACTTTTTTTGTTGTTGTTGTTTAACTGTTTAAAGAAAGGGCGCTGCACGGACCCATTAAATCATTTTCATTAAAAAAAAAGCTTTAAAATGCTGCATGTTCATTGCCGTATATCCTGTTATTAATTGCATTAATTAGGGAATTGTTTTTTATTATTATTATAAAATAATGCATTTAAGAAATTAAAAAGAAATCTCTTTCAACTTAGGCTATGAATCTTGACAGACATGTTTCCTCCCAGAAATGATTCATGGTCACATAGTGTAACAATCATATAATTTATTTTAAATATACTTTCTCTTAAATATTTATATGTATCCCTTCACGTCACAGCTCTATCAGACATGTATAGCCTTATGCATTTGTTACAGGGATTTTAACTCTCCTTTATGTACAGTATTTACACATGAATTTTTGCTTTATACCTCTATACATCATGTACATTAAAATATATATGGACTATATATACATATCCTATTCCATAATCACATATACACACACATTCAGGTCAACAAACATCTGGTCGTATTACAGATGTATGCCGGAGAGATGAAAAGCATCAGGATGAAAATAAGTTAGCAGTTAAGTTTCAGGAAGCAGGAACTCCCTGATCTGGAAATAAACACCATTTTTCATCTTGTTGTTCTTTTTTCTTCCTGCAACATAATGACATCGAGAGTGTCCATCTGGTATCAGGGCAAAAGACAAACCCAAGACGATCCTTTTCTCTTGGAAACCATGGAGATCCGGTTTTAAGCTCAAAACGTTCCGATGTAACTCCGCTGAGTTTGCATCTCAGACCACATACTGTAAGTTTACAAGAAATACGTCCATTTTACTCCATCATCATCACCATCATCATCATCTCCGTTAGGCACTCCGTCTGTCCTTCCGTCTGTCCGTGTGTCCTCTGCATGAGCCAAGTCGTGTCCTGGACGGAAATTGCTGATTAGATGGAATGATGGAGGGTTGTCCAAAAGGCACTTGATGATTTTTTCACTGTTTCCTCCTGGTTTGGCGTGAACCTGCTGACGAAGGTAGAAAGAGCAACAAGCTTAGCGGTTTGAACTGTATAAATATTCACGGGTGCTTCTGTAGCCTTTTTTAAATGGCCTGGTGGTTTTAAATCCTGGAACAGAACTTCTAGGTGCATTCACACACTCATTCACACCTGGGTACAATTTAGCCTCACTTTTTTGGAAGGAAACCAAAGAACCCAAAGGAAACCCACAGCACAGACGGTAACCTGAGATGTGCCGATACTACAGGTTGCGCTATTTCTTTTTAAAATTCTGTTAATGTTTACAATCTTTTCTGGATCTTTTAACAAGCAGAACTTCAAAGACCTCTTTGCATTAATTTGAAATGTCTACTCAAGTTCTGCCTGCAGGTTAGGTTGCGTAGTGAGTAATATTGCTGCCATCTCCTGGAGTCCAGATTCAATCTTGAGTCTGTGGATGGGTTTGCATGATTTCCCTGGATCCATGTGGGTTTCTTTTAGGTTCCTCAGTTTCTTTAAACTGCCTCCTAGGTCTGTTTCTAGAAGTTGAGCCATTGCAACCGGACTGGGAAAGGTTGCTTCTAGTACCAGATATATATATATACAGTGGAGGTGAAAAGTGACTAGGCATTAAAAGTTGGTCCATATTTCTAATACAAATGCATTAAAACTAATTGTACATGTACTGTACTTTATTACGCAGGAAAATGAATCAAATCTTTAAATTTCAATGTAGGCACAATGTGGCGTCAACCAGTTTCCTCAAACAATCGAGGATGGAATGCACAATCTTCTGAAGGACGAATCTCCAAGTCCTCCAGTGTGTGAGGCTTCGTCCTTTGTGTAGCCCCACAGGCAAAAAAAAAAGCACATGGAGTGAGATCCGGACTTCTTGGAGGCCATTTATGAGGTTTGCGTCGTCCCAGCCAACGTCCTGGAAAATTCTGGTCTAACCACACACTCACACTAAGAGCTTGGTGCACCATCCTGTGATACTCTGGTGATACTACAAGTCCTACAGCCATTAAATATTTCCTAGTTATTTTTCATCCACCCTGTAGTTGAGGTCCTGAACCAACCTTGGATGAGTAGTGAAACATTTCGAACCAACAAAAAAAAATCCAGTTGTCATGACTCAACTTCTAAGCAACTTCACCTGGATGACGAAAAATCTTCATAGGGGTGACATATGGCTTGGCTTGGCCTCGCCCATCCATGACATATTGCTCCTAGCCTTGGGTTATACCCTCGCGTACAATCCAAGGCTAGGAGCAAAATGTCATCCCTACGAAGATTTTTAGTCATCCAGGTGAAGTTTACTCAAGACTGCAAAACTGTGATCAGAGGTAAGACTCACATTCTTTTAAATAAAATCAAAGGAAAAGAACACAAACATTCATCATTTAGAGTAAAAGAGTACCTGGTTGAAGTTAGCTCTCTAGGCACTTCGGGCTCTCGGCTAGCCGAGTGAGAAGCCGCGCACATCTCCGATGATCTGAAAACAAAGCAAAGACACGGGATGAAATTCTTGGATATACTTTACACTTGCTATATTGCAATCAGTTTCTTATAAGATTATTGTGGGAAACAAATTGCCAGATAATTGAATCATATTACATCACTGAATCGATTCCTCCCCAACACTTGTGTATAGAATTTATGAGAATATAAAATGCATTCATTTGACCAAAATGTGAGATTATTTTGGACCATAAAACTGCGACACAGACTAAAATGTGAATCCTTCTAAAACTTATCAGAATTTTCTAAACTAGACCGGGTCAACGTCTAGAAGTCAACCTTTCTGAAAGCAATTCACTCCTTAAGCCCCAGTGGTCCATGTGTTGCAGTGGGCCGTACTCACATGCAGGAATGGTGCAGTCTCTGGTGTTGTGGTAGAGCCTGTAGACAAATTTCCTGCACTTCGGACTGAAGTATAGAGGCCCTAAAGTTCAAAAATTCAAACATTGTCAGTTTCAACTTTTCAACTATTAAATCTAACATGCATTCTTTTTATGACATGTCCCCTGAACTGTACTGTATATCCAGTGTCCTGTGCTCTATGGACTTACCAGTTAAATTCTTTAAAAACTTCTCCTTCTTTCTCAAGTCTCTGGGAAAGATTTCTGCAAGAGACAGAGAAATAATGGGTTAAACGTTAATTCCTCAATCCGCTGACCTCAAAAAGGGAAGGATGACCCTAATGAGCAGATTTTGCTTCGTTTCTAACATTCCCTGGCAGGATCATGCTCAAGCTAATCACTTTAGTAAGTGAAAAAAAAAAAAAATCAGTGTGCACTGCAACAGACCACAGTAACCATACATCCTATATGTGCACAAGTTGTTGTTAGTTTTTCAGCAGCTTCCTTCGAGGGGTCGCCATAGACCATCCGATCCGAACATACAATGTGCAACATTTTCCCCCTTTCTGACGCAACCCTCCCATTTTATCCCAGCACTGGGTGGGAGTTGAACCCTGGCCTTTTGCATGGCGGGCAAGAAACCTACCACTGAGCGACCAATGTCCAATGTGCTGTATGTGCACAAGTAAAGAAATAAATAAACAAATAGACAGACAAATGTGATAGAGCTAAAAGCTTGGAGCAGCTCGAATAAATCCCCAATCAGGCTGTTTCTGAGGAATCGTTTTAGAGTCATTTGAGTTTCCGCAGGTTTTTTCATTCAGGCTGTCTGAAAGCACTTATAAGGCGTTTCATCTTAAATGTAGTTTCAATGTATTTGTTTGTTTATTTACCCATTAATGCCACTTGCTGTCTTTGAAACATCATTCATGTAAACTCCTGATTTTTGGTGAAGAATCATAAACAGCTGCAGAGATAAAGTAAAGGTGTGTTGCGTTTATCTGTCTCATTGGCTTTTCTGGTTTTAAAGTAATATTTTGTGTGACATTAAAGTAATGCAATGTAAAAACTCTGCCCTTTTAATTAGGGCATTGCTAGGGCTGTGTTGCTTCCATCAGTAACGCAGAAAAGTATCATAATGCATCTTCTCTCTCTCTCACACATATACACAATTCACATTATCAGAAAGTTGTAGCTGCATTATAACAACTAAAACACCAAATTGCATTGGATTGACTTAAATAATGTTGTGTACGTTTGCTCACCCAGGATCTGATCCCCGCTCTTCGTCTGGTGGTGATGGTGACGATTATGATGCTTCTTCTCCTTCTCGCCCGTGGCCTGCGCGAGTTCTCCGCCACCGTGCTCTGCGTTCTTCACCATTTTCAAGATCCGTGAGTACAGGCTGTGGTAGCTCCGCAAGCTGTCCGTGTCTGCCCATGCGCTCGCGCTGTCATTCGAACCACCACGCACGGTGGCGCACAAGCACAATACAACCCCCATGACGACAAGCACAACCCGCAGAGCACGCATTGTTAGAGAGACACAAACCGGTGCACTGATGACCACAAACAGAGCTGAAGCAGAGAGTCAGCAGGTTTGAGTATGTTCAAGGTGATCTCCACCAGCTGGAAGAGAAAAGGAAATGTTTTAGACTTTTCTTTAAGTTTGTTCTCAAGCAGGATTTTGCATTTTTGAGTTACAGTATCTCAAAAAAAAAGTTATCTACTATCTCAATATCGACATATAAATATGACCTTTTGTAAATTTGACTTGAAAATCCGAATGGCTATGTTGAAATTTACAATTATCTCAAGGTTTAGACATATTGTCTTAAAGTTTTGACTTACTATGCAAAACATTTCACTTTGATATTCAGCTTAAAATTCTGGCTTATCTCTAAAGTTCGCCTCAACAAAATCTCAAAATGAACTTATAAAACTTATAACTTATAAAACCTATTATGCAAATCTTTCAACTTATTAGTTGAAAAGTCTGACTTATTAGGTATATCTGTAGGCTTATCTGTATTTCTTAAATGTTTGCCTTCTTATCTCGAAATTTTAACTTATCTCGAAAATTTTACTTATTACCTCAAAATTTCAACGTTACCTCAAAACTTTAAAATTTATTCAAAAATTTTGACTTATTATCTAAAAGTTTGAACTTATCCAAAAATTCCAACTTCATTTTCTCAAACTTTTTAAATATCTTAAAACTTATCTTAAAATTCAAACTTATTATCTGAACATTCTGAATTATCTTACAATTCTAACGTATTATTTGAAAATTCTGACTTATGGTAAAGGTCCAACTTATTATTTTTTAAATTTTTTGACTTATCTCAAAGTTCTAACTTATAAGCTCAAACTTCTGAATTATTTAAAAGTTTTGACTTAACTTAAAATTCCTACTTACCTCTAAATTCTGAATTATCTTATAGTACAATTTATTACGTGAAAATTTTAACTTATGTCAAAATTCTAACTGACTTATCTTACAATTCAAACATATTATTTGAAAATTCTGACTTATATTAAAGGTCCAATTTATTATCTAAAATTTTTTATCTCAAAGTTCTATGATCTCAAACTTGTGGATTATCTCAAAGTTTTGACTTAAAATTCCTACTAACCTCCAAATTCTGACTTATCTTACAATTCAAACTTATCTTAAATGCCCAACTTTTTATCGGAAAGTTTTTACTTATCTCAAAATTCTAACTTATGATCTCAAACTTCTGAACTATCTGAAAGTTTTGACTTAACTTAAAATCCCTACTTAACTCAAACCTCATTGAGTTAAGTAAACTCATTATCTGAAAATTCTGACTTATCTTAAAATTTAAACTTATTATCTGAAAATTCTGAATTATCTTAAAAGTCCAATTTATGATCTGAAAATGTTTACTTATCTCAAAATCCTAACGTACGATCACAAACTTCTGAAGTTTTTCTGAAGTTTTGACTTAACTTAAAATTCCTACTTACAGTACCACCAAATTCTGACTAATCTTACAATTCAAATGTATTATTTGAAAATTCAGATTTATCTTAAAATTCTAATTTATTAACTTATTTATGCATTTTGGGTTTCCATGTTAGACAGATATAATATAGCGGAAAAAATTAATATAAACATGCAAAACTGACTATTTAAAAAGTTGCATGTGAAAAGTATTTTGGAATTACTACTGTGACTATGCATTTTTTTTTTTTCTTTAAATAATGCATTCATATAATTATGCAGTAGAAATAAAACTCCATAGCTTTCCAGTCTGGCTGCTGTCCACTTCATGAGCGGTTTCCATCTCAAATGAAAGAGAATTTTAAAAAGCAGTGCGCAAACACAGAACCATCTGTAACTCACATGTGTTCTCCGGAGGGTTAATCTCAAAGTGCTCCAAAAAAACAAAATCCCCAAAACAACTTTGTTCCAGTCCGGTGTGCTGTTCCGCGTGAGAGCTGCGCGCTCGGCTCGGCTCGACTCGGCTTGTCTCGGGTCGTGTCGGTTGGTCAGCGCGTGCCGGCGGCAGAGTGTGCTGCGTCCGTGCGCGGCGCGTTATTATAGGCGCGCGTGGGAATTGCGGGGTGGCCACTCATTCGCACGCGCTCACTCGCGCGCGCACGTGGGGAATTCATCAGAAACACGTTGCGTCGCATCTTCACGTTCCCGTCCGTCGCCTGCCATGGAAAGGCTTCCCTTTCTCGCCTCTTTATCCGAGACCCACGTTTACCGGGAAAAAATCCGGACCCGGAGTTCCTTCTGACTCAAAAGTAGAAACGGGCAGTTTGTCATTAACCGGCTGTGTGTCCACTCTGAGCTCTCCAGTTACAGATCATCCACATGCCTGGAAGTGATGTGACCCGTACTGCTGATGTAATTAATACATTAATTAATGATGTAATTACTGCTGGGGGCAGAGAAACTCTCCAAACTGCAGCACACACACACACACACCACAGAGACAGAGCACTGATCACATCAGACTCCTACTCTGTTTCTGTGTACCATTTTTTTTTTTTACTCCCCCCATAAAATTAGTGGAACATATAGCTGTTCCTCTAAG
Organism: Clariallabes melas; assembly: GCA_030014275.1. Classification (NCBI taxonomy): domain Eukaryota; kingdom Metazoa; phylum Chordata; class Actinopteri; order Siluriformes; family Clariidae; genus Clariallabes; species Clariallabes melas. Next base: position 4,538,162 of record JAQMYI010000015.1, read on the forward strand.
GGTGTGTCTGAAAAAAAAAAAAGCTGCTGCCTACTCTAAGTGGCAAAGACTTGTATTAGTGATGTGCCCTAATCTGTGAGATAAAAAAAAAAAAAAAAACTATTCTTAATATTTAATATTCAATAATGTTAATCCACAAAATGTAAACAAATGAGTTTTCCATTTAATCAGCACTGTTTTAACTTGAAACATTAAAGGGGCGGCACTGTGGCTTTATGGTTAGCACTGTCGTCTTGCACCTCCTGGGTCCAGGTTCGAGTCTGTGTGCATGAAGTTTGTATGTTCTCCCCTTGGCTTGGTCAGATCCCAAAATGTGTGAATGTGTGTGTCTGCTCGCCCTGCAATGGATTAGCACCCTGTCCAGGGTGTACCCCGCCTCGTGCCCTAAGTCTCCAGGGATGGCTCCAGCTCCAGCCCCGGAGGGTGCAAGGACACAGTGCTCACCATCACGCCACCCTGCAAAAATGTGCTGTAGTATTTCTTCAGAACTTTTTATATAAGATTTGAATAAGTCTCTATGGACCTCTTACCCTGATATACGAGGATCAGTCAAAATGATCTACACTCTGGCTGTAGAATTTATTTTAATTAACTTTTAGGAAAGACAAATAAATTTTTCAACATAATTTTCTTGCTTTTAAATACAGGTCTGTCAACAAACTTTCATGTTCCCTCAGTAAAAAAATGTTTAAGGCTGAGCTGCGAGCCACGCATGCACTGCTGTCTTCACTTCTTCATCAGAAATGAATCTTCATCCTCTTAGGGTTGCTTTTTTTGCTTTAACACCTCAAAGCGAAGTTTTGACAGTGAGTGCAGAAGTGTGCGCACGTGTATCATCATGCGAGACCATAAAGCCCTTGGTTATCAGCCCTTAAGTTTAGGCTTCAGTTCTTCAATAAGCGTCTCACTGTAATGAGCACTGTTGATTGTTGAACCTTTTTCCTGATAATGTTCCAATACTTGGATCTTGAGAATTCCAGAAAACTGTAAATGAATTTATTGGGTAGAATTTCTAACTGTGCTAAAACCTGTGAGTTACACAAGAGTTGTACTTGTCCTTGCCAATTGTTTAAATATCATTGCTCAGTCTTTAATTGATTGCAAAAAAATCTATAAAAAGTATTAAAGTGTAGAACTTATGGAATTTTCTATAGTTCTAAAGAATTTTTTTTGTAGAACATTTTTGTGCTGTCATACTAAAAAATAAGCACTGTACTCTAGGAATGCCAACTGTCAAGACTTTAACTAAAAAAAATCCTATGAAACTAAAATTAAAGGAGGGCTGAATATTGTAGCAGTGAGTTCGGGGGTCCATGGTTTGTTTTCTTTGTGACATTAAAATTGGAAAATGGCAAGTCAAGTTAAAATGACCACAACATGACAATAATGCAACACAGTCAATATTGCAGTTTTGTTCGTCGTTTCCACACTTTGTCTCACATCCAGTAACAGTCTTCTAAAACACTGACTTCTCTTTTAAACACACCCTACATTTACAAGGCATGCAGTGCAAATATCTACCCCCTTTTGCCCACACTTTACAAACTCCACAGGAATGTTTTATCAACCGGTCACAGTTGACTTAACATGAATATCGCTGGATTTATGCTAACTGTGCTTTAGATATTATTATTCTTGAAAATGTCAGGAGCAGGGGTGCGGTGCCTCGGTGGCAAGCGCTGTTTGTGTGTCTGCATGTTTTCATGGTGCTTTGTGGGATTTCTCCAGGAGCTCTGGTTTCCCTTACAGTCCAAAGACATCCTTTATAGACTGACTGCTGTTTCCAAATTGATCTTAGTGTGTGATTTGGTGTCTACGTGTGCGTGCCTGTCCCTTAAGGTGTCCTGGGGTGTCCCCCGCCTGGGATAGACTCCAGGCCCCTCTGCGACCCTACACAGGATAGGAGGTAGAGAAAACGACTTGTTAAATTGAGTAAAATGCCACTTGGACAATTGTTTTCAATATACTTGGCAAAAGTATTTTGTTGGCTTAAAATAACTTATAAAGTTAAAAAACTTAAAGTTTCCACCTGATGGTCTGTTAACTCGCAGACTTGTTAATTTCAGAAATTGAATTTCATAGTGTCCATTCCAGCTACAGTGTTCTACAGCTCTTTTAGATGACTAGGTTCTATGGTTTATTTCCAAAAAGAAGAAAGGGAAATGATGACAAATAAGAAATACAAGGACGTGCAACTGTTTCTAACCCGAAACAGACCTGCTACCAAGAGGAAAAGCTTCAGCTGGCCATGTTCTCAGATATCTGGAGGAGTCACATCCATTTGACTGGTCTGTGGAGCTTCACTGGTCAACACAAGTTTTTTAACTGGAGACACGTGGTGTGTGAAAACTAGGGTCTGGAAACAGCACAAACCAAAAGCAATGAAACACCAAAACATGCAAGATTTATCAAAGAAATGCCTCTGTGATATGGTGGAACTGTCCAGCAACTGTTCAGCTTAATATTAGGAATTTCAGGAAATTTAAGCAACATCTTAAATTTTTATAAACGTCTTCATTTTCTCCATTTCGGTTTTATACAAGAGAAAACTTTTTTTTTTTTTTTTTTCTGATTTGCAAACGATGTGCACATGTTCTTTTTGAAATTGAATTCTCATTTCTGATTAATTCAATTGTCTGAACTCACACAGTGTTTACAGTAGTGCCAGGTGCAAAGCAAATCCTATAGGTTTACATTACGTAAGGAGTAAAGAAAGCACACTTAGCAGAGTGCTGTTGTAGTAAACATAATCGATGACATGATGGTGTAACGTGACCCAACACATGATATGATGGTATTTTTAGAAGAAGAACAGAAGCGATAGTTTTATCACATGTACAGTATAGTACATTGAAATTCTTCTCTTTGAAGTTTATATGTGTATTTATAATGTGCAGAGTTCATAGGAAAGGGAAAAGAGTGCGAAATCAGTGAACATGGAAACAGTAGAAAATAAGAAACTAAAAATAAGACTTGGACTTAACAGGCGTTTCATGCTAAGACTTCACGTACAAGCCTAGGACATACAGTAGAAGTATACAAATACTGCAGTAAGACTAATCAGGAGTGAACTAAATACACTACCAGTCAAAAGTTCGGACACACCCTTTAACTCCAGGGTAAAGGATTGTTGTTTCTTGCTACACTGTGAAACAATACTGAAGGCGTTGATCCAAAATAGACAACAATCTCATGTGAACAGTTGATATAGAGATGTATGTCTGCTACTTATGATCTGTAAATCCTTCATAACGGCTCTAATCTGAGGTGCTGGTTGTTAATCAGTGATTTCTGAGGCTGGTGACTCTAAATGAACGTCTTCTCTGCATCAGAGGTCAGTTTTGGTCTCGCTTTCCTGGGAAGGTCTTCATGAGAGCCAGTTTCATCATCATGGTGCTTGATGGGTTTTGCAAACGCACTCGACACAATACTGTTCTTGTCGGAACTGTTCCAGAACAGCTGACCTTCGTGTCTTAAAATAACAACCGACTGTTGTTGTTTAATTACTTAATGCCATGTGTGTTACTTTATAGTTTCATGTAAAAACCCAGTATTGTTCAAGAAGGTAAAAAATAAATCCAAACTTGTGTGCAAACTTTTGATTGGTACTGTACCAGGCCCAGTGACATGACAAGGGGCAGAGACAAGACTTGTAACGCAACAAAATCACATTTTCATCAATAAGTTATAAGTTATGGATGGTGCAATATAGAAGCTCTGTCTGCGTCTGGACCCGCAGCACGATACAAGGCAGAAATAATTTAATTCATGTTCATGCTACTTTTATAACAGTATTCATTTCTTCACCCGTTCACCTACTGGAAAGGTTTTCGCTATTGGAGGAAACTGTAAAACCCAGAGCAAACCCATGGAGACACATTAAGCTGAGCTCAGGATCGAGCCTCTGCGCTGTCCAAAGAATTTTACAGACAAATATAGGTAATATTTCTCAACAGAATTTAACGGATCATATTGTCATGACTGTTTACCTGTCATTAAAACTTAAAAAAAAAAAAAAATCAAAACAGTCATCATTTTTGGTTTGAACGCCTCTGATTGTTCTGATCAGCATGCATTTAAGAGCTTCTCATGATATTGGGTTTATATTAATGATTGCATTTCTTGCACTTCTCCTCGTTCTCTTTTCTGTTCGTTTTTCTGTGGTAGTTGTGATGCATTTGATTACTAATGTAATCATTTTGTACAGTAACTGGCCACCATCCGCCAGTCCAGAGAAACACGGGTAACTGGAGCACTTCGTAGCAATTAGCGGTTTTAAAGGATCAGCACGATGACTGGCCGCACTTCAATTTCAAATTACTTTGAAAAACTGCGATTTGAGAAACGTTTCCCCGAGAGACTGCTCACATCTGCCACATCTGCGATACTATATTAATGTTTATTCCGAGTTTAATTCTTACCTAGCGCATTTATCCCGACAACATTTCTTCCACAGAAAGCACATACTGTACATTACATGTAGGTGTATAAACCATGAGGTTACGTGTCATGCTGCAGAAAATAAATGTTTATAGAACTAAACAGCCAGAGTGACACATTAAATGTTTCATTTCTTTGGAGCAATTGTTAATATTGTAGCATTGTAACCTCAGGATTGTGCAGTACCGAGCGGCATATCACAAAATCGGCAATATGTTTTATATATGTTTCTATATATTTTGTTTTATATATGTTTCTATATATATATTTAATATGTTTATTTCATTTTAACCAACTATACAAACATGACTGAGCACAAAATAAAAAAAAAATGGGTCACATAGGCAAAAAAAACAGCACACGTGTTTCATGGTTGTTTTGGTTGTTTCTATGACCAAAATAATAATAATAATAATAATAATAATAATAATAATATGCTCATTTTGAGAGTTATACATTTTTGCGACTTACATTACGGCATTTGGCAGACACCCTTATCCAGAGCGACTTACATTTTTTTATCTCATTGTACATCAGAGCAGTTGAGGGTTAAGGGCCTTGCTCAAGGGCCCAACAGGGACAACTCGGCAGTCTTACCCACTGAGCTACCCCTGACCCATTGTTAAATAACTTTTGTTCTA
>JAQMYI010000015.1:4564159-4575706 GCA_030014275.1 Clariallabes melas
AGGTGAAAGTTCAATATGACAGAAGTTCTTTAAATTAACATGAAGACCAGTTCAGCATAGGGACGAGTCAGTAGGTGTAGCAGGCAGATGGGGTCTGGATCACTGGAAGTACAGGAGCAGCATGTGTAGCTCCAACCATCATAAAGCTGAATCCAGCTGAAGCTGGAGAGAGTATTTATTGGAAAAGCAAAGAGTATTTATTGGAAACTACAATTCCTAGATAAGTGAAGTGTTCTAGTGAGAATTTAAATGGAGAAGATTGTATTGAAGACAGATCTTTTAATCCTACAGGTTTGGTTGGTTATTTGACCACTCTTCCTGGCAGAATTGCTAACACTCATCTTCTATACCGCTTTATCCTATTTATCCAGGGTCGCAGGGGCCTGGAGCCTATCCCAGGAGACTTAGGGCACAAGGCAGGGTACACCCTGAACAGGATGGCAATCCATCACAGGGCACAAACACATACTCACTACGGGCAATTTGGGAACGCCAATTAGCCTAACCTGCATATCCTTGGACTGTGGGAGGAAACTGGAGTACCCGCAGGAAACGCACCAAGCACGTGGAGAACATTCAAACTCCATGCATACAGAAATGGGAATCGAACCCAGACCCTGGAGGTGCAAGGCGACAGTGCTAACCACTACACCACCGTGCCGCCAGCATTGCTAACATTCAAACAAACAAACAAACAAAAAAAAACATTTATTTTAATGTCCTTGAAGTGTCAAAAGCCTAATTTTAGTCCGCTTTATGCATTCCACAACCTGTTTTGATGTGTGTCTGGGGTCATTGTCATGTTGCAACACTCCATTTTGTCCAGAAGTCCAATTGGTGGAGAACTTTAAGGTACAGTACTCCTGGTTCTTGATTGTTCTATCCACTTTGTGCAATGCATCAGTTCCACAGCCCCTTCCCTCCTTCAAACATACCGCGTCAAACGTTCCTTCAGAAGGCTTTCTCTTTGTCCATGTGGTCAGCTGCAAACTTTACTCAAGCTTGAGAGACAACAGCCTTTCAGTCCACGGTGATGTAAAACTCTTGATGGTAGACAGTCACGGTTCGAGCAGCTTACAGTTCATGGCATTCCTTTGGCTTGGTCGTTCCTGGGTTGTTCCTGATTATCCGACTCAATTTCATCTCAGCTCAGGGTCACATATTGGGTCTTCTTCCAGAATGTGGCAAAGTGGCTCCACCTCCCAATAACTGATTCATGTAAGTCTACCATATTACTTATATACAGATCTGGGTGGACGTGTGTGGGTCAGTCCAATCATTGCTGTCAAACAACTCCTTTTTATGTTTGAGAAGCTTCCAACTGTAGTCAATTTTCTACACTAACAGAAAGTTGAAAGTTCTTGGACTTGGCAAAATGAAATTCATTTTTGGGCTTTCAACAAAACTGAATTAATAATCTAAGGGGGTGTATGTATATGACTTACACTGTATGCATCATTTTAACCCTTGGGTTTCAGAAAACCTAGAATAAATAAAACGTACACCAAATTCTTGGGACTTTCTTCTGTTAAAGATGTATGTTGTACAATTATTTTCCCCAGAAAAAATATCAGTCCAAAGAAACGAATGAAAGCCCGATATTTCTAAGACACTCATGTTCATGGTGAGCGTATGTAATATCCTGACCGCAACTGATTGTGATATATTAGATATAAGACTACTGCATCGATTAAAAGTATAGATCCCCAGTCTGCTTGCAACCAACATGAAAACATTCTTTTAATTCTTTTCAATAATGACAATAAAATGCTGAGGTTTTAAAAGACTTGACAGACTTAATTTTGTTTAGTCGTGTTGGTTATGATTTCTGCTTACTAATGGATTTTTGTTGTGTGTGTGTGTGTGTAAGGCATGGTGTGTGCTTTTTATGTCTCATCATCTGCTGTCATTATGGAAGCTTAAATCAGTCAAACTGCAATAATCATAAACAGCCAGATGGTGATGTGTACAGACTTCATCACATGGCCTACTAACAAATATTCTTCGAATATGTTGCTCAATTAATTTGCTAATTTAAAGAATGGTTCTTCCTTTCTGCAAGGTAAACACACTGTTATGCGGGTCTATGTATGGTCTTTAAAGGTTCCCTCTGAGGGATAAACCAATGGCTTTTTCATCTTTTAAGAAACATTAACTTATTTCTATAGATGTAGATGAGAAAGGATTTTCCAGGGCCTCTTTGTTCTTTGAAAGTTGGAGTAAAAACATCCGCAGTAAATTTCCAAATAGAACATAACGCGTTTCATAGAAACCAAAACCAAAGAAGTCTTCAAAATGCTAGATTAAAATGTAAAATTGTAAAATTAAGGATGGTAATGCTTAAAATAAAGTGGAGTCATGCTACAGTATCCATCTATCCATCTAAAACTGTGCACAACTAATACACATTAATAAAACGAATTAATAAAACATTTCAGGCATTGAAGGAAGGAAATATATATAGTGTATATAGTGACTCTTCCTGTCCACTGGTTTAATTCTAAATTAAGGAAATTGTTTCACACAAACCCATGCAGATTCCAGAATTTTTTTTTAGATGGGGGGGGGGGGGGTGGATTGTTCCTTTTGGTCATATAATGTTCCTAGATTCTTCTTTTTTGATGGGGAAAATCTTTTACCTTACTGCAGAATTGAAGAAAGTTCTAGTCCAGTCGCATGCAGCATCTTAGATCTTAGATCTACTACAGTAGGTCTAGGAGTTCTAGCACTGGCTAATGTATCCTTATCCTTATCCACTGATTAAACTTCGTTTCGAGAAACCTGTTACTGTACTTTAGTTTAGAAAAATTGTGTACTTCAGGTTTTCTTTAGATGGTGATGCGGTATAAGTTCCTAAACAGGTTCCATTTGATTCTACTTTACTTTGGAAATGGAAACACATGTAATGTGAGGGTTGCCTACAATGGACAAACCAATAAACCAATTTTGGGTTCAACTTGTAACCCTTTCTAAAAGAGTCATAACACATTGCAGCAGGGTTATATGAGGAACTTGTTCAAACCTGTTGACAAACCAATCCAAGGAACTGTTAAGGGTGTTAAGCAAAACTCTCCACTTTTTCCCTTTTCCCTTTTTTTTGCTTATTTTTTATAGAGAATTATGGGTTCTTTTGACAGATGGTTCCTAAACTTAAGTATTTTCCCCAAAGGAACAAGATGAAGTATTTTTATGGTGCTACATGAACTTTTTTCCCCCTCACTCATTGGACATGGCACAAAAACCATTTGCAAAGATGGATCTCTTAGTTCCAGAAGAATAAATATTTCAGCCTACAAACAAAGGCTCTTTGAATGGTTTGCTAAAGGCTACTGGATTCATAAAAGTGTTGTAGCTTTCTGAAGGGGAAACACACTGTTATAGGGTTCTACAGTATGTATATTCTTTAAAAGTTCCCTCTGAGGGACAAACCAAAAGCTGTTCCTCTTTTAAGAAACATTAACTTAGACCGTATTTCTATATGTGAAGGATTTTTCAGAGCTTCTTTGGAAAGTTTTCTTAGAGTAAAAAACATCTACAGTAAATTTCCAGATAGAATAATAGGTTTTTCACAGAAACCAAACCAAAGAACTCTTCGGAATGCTAGATTAAAATGTAAAATTGAAGATGGACTCAATGGATATTTGCAAAGAATAGGCAATGGATTCCTCTTAAGGGTTCCTGAAGGGTTCTACTGTAGGCTTCCTTAAGGTTTCCTGGTTGGAACTTCCTGCTTGAAGCTTCTTTTTTTCTGAAAGACAGCAACACTGTGGTAGGGTTCACCATTCCCTGTTAAACTTGTTAAACTTACGTGCTTTTTAAAGGTGCTAGACGAACACAATGCATTTTTCAAATGTTCTTTGGATAGGATCTTTCTAAAAGGTTGTGACATTTCCTTTATTAAACAACCTGCAATTGGTTTTGTAATGGTTTCCTTTGTGTTCTAAAAAATATTCTACTTGGGTTTCTTGGACTGCAAAGGAGTTGTAGTGATTTGGGGAGAACTTTTAAAGGTTTCTCCAGAAAATCAAATCAAAGAACCATTAAGACCAACAAATAGAACATAGAATGTCTTAGATCTTACATGAATAAACAAGGACCCTTCAGAAACTCTTACACAAGAGTGTATGATGAATTTACTGCATATGACTCTATCAAGATTTTAAAAATAAATAAATAAATAAAAAAAGTTCCTCAAATGTTCTAAGATTTTACAGAAAGTTCTACTGAAAAGCTGTTGTTAAAAGCTGTACACTGTGTTTCCTCTTAAGGACAAACTGGACAATGGGAAGAAGGTGCTGGTGAAAACCTTATTTAAGAGTGTAACTGGGTTCTCTATTGTTGTTTGGATGGTTATGCATTCTAGCTTTTTTTTTTTTTCGTTTTCACCAGGGCTCTTCTTCTAACAGTCCCAAAAATAAAAGCCTTACAACACGCAGGGTTTTGGATAGTTCTTGTCATTCTGAAATGGTTTTATTGGGAATCCTCTGAACGCAAGATTGGTGTAGCATTGTAGGTGGGATATCCCATCTCTCTAGCATATGGAACTTACACAATTTTTAACTGTCTCACTTTTTCAAAATGGAAAAAATCTTGGTAAGTGATGGAGATTAAAGTTTATGAAAGTTTGACAACTGTACAGTAGGCTAAGCCATTAAATAATGTTACTTTAACTTAACTTCATTTTGGCTGAAGAGCAGCTAGCTAGAAGTTAATGTTCATTATCTTGCTTTATTGGTGAAATTCATCATTTTGTTCAAATGATAACATTTAAAGTATTTTGACTCCTGATCCTTACCCACATGTGCTAGTTAAACATTCCATTCTAGGTTTATTTCCCATTTTGCTGTTATAATACCCTCCACTCATCTAGAAAGGCTTTCCACTGGATTTTGAAGTGTGGTTTAGGTGAGAAGGCTTGGGGTGTCTGTCTTTCCAGTTTCTAGGTCCAAAGGTGATCAGTGTGATTGAACCCTGGGCTCTGTGCAAGATACTCCAGTTCTTCCATTCCAACCCTGGCAAACCATGTCTTCATGCAACTCGCTTTGTGCACAGAGGCGTCATCACGATGGAACATAAGTAAAGACTTATTCTTTGGGCCATATTGTGTATTTATAGTGCATAAAAGTGGACACTTTACCCAAGGTGTACTTTTGTATACTATTTGATATCATATTAACACATTCTGACAGTTATCTTTAGTCGATTTATCTTATTTATTTTTTATTAAGCATTTGGGTAACATAATGGGTAACATAAAGTCCCGTTGCATCCACAAATTCACTAAAATTCCCGTCACTACTTTAAACTAATACAGTTTGTGTGCAGACTATCTTATATTTTGGTACAGGTTTTAACCTAAGGTGTCCTTCCTGACACAACCCCACCGATTTTTATCCAGGCTTGCGACTGGTACTAAGGGACCTAAGACTGTGTGTGTGGAAGCAAACCCAGGCCTTCTGCAGGGCCAACCACCAATGCCCTTTTCTCACTGTATCTGAATAATATAACAAATAATATACCTACATTGCTATCACGATGTCGTTCAGGTCACAGTGTTCAACTGTAAGGCGTCATTAGAGAAAATGTTTAAACATGACTAATGAGGCTTAGAACCATGGAAATGCTAACGGTTCTTGTTCAGTGAGAGAGCAACCATCAGCTGCAAACTCTCCTTCTGTTTTTTTTTCATCAAATTTGTGCTCATGGTGTTGGTATATATGGTACATACTGAAAATGTTCCGTTAGGTGTGATTTTTGTGATTTATTTTTTTTCTCCTACATGATGAACACTACAGCTGAAAGCTGATCTGTCTGAGATAAAGGCCGGGTCAAATGTGGAATCATTTTCTTGGTAATTCATGTTGTGTACTCATCTGCAGTGTATAGACCACTCTGTGGGTGAGAGGAAACCGTTTTTCTGCTGAACACACATGCATTTTTCATTTGTGTCCAAATGCATTATTAATTTACTCCTTACAATTAGAGTTTATTCCACTTCCTCAGACTTTTGTTTCATTTATCACTGCTAGTTACACATCAGTCGATTATTTTCTTTTGTCCTTATGGCAATTACTTTTTAGTTGTTGGATATTTTTGTATCTTTTTTTCTTTGGATTTTGTGTACCGCTAAATTTTACGTTAATAAGAAATCAATACAGAAAGCCAAACCACTTGGGATGCTATGCCTGGCACACACACAGGGACTTGTAGCATGGATGCACCAAATAATCCACCTAATTAAAAACATTTCACAGCATTAAATGTGTTGTTCTTTACTAAAATACTCAAGGCAGTATCAAAAAGGTTCAAGACTAGTTTTGTAACTTTCATAAGTCAGTGTGCCAAAAGACATCGTCCTGTGTACATCGGGAGCTGTGCAACTGGAGCTATTCTGACCATCAGCATTACCACATCTGCTAATTCATCCTGGACAGCAAGTTAGAGCAAAGAGCGAACTTGAAATTCTCTGTGAAACTGGGCAAATCTGCCCCAGAGATGTTTGACATGACTCAGCAAGTTTATGGCAATGATGCAATCAGTCATTCGAAGTGTTTTGAGAGGCACTCGTGCTTCAAGAGCGGAAGAACATCACTGAAGAACGAGAGATCAGGAAGACCTTCAACGAACTCAACCCTCGAGAAGGTCGGAACCATTCTATCAACTTGTGCATGATAATCATCAGCGAACAATCCACGTGTGATTTAAACATGTGCCGTCCCCAGCCTGCTGACCCAGGATCAGAGGGAAGATCACAACAAAGTCTGCCAAGAACTCCATCAGCCTGCCGTAGATGACCCGTCCTTCATGTCGTGGATTATTACCGGTGACGAAACTTGGGTATACAGGTACAACCCTGAGACGAAGCAACATTCTTCACAGGGGAAGAGCCCATCATCTCCATGACCAGAGATGTATATACCGTGAAATGTCAGCACCCCAAAATCCCAGGATTCAACACAACCTCAAAATATGCCCACCCTGGACTTCATTTACCACCACTCCCACAGACTACAGCCCAAGGGGTAACCTCCAGTTCTGAAAAATGAATACAATATGGAAATGCCAAAATGTGCAGTAATGATGATCGATGACCACTAGGGGATGGATCAAAAAGAGATTTAATCCCCACATGTTAAAATATCCAACTTTAAAACAGAAATAAACATATTTACAAAAACAGTTTTGGTCTCCATAGCTAGATTTCCCATTCATGACCACTGTATGGGGGTGAATTTTACGTACCTCATCAGATAAAGTAACTTTAAGTCATACGATTATGCATAATCAGGAGTGTGGCCGATTTTGAGTGACAGCTGCAATGCATCACTTTAGCTAAATGGAATCGCTGTAGTCGAAGAAATGTAGGAGTTGACGTAGAACGTGAAAGACTGAGATCACTCACTTTCACTGATCTTCTATACTGTATTCAGTCATATACTTCATATACTGTATTCAGGGTCACAGGGGGCCTGGAGCCTATCCCAGGAGACTGGATATGTGTGCCCTGTGATGGATGGTGCCAATCCATCACAGGGCACACACATACTCACCATGCACTATGGGCAATTTGAGAACACCAGTTAGCCTAACCTACATGTCTTTGGACTGTGGGAGGAAACCAGAGTACCCGGAGGAAACCCACCAAGCATGTGGAGAACATGCAAACTACAGGGACGGGAATCGAGCCTGGCCGGGAATCAAACCCAGGCCCTGGAGGTGCAAGGTGACAGCGCTAACCACTACACCACCGTGCCGCCTCAGACTGAGATCAATCAAATGCAAAGTAACGTTATAGATGATGTCACAGAGGGTTTTTCCAGATCTTGTTCAGTCTATGCTACAGCCAGTTTGCATGACCTTCTCATACGTTATTGCCCTTTTGATTGCACTCTCCATGCTTTATTTTCCAAGTTCTTGTTTTGGTCTTTATTTTCTGAATCTCGAAAATCTTTGACTTTGTTAGGTTTGTTTGGCATAAAATAAAAGACTGCATTTGCATCCATTTCCAAAACTATCTGATGGCATGCTGCTACTGGAAATAATTAGCTTTGGGATTCTAACATGAACTTAGCTCTGTTGTGTTTTATTCCTTGTTTCTGAGATGCTGAGCACAGAACAATATGAAAACCTGTAAATTTTTTCACGTTATGTGATCATTTGAACTTTAAATCCAACCTGCATCAATCAATACTCCATGGCGGATGAAACTGGAAATAATGCACTGTACATAACCATATTGTTATTATCTCTATAGAATGGCTGTTTGGTGGTCTGACACTAAAAGGAAAACCCCCTCGTCCAAGACATTTATCTCACACGTTGTTATATGGCACACGTCATCTTTCAGACAGCACTCAGGCCTAGAGCAGGGAACCCTCATTCATTCATCAGTATGAGCATTACAAAGAGGTGATGAAGGTCTGAGATGACAGGGGGATTAATGAATCAAACATGGAGAGCAGGACCTTCAGAGAAGCCTTAAAAGACCTTCCAGTTTGAGTTACAGGACACAATACGAGCCAGGAATCAGCATCCTGCTTTACTCAGCAGCAGCCCTTTTCATTACACTCATAGCTGCGGGGGAAAAAAATCAGATTTTTTTACTTTAACTGTTATTTTGTTTATTAACAGGAGAGGCCCATTTAATTCACCACACACGCAATTTACTCTCTAACATTGTCACGCCTTATTGAACTGATGATTGAAAAATCCAAGGTCACTGATGAAAAAAATACAGTACAGTACGTGAGCCCCTAAAATCTAATCATCAACTGGATTCAGATCAAACGCTTTATCATTGACCTGCATACTTGCCCTGCTGTAAGAAAATGATGAAGAGAAAATAGATTAGATAACGATCAAATAGTTTTAGGAGTCGTCGATGCAGAAATACACCTAACTTCAAAGGGTTCACAAACTTTTGCTTCTCTTGGGATGCTGCATAAGAGCAACATTTGTTCAACAATAAACAACAATCTTACAATCTTCTACATCGTTAATCCGAAGGAAGAATGCAGATGAAGAAATTGGAGGGGCGAAAGAGGAATTTTTCAAAATGGTTTGTCTTTTTCCTGTTTGAAGGAGCGTAGATGCTCCTGCAGCGTCAAGATACGAGATATGAGTTCTTTCAGCACTAAATAATTAGGGTTGAGATTGAGATGCAGATGTGAGACCACCACTGGATCACATTTCTAACAATCTAGTCATTGCTAGTTCCTATAGCTAGTTATGCTAGTTATGCATTATAGCATGGCAGCTACAAAACGTCGTAGGATACCTTTTACATTTACATCAAATAAATCCATCAAAAATTCATCAAATAAATTCCATATTCCACATTCTAATAATTTTTTATTTTGCACAAGATTTTTTAAATATCTTGCGGTGTGAAAAAAATAGAAATGACAATTCATGTGACTAAGTTAGGTAAGTAACGTGACAATACTTACGTGACAAGATCACAAAGATGCAGAAATTTTACATTATATGCATTTTTATTTGAAATATACTACCACATTAAATACACTGATCAGCCATAACATTATGACCACCTGCCTAATATCAAGTAGTTCACCGTAAAAGTGATGCACTGTGTGTTGTTCTGACTCCTTTCTATTGGAACCAACATTAACCATTTCCTCAGTTTGATCTACACTAGCGCTTCTATTGGACGTGTCCCCATGTCCATCAGTGAGTCTTAGCCACCAAAGACACAATCACCACTTCACCGGTTTTCCTTCCTTGGATCACGTTTGATACTCAATATTAGGCAAGTGGTCATAATGCTATGGCTGATTAGTGTAAATGCTGAAAGGATTTGGTTCAATTTAGTTCAAATTGCAATGCAGAAACTTCAAACATTTTTATTGCAACAAGTTTTTGTTCAGTTCATTTAATTCAACATGCTTTTTTGTTTTGAGGAATTTTGGCACTATTATACTTCAATAATCCTTGAATATTAAATATTAATTCAACATTATTGCTATGAGATTGGGCCCCTGGGTAAGGTGTTGCTTAAAGTGTTTTTTTTTTTTTCTTTCAAGTCTGTCCTAAAACATTATTGAGGTGCATATAAGGACATTACTGTAGATCTTGGTTGTTATAAATATTCCTGCTCTGCACACTGACTGTGAAGTTTGTCAGCCTATATGCAAGTACAATGTAAGTAATCAGGGCCAAATTCCACAACCCTTGTGGAAAAACGCATTCCAAAGTTTGGCTCATATGAAGCTTCTGCAGTCCTACTGAGCTAAACTGAGTTGGTATAAAACAAGTATAACAAAAATCATATTCATGGATTCTGTTTGTTAGGTTCTAAGCTTTAAAATAGAACAGCTGAGAACTCTTGAAGACCAACAGATTGCTCTTATCCATATGCGTGGACTGCAGAGACGCTGGTGATTACAGCAGGATCGATGCTCTCTAGGCAGTGAACTGTATACAGTACTATGGTAGCTATGGCATCATCACTGCTATAAACACATGATCACCTGATGACAAAGTGAAACCTTAGTACTGTTTAGAATCCACCACATGGTCTGAAAGTCCCAGGGGAGATTTTCTGCGCTAAAGCCTGACTCGATGAAGATGGAGTGTCTGACATTGAGGGTTAGATTTTCCTCGTAAGTGAGTCAGCATGATAAAACTGAGGATGGAGGAATATAACTCCACTGCATGACTTTGTTTTCCTGTGGTCGGTTACTTCAGAGCTCGGGGTTCGAGTAATGGCACTGATGTCATCTTATGTATCTATCAGAACTTTAGGAAAGTGAGTTGGATCGGTTGATATCTTCAAAGGCCCTATATTTAAATATTTAAAGGCCCTATATTTACTATTTCTTTAAATTTATTATATCATTTATAGTTAGGACAGGTCTCAGAGGTGGCCCAAAGTGTCTGCGTGTATGTTAGTGCTCCAGCTGAAATACCCTTCAGATACTCAACTTTTTCATACATCAAACAAATCAGATTGAAATCATACTAAATCAAACTTCTCAAAGTTCAAGTAGCACAACCGGATAATCGGACATAGAAAACGGCCTAGGCGCGCTGTGCATGCTCCACTGTACTAACCCCAGGCTTTGACCCAGAAGTGGAACAAAATGCATAACAGAACAAAAAGCTGCTAACAATACTGAGGTGTCGACTTCCTTTGGATGGCACCATAACTACAAAGGATAGTGTGACATCTCAGTTGTACAAAAAGAAAAACGTACAGCACATGCGAAATGTACAGCAAAATTGCTGTGTTACAGTAATGTTTTCAATGCTTTCAACATGCCGCCATGTTAAAGGTCAACTGGCACAGGTCTGACACTAACAAGCCAAAATCGCCACATGTCATAACATACTTTGGACACTTAATTAGTTCCTCTCCTGTGCTTGTATTTTGGGACAGTGCCTATGTAAATATGTAGGGGTCAGGGGTAGCTCAGTGGTTAAGGCATTGGCCTACAGTTCGGAAGGTCTTAGGTTCAAACCCCACAACCACCAGGTTGCCACTGTTGGGCCCTTGAGCAAGGCCCTTAACCCTCAACTGCTCAGATG
>JAQMYI010000015.1:4575806-4589580 GCA_030014275.1 Clariallabes melas
AATTTCAGAAATTTATATATATATATATATATATATATATATACAGTATATGGATATAAATCTGTTTCCAACAATTAGTTAAGTCTTTTCACACGTATTACACCTAATTATTTGTACAAGAAAAACCAGATATGCATTTAAATGGTACAAATAAGCAGCTTGAATTTTTTTGTCATGTGGTTGATTTTCAGAAATTGAGCAAGCGACATTGTTCCTAGGCTTTGGGCACTTTAATGCAGTTTAATGCACTGAGCCTCCAACATCAAACCGTGACCCAGAAAATGTGCAACATTCCTGATCTTACAATAAATAACAGAAAGTGAAATCACTGATACATTGATGGATGAGAACAATTGGAAACATATCAGAAAGAGTTGTGCTGCACAATGAATCAGATTAATATCAAAATTGCAATATGGACCTGTGCAATTATTTAATCACAAAAGTCTGCAATTCATCGTAGGTAATATACGCATATTCAGGAACCTATGTAGAGTTTGTCAGTAATTTAATCGTTATTTATTTATTTATTCATTTATTTATTTATATAATTCTGACAAACATCCTCATATCGTTTGTTCAATAATTTTCTGTTAGCCTCTATAAATATGGTTAAATAATAAATGGTACATTTAATAGTTACATATCTCAGTTCCAAAGTAAATGCAAAGTGATTTTTTAATCAAATCATGCAGCTTTATTTATTTTATTTAGTGAAAATTGTATTACCCAGGCATAATAATAGTAGCTTTAGTAAAGTGGCTATAGGAAAGAAGGTGAAAATGGAACTAAGCAAAACTAGCTAGCTGGGTTGGGGGTAGCTCAGTGGTTAAGGCATTAGATTACACTTTGGAAGGTCTCAGGTTCAAATCCCACAACCACCCAGTTGTCCCTGTTAGGCCCTTGAGCAAGGCCCTTAACCCTCAACTGCTCAGATGTATAATGAGATAAAAATGTAAGTCGCTCTGGATAAAGGTGTCTGCTAAATATCTAAATGTCAGTCAATTGGAAGTATCCAGAAAACCAGGAAGTGTCCATGTCAACAGAAGGATCAGCTGAGATAAGTAATCAGTAGGTTATTTAAGCATTTACCTTTAAGCATGTTAAGTGAAGCAACATGGGGGAAAAAAAGGCAAAAGAACAAAAAGGAATTTTTCTCCCTTTTTTGTTTTTACATACACACACACACACACCAGAGACCCAGCTCAATGTCTAAAAATGACTATTAAGTGAATTTTGCATAAAAGGCCCTCTTTAATGGATTACCGGCTTACAGCTGAGTGCTTTTTTCACATATTAGTCAGAGTTCAATATTTCAGAGGAAAATCTGTTGTGTTTCGATTCAGTTCTCAGGAATTAGCGTGGATTCAGCCACCGTGCCGCTAATTCATAAAACATGACTAGAAAATATACAAAGGGTTTAATTCATTTTTATATAAAAGAAATGTAATCAAGCCAGCTGCGGCACAGTGGTGTAGTGATTAGCACTGTGGCCTTGCATCTCCACGATCCAGGCTCGATTCCCGTCTCTGTGCGCATGGAGCTTGCATGTGCTTGGTGGGTTTCCTCCGGGTACTCCGGTTTCCTCCCACAGTCCAAAGACCTGCAAATTAGGCTAATTGCCGTTCCCAAATTGCCTGTAGTGTGTGAATGAGTGAGTGTATATGGGAGTGTACCTCCTGGGATAGGCTCCAGGCCCCCTGCGACCCTGAATACAGGATAAAGCAGTATAGAAGATGAGTGAGTGAGTGAGTAATCAAGCCAGTCGGTACAGTGGTTTACATTGTGGCCTCGCAATCACAGGGACAAGGGTTCGATTCTCACCTCGGGTCTGTGTGTATGAAGTTTGCATGTTCATGTGCCAAGTCCAAAGGTTAATTTTTATTCCCAAATTGCCTGTTTTTTGTGTCCGGCGTGTCATGAGACTCCTGGGATGGGCCCCAAGCCTCTCCTTGCATCTAGTTTTCCCAGGATCCAAATCAACCCTGACCAGCATAAAAATTTATTAATGATTTTTTTTTTATGTCATATCCATTGCAGAGTTTGTGCCTCTTATGTTATTTTACATAATAGTTACACTTATGCAGTACAGTAGAGTGAAACAAAAAACAAGAACTGCTTCTCTCTCTTTAGAGTCCAGGGCCTGTTTACTTGCTCAAACAGTTCTGGATGGGTGCCTGGTGATGTCGTGACTCATATGGTATGATATCAGAATTTACATTCAATGCTCTCAGCTTTAGAGAGTAGAAAGGTTCTGACAGGTGAGTGCATTTCCTTTAAAACGATCGTATTCCTTACGTTCCGATAAACCTCAAGCCGTGTTCTGCGATTCCTAATAAATCTCTCTTACATCATGGCGTGAGATACTGGCTGAGACCGAGACGGCGATACACTTCTCGCGAAGGCTTACATAACCCGTGCTCTAGTGACTTATTTCTATAGGCAGACAGACCCTGAGAGCTGAACTACGAGGGTGTTTGGCAGAACAATCATCGTATTTGGCTTTCGAAGAATCACTAATGGAAGTCTTTTTCGCTTTTCCAGTGTGTTGGGGGGGCAGGATGGGGGGCATCTCTGGTTACTCTCACGGGATTAGATTAGTACACTCTGCTCCTTTGCTGAGTGTCTCAGCGAATGCAGTCACCGCCTGGGCTGCTGGGAAATCAGAGAGCCGGTTGTTCCTGAGCAGCTTCCATTCTCCTCGGCCCTGCAGACGATACGATCGATAACTATATGCACTTACGGAAAAGCATGTTAGCTGGAACACACATGGAAAGATGGAGAGATTCTGAATCCTTTGGAACTGCGCTGTGTCGAGGATACTACCGATGGAGGAATTGGCCCGGGTGACTTCCTGATGTAAAAGCATTTATGAAAGAGTGCCAGAGAGAGACAGAAAAATTATACAAGCGTTCCAGATTTATCTCAGATTTCCCTGTTTGTCCCGTTTCTGTAAATATTTTTCCTACCTGCAAGTCTGAGAAGATTTCCTAGTCACAGGATTTTCCTGCAAACAAATAACGCCGCATACCGTGAAGTCGTTATCGACGTTTAATTTTCTTTTGGCCTAGCATTAAGCCTTGGGGGTCTCCGCACCATCAGGAGGAACGCGCAAGGCGCAGGCCGGACGGAGTAAGACATTTAACAGCAGTTTAGCTATTATAATTAGACTGAGCCGTGTGAATCAACCACATGAATCCCTTTGGGGACTGGAGTGAGAAAGAAGGCAGAGACGGACAGAGTGTCGGGTTGTTTTTATAAGATCTTTAGCCTGAGAAGCTGCCAGAAGTTTGCGAGGAGGACGGCTTGCAGATGACGGATTAGCTCCAGTCCAAAGCTTTCAAAACAGACCCGAACTGCAGCTGCGGAGAGCTGCGAATTATTCAGAGCAAGACAGAGAGAAAGAGAGAGAAAGAGAGAGAGAGAGAGAGAGAGAGACTTTTTGTTTGCTAAATTCTGTTTATTAATGTGATTAGGTCTCACATATACACCATGACAGGGGTTGTCAAACATTTTGTCGTCAAGGACACCCTACAATGTGACATACTTGTTATGCGGCTATTCAAATATTAATCACATTAGGTAAATACACACTCCCTTTCTGGCCACTTTATTAGGAACACTTGCTGGGGAAAAAAAAAACCATTTTCTAATTTTCAGCGCTCTGCTTTAGGTGCCCATGACAGCCTCAGATTTCTTCTCCTTGGATGATTCAAGGTCGTATCACATCCACATCAGAGTTCAAACTGGTGTTCCTTATGAGATGCTTTTCTGCTCACTACAGTTGTAAAAAGTGCTTATGTGAGTTAGCCTCCCGCTCAGCTCAGGCTGGATGTTTTTCCTTTTTACACCATTCTGTAAAACCTCCAGAAACAGTTATGTATGAAAACCCCCCAGGGATCAGCTCAGCATGTCCTGAAATACTCAAACCAGCCTGTCTGGCACCACCAACCAGGACGCACTCATGCAAAGTAACATTTCGTCCACTTTGATGTAATGTTTGAGTTGAAAATTAAGACCTGTATCTGCATGATCTGCATCGTTAATACACACGAGTGGCAGATTTTTTTCCAATCATGAATGTGCAACAGTACTTTATCTGATCTGAGCATGTGACCAAAGTAAACCACTTTTCTTTTCCCCCCAGAACCACGATAGCTGTTTAATCCTCAACCCAAGGAACCCACTTTGAGTTAAAATGCATATTTTGTATATTTTAACCTTCTTTCATGATTGTACATGATCCCCCCGCCCCCCCCCCAATGTCAGTGTCAATGATGTTTATTCATTCGTCTTAAAAAAAAAAAAAAACACTTTATCCTGGTTAGGGTCACTGAGGAGCGGGAGACTCTCACAAAAACCCTGAAAGTCCATCATGGAGCATTACACACACTCATGCATAACTCAGCGGAGGAACCCAGAAAACAGAGAGCAGGATTGAGGCAGCGATGTTACTGGCCAAGTGGATGATCCACCACCCAAATGATATCTGGTTATATGGTGGTCTCTTTCCACTGATAGAGTTTTAAAAAAAAGCCCTGATGGTATGCCGTGAGCACCGCAGATAGACTACAATCAACAATTACATCCCAATATTCTGTGTTTAACTAATAAACTGTAAAACCCCACGTCCACATGGCTAAAAAGCTTAATCCACCTCCAACACAATGTAAATTAACACAAGAGATATTTGGAGAGCAAAAGAATACAGTTGCTTTCTATACTAGTTTGGTTGAAGTGAACGATTTCCTAGAGATCTCCAAACAGCATTAAAAACCTCCAGGAATGCCTGAATGGGTGTTTTTTTTCCCCCAAAGAAAAAAAAAGACAGGATCTATCCCAGGAGACTTTGTGCATGAGGCAGGACACACCCTGGACAAAGTGCGTGTCCATCACAGGGCACACACACTACGGGCAATTTGGAAACACTAATTAACCTACTCTGCATGTCTTTGGACTGTGTGGAGAATACTGGAGTACCTGGAGGAAATCTACCAAGCGCAGGCAGAACATGCAGACAGACCACGCACACAGACCTGAGGTGGAACTCGAACTCTTGACCCTGGCGGTACAACACCACAGCTGTAACCACAATGCAACCAAGCCGCTAAACATGAAATTGTTATTCTTAATTACTCTGACATATATTTATATGGTCAGGGGTACCTCAGTGGTTAAGGCATTAGACTATGGGCCGGAAGGTCCCAGGTTCAAATTCCACAACTGCCAAGTTGTCCCTGTTGGGCCCTTGAGAAAGGCCCTTAATCTTCAACTGCTCACATACAGTACTGTATATAATGAAATACAAATACGCTCTGGATAAAGGTATCTGCCAATTCTCAGTTACATTATAGAAATTGTCATTCCATCACCAATATCTGTTTTGTCTATTTAATAAGGAATTAATTAAACCAAAAACAAATGCAGCTCATCATGTTAATGAGAATGCCCTTCTGATGACTTTTAAGTGGTGGAAACTCTACTGACTTTTAGAAGTTCCAACACTTACAACTGGGCTGGCTGATTATTATAATTACGAGGGGTGTTCAAGTCAAACCGGGACTTTTGATTGTGCAGAATAACATAGGAACTGTAATGAGAGTAAAAAAATACCTTTATTTCTCTATATAATCCCCTGCTAATATAACTAATGCACTTATCCCAGGGTTTCAGTAGCGCTTTGAGCGAGGTCAGGACTGTACGGGTGGATGTGGCAATAACTCCCAGCCGAGTTCCTGTAACATGCGAGTGGCGTTGGTGAATTATTGTTTGTACAGTTCCCACAGACAGATTATTATCTCTTCCATAAGTTGGCGACAAGTTGATTTTCAAGGCGGATCAGACGTTCAACTCGTTGATTTTTCACAGGATCGACTGCAGTGGGCTCCGAGCCACCTCGGCTGAGATCATCCTTCACATACGACATTCTTTAAGATGTTCGTACCAAACTTCGTGAGAGTCTCCTGACTTCTAAACCTAAAACTAAACCTGATTTGGAAAACAAATTGAACCTGATAGCATTGACAGGTCAGAAACTTATTACAGTATATACTGTATTATTACATGTTGAACATGTTAGATGTGTTGGAAATGTGGAGTACATGTAATACGGCAAGCAGATATGCCAATGGCTTATGGAGCTGGATGGACTCTACGGAAAGATAAAGCTGGATAAAACAGCTTTAAATGAAATGACTTTAACCATCTGCCAGCTTGTTTTGTCTAAACAACGAGAGGGTTCAGACATAACTACGTTAAAGTGTGTTTGATTCAGCATGATTCCTAAAGAGTTATTACCCTTAACCAGGAGCTGACAGGTTCAACAAAAATCCCAGCCTAAATACTGTACTTTTTTGGGGGGAAAAAATAAATAAGTAAAATAAAAAAGCTGAAACAAAACCAAAAAATTCAGGAAATTCAGGGGAAATGTTGTTTCTTCCTTCTTCCCCTCAGACTTTGGATGGGAAGCAAAGTCCCCATGGTGCACACCCTGTTAAAGATTTATGGACTTTATTCACTTCATAAGCGCACTTTTCGTCTTCCTTAGATTTAATTCCCGATATGAAAATCTCAAAATGATGGAGTGTTTTTAAATGTGATGACCACTGTGACCCTGTAATTAAATGTCCTGTCTGATGTTTCTTCCCTCCTCACTGAGCCTTAATTAGCTTTGGTTGCAGTTCCTGTGTTTGAACACTAGGGGCAATAACTGTATGGAAGCTAAATGCTTTTCCACTGTGTTCATGCTAAAACCTAGCATGTCTTTAAATGTTTGCAGAGAAATAACAAAAAACATAAACTTTTGGGGACTTTAGGGTCTCAGTATAAAACAGATTACGCTTATTATCAGCTGTAAGCTTCCATTACTTGTTAGCAGCATTATCATCTTTAGGGGAAAAATGTTTTTGTTTTGCCTCAGGTAAAGGAGCAGATCTGGGGGACTCATGGACGTAGAGCATTATGGTGAACTGGTGTGTTTAGATGCTGTCTTCCCCACTCTCATTGATCACACTGGTTTGCTGATGGTATAGTGACTGGTTGCTTCACATCCCAGTTCCCCCTCATACCCAACTGTTATCTTTCTCTCAACTTTTTTTTGAACTACACATGCCGCTCTGACTCGACCTGGTGCTCCACTCCTGGTTGGAGATCTCGACACACGGAGGCCTCGTGTGGTCCAATCGGAATGCATGCGGTGACTGGGGACGGTTCCGCTTTACCATGAAGATGGTCTTGGAATCAACTGATGCAGACAGATCTCTGTTCTCTGATGGCTTGTGACTGCAGTCACTCAATAATCAGGACTGAAATTCCTGAGCCTCCAATAGGCCTCCATCTCCTTGTATACCTGACCTCCAGCCTCCTAACACACAGTATGAGTGCAGATCAATCCCTGCTATCTGAATTCACCCAAATGTAGATGGGTTCCCTGTTGAGTCTGGTTTTTCTTCCCTTGATCGCCCTCGGTCTCGGCTTGCTCATCAGGGACAATCTGATAATTATCTTCTTCTTCATCTTTCCCTTTCAGGGGTCGCCACGGCGAATCACCTGCCTCCATCTAACCCTGTCCTCTGCATCCTCTTCTCTCACAGCACCTAACTACATGTCCTCTCTCACTGCATCCATAAATTTCCTCTTTGGTCTTCTACTAGACCTCCTGTCTGGCAGATCCAACCTCAAGCATCCTTCTACCGACATATTCACAATCTCTCCTCTGAACATGTCCAGACCACCTCAATCTGGCCTCTCTGACCTTATCTCCAAAACATCTAACATGGGTTGTCCCTCTGATTGACATCTGATAATTATTATTATATATGCATGTCCTCACTAATTTCTAATTTATTTTTATTCTGTAAAGCTTGTTTGTGACAATGACCATTGTTTAAAAGTTCTATATAAATAAAATTGACTTGATCTGCAGTCATACTGTAATTCAGTTGTATTAAAAAAGTTTACATTTAAACACTAAACATACAATATATCCTGTTTATATCCAGGTATTTTACTTATATCGTAAATATCAATCTTCTCTTGGACCGCTTTTAATGGAAGTTATTGTAAAAACCACGTCTTGAAGTCCACGCAACAGGATGACCATCAGGCTGAAACATTGATGTAGTATCGCCCTCTTCAGGAAGGAGCTGTCTAGACACATGGATCTTAACACAGCCATCATCAAAACAAGATCGTTTTATTTATCATTAGATTACACCATGCATATTACACCAAACAAAACTGTTTAAAAAAATAATAAAATAAAATTCGGAGTCTTGTGGGATTTTTAATAGTTATGCTGAGCTTTTCTGTTTCCAGCAGTCCTACTTGTAGGGTAGCTCCAATCTCCAGCTCCAGGGGTGTGGAGGATTATACAGACAGACATTACACCACAGGAAATGTGAAGATCCATCAGATTTCTTTAGCCATGATCTGATGAGTTCTCAGAAGGACGTCATCTGCTGAGTTTTTGTATTAAAGTAGCCTGCTTTAAACTCTTGACTTTGGATCAGTCAGTTTAATACTCTCTCTCCATCTCTCTCTCTCTACTGGGCTTTCTTGGCTTTTTCTCTGGCAGCTTTCCTCTTCAGCTGCAGCGTCTTCAGCTCTGTCATGGTCACAAATGTCCTCCTCACCCACACGGCCTGAAAGACATACAGCAAACTCAGGGTCACGTCAGGTTTCTTTTCAAGTGTGAAGATAAATCCTTTAGCAAAAAATCAAATCTGTCCCGATATCCTGAAATGTATTACTTTGGTTTGGATATTGGTTTAATGCCTGCCAGGGAAACAGGAGCCGCATTTCTGGTTGTGTTGGAGCAACTTGTTACTGCATTCAACCTGAAATTCTTACTTAGATGGAAGTTCTCCTCAACCAAAAGATTAGCAAGTGACATCAACGGCCCACACCATTACCAGTAAATAAAGTTATAACTCTGTAATATTACTCCGTACACTAGTATTCAGATTAAACAGCTTGTCATATTATGGATCACAGAAGCTGAATATGGAGGCACCCATCCAACCTCCTCAACTTCACAGCATGAAAACATTCCAAATTCCAGCTTAACTCTGATTTAAGTCAAATGCACTTTGCAAAGTCAAAGTAGGCGTGTGATCTCTCTATGTTACACACCTCAATGGGCGTGGCCTATGTGTCAGTCCCAGTAAAACAGGTTTCGCCTGTATGTGTGTGTCAGTCTAATTGAAAGAGGCGTGGTGTTTACACAATGTGTCAGTCTAAGTGAAAAAGGTGTGGTCTAGCCCTAGTGGAAATGTGGCCTCTATGTCTATGGCTGCGTTTCATTCCACATTCAAAGTGTGCTCCTGACTCCCTGCTCCCTGTGGAGAGAATGCCAGTTGAGGGACTTGACAAATCCCACCATTCGGAAGACCCTGCGACATCGCCAGTGCAGATGTGTGTTACCCTGGTAATGTAATCAACTTGGATACCTGTGTATACTGGGTTAATGTCACATCAATTAAATTAAATATACTGATTATACAAGGGTGAGTCAAAAAATTATCCGCACTCTGGTTATATTAAAACTTCTGTTTCCCCAGTCTACCGCTGTGCAGGTGTGAGCAAAAGATGCCCCACTTGCGATTTGCATAAAAGAAGAGCAGCGTGCTGTGATTCGTTTTTTTTTTTTGGCGGTCTGAGGGTGTACCCGGTGCAGAAACCACTCACAGGAGAGCATAAACAGAAGCATTTGTATATCTGCAAACTAAATTTGCACCGATACTCTAAGGAAGGTGAAAGTTTCTTAAAGAGAATCATTTCTGGTGACGAGACACGGATTCATCACTACGAGCCCGAGAGTAAACGGCAGAGTACGGAACAGAAACATCCTCCATCAAAAATCCACCAGGAAAAAGGTTGAAAGTCAACAATCAGCTGGAAAATTCATCACTGCTTACAGTTTTCTGGGATTCTCAAGGGCCAGAAGTATTGGAACATTATCAAAACAAAACTACAACAATCAACAGTGCTTGTTACAGTGAGACGCTTATTGAAGAGCTGAAGCCTAAACTTCAGATTAAAGGCAGAGGACTGATATGCAAGGGCATTGTGATCTTACATGACGATGCACGTCCAGACACATCTGCCCCACACTGTCGATACTTTGCAAAACCTTTATTTTGAGGTGTTAAAGCGTCCTTCCTATAATCCTGATATCACGCCATCAGACTTTCACCTGTTTAATCTTCTAAAAGCGGCTCTACGAGGACGAAGATTCACTTCTGATGAAGAAATGAAAACATCTGTGCATCCGTGGCTCGCAGCTCAGCCGAAAACCTTTTTTAATGAGGGGATACGAAAGCTTTTTGATGGATGGACAAATTCTATTGAAAAGCAAGGACATTATGTCGAAAAATTATGGATTTATCTTTTCTAAAAGTTCATTAAAATAAATTCTACAGCCAGAGTGCGGATGATGTTAATCATGTAATGAGATGTGTACGGTATCCTCCTGGACGGAGTGATACTTGGCCTATTACTCACATAGAACATCACATCCTTAAAATATTCTTGCTTCAAATTAAAATGAGAACTTTTACTCAATCTCTTCTTTCACAGCTATAATTGTACATGAGTTAACACTAATGTGAAACAAAAATCTTACCACGATGATCATAGTGTTGAACAGAAGGGGCACAGAATACACCAATGATATAAACATTCCCTTGGAGTCAAAGTACTGGAAGTTGGAAAATGATCTGGGGTAATAATAAAAAAAATAAAAAAAAAAACAAGAAAGAAATTATAATCCACATAAAACAGTTAAAAATAAAAAAGAAATCTGACGGACAATCAACCTTGACTGTCTTACCTCCAGTTCTTGGCTGCAATCTCATTCAAATATTCTGCACTGTACACCATCACAACTGTGGATGACAACAGGATAGATTATTTTCTTGGTATACTTACTTTCTCTTGCTTTTAAATCATAGTGATGGAACATTTATTTACCCATCAGGAGGAACTGGAAGATCTGGAGTCTGTAGAACCTGCAGGTCAGGATGGTGAAGGCAAAGCACATGATGTGAAAAGAAATCAGGCAGATCAGCCATGGCTCAGACCACTGGATCTGTGGAGAGAAAGAGAGAATTATTTATTGAATAAAAACCAACCATCACCTATAACACACCTGAGCTTCCTGACTGATAGATAAACAAGTCTAAACTCTAAAATATGGCTAAACTACAGTAATCTTACGGATTGTAGAAAAGTCCACGTTGATGTAATACGGATTTTGCTGAATCCATCTATCGGGATGGCGCTGATATTCTTTGCTTTATCCGTGTTCATTTTACAAATCGATAATAAACAGAACAGTTCCGTCAAACTAAGGAACCAGGAAAAACCTCCGGACTGAACCGCGCACTTCCGGGTTCAGGAGTGACGACAAAATAGTGCGCCAGGCAAGGGTAACTATGGCAACTGTCCAGGCAAAATATAAAATAGTATTTTTATTATTATATCTTATTTGACAAGACAACATTACAATTAATAAAATTAACAAAACAGCGCCAGCGAGTAAACAAATAATATTTTACAGCGTGTTTATTTTATATTGTTTTTGTGCGATTTGAGACCTCGCGATGGGTACTTCCGCCTTCGTCACATCTCTTGGCCCCGCCCATTAGACGGTGCTGACGCAATTTAATGACACTTCATAAAGTAACGAGAAACAGCTTTACTGTTCAAAACAGTTTATCTTAATTAAAAGCTTTAAGTTGTTTTTATGGACATTTCTTGTTTTTGTTTTCTGCCGGCTTTAATTAAAAACCCTGAAATATTTTTCATGCGCCTTAGGAAAAACAAACACTGCCATATGTGGAATAAAACTTTTAAACTTTGTGCACCGCAGTCACGTTGGAAATGGTGTGGGGTTGTTTTTCAGTCATTCGGCTCAGCATCGTAGTTCCAGTGAAAGAAAACTCTTAATGCTTCGGCATACCAAGACATTTTGGACCATTTCATGCTCCCAACCTTGTGGGGAACAGTTTGGGGACGGCCCCTTCCAGTTCCAGCATGACTGCGCAACAGTGCACAAAGCAATGTCCATGTCATGGATGAGCGAGTTTGGTGTAAAAGAACTTGACTTGCTTGCACAGAATCCTGACCTCAACATCTTTGGGATGAATTAGAGTGGAGACCGCAAGCCAGGTCTTCTCGTCCAGCTAATAATTAATTATTATACCAAATAATTCTCAGAAACACACTCGTAAATCTTTTGGAAATCCTTGCCAGAAGAGTTGAAGCTGTTATAGCTGCAAAGAGTGGGCCAACATTTGTTAAACTTTATGGATTAGGAATTGGATATTACTCAAGTTCATATGCATGTGAAGGCAGGCGAGCGGAGACTTTTGGCAATATAATGTATGAAAAAAACACAAAGCAGTAATTAAACTAGGTGGCATGGTGGCTTAGTGCTTAACACTGTCGCCTTGCACTTCCAGGGACCAGGTTTGATTCCCGCCATGGGGGTTTTCTCCTGGTATTCCGGTTTCCCAAATGGCCCATAGTGTGTGAATGTGCATGCGAATGTTGACCAGAGGTCCTACCACAGTGGTCACCGTTGGACTACAGAGCTACATTGATTTATTTATATTGTTATAATACGGATGATCTTAATAATCACAATATTTTTTTCCCTTGTACAAACATATTACTGAATCTGTTACACAGTTGTGAATATTTTGCAGGATAAAGAAAGACATATGTACGATATTGGTACTACACTGTAAAACAATGCAGAAAGCATCCAAAATATGCAATAATCTCCTTTGAACAGTTTATATTGAGACATTTATATTGCTATGCTCTGTAAATCCTTCATAACGGCTCTAATCTGAGGTGCTGTTTGTTAATTGGTGATTTCTGAGGCTGGTGACTTTAAATGAACGTCTCCTCTGCAGCAGAGGTGAGTTTTGGTCTTGCTTTCCTGGGAAGGTCGTCATGAGAGCCAGTTTCATCATGGAGCTTGGTGGGTTTTACAAATGCACTTGACACAATACTGTTCATGCAAGAACTGTTCCAAAAAGGTTGACCTTTGTGTCATAAAATAAAAACTGATTCCAGGGTTGGGGTTTGACGCCCGCCTTGGGTTTGTGTGCTTGTTCTGTTGTCTCCGGGTACTCCAGTTTTCCCTCACACCCCAAAGACATGCAGATTAGGTTAATTGGGTGTTTCTAAATTGCCCATAGTGTGTGTGTGTACTCTGTGATGGGTGTACCACTCTGTGATGGGTGTACCCCGCCTCACCTCCTGGGCTCCTGGGATAAGCTTTAGGCCCCTGTCTTTGGTAGACTGTGGTAGGAGACCGGAGTACCCGGAGGAAACCCAAGCACAAGGACAACATGCAAACTCAACAATGCACACAGACCCAAGGCAGAGACCCTGGAGATATGCATTTTTGACCTTACTTTTGACAATAATGTTACAATTGCTGGTTTATTTCCCCCTTTTGTGCTCTCATTCATCTATACGAGCATTAGTAAGTTCATCTACTGATTCTGTGGGAAGAGGCCCGGTTGCAGTCGGTTTCCCGTTCATCCCATAGTTCTTCATTAGGGCGGGGGTCACGGCTCTGCGTTGAACCCTCAAGTTCTTTTACGCCAAACGTAGCAAAGCATGTCTTCTCCTTCCTTTGTGTGCAAACCATCGCCTTTCTGTCACCATTGGTTTCCACGGTCCCTAGTTGGACTACAGAGGTTCCTAGATGGATGGATGGATGGATGGATGGATGGATGGATGGATGGATGGATGG
>JAQMYI010000015.1:4611790-4624796 GCA_030014275.1 Clariallabes melas
ATGACACCCGAGGGCGAGTCAAAAATTATCTGCACTCTGGCTGTAGAATGTATTTTATTTAACTTTTAAAAACGACACATCCATAATTTTTCGACATAATCTCTGTGCTTTTCAATACACCTTGTCCGTCTGTCAGCAAGCTTCCGTATTCCCTCATTTAAAAAATATTTTAGGCTGAGCTGTGAGCCACGAATGCACCGCTGTCTTCACTTCTTCATCAGAAGTGAATCCTCATCCTCATAGGGCTGCTTTCAGGGTACTATACAGGTGAAAGTCTGATGGAGCGAGATCAGGACTATAGGGAGGACGCTTTAACGCCTCAAAAAGTTTTTTGCAGAGTGTCGACAGTGTGTGCAGAAGTGTGCGGACGTGCATCATCATGCAAGGTCATTACACTCTTGGTTAGCAAGAGTTTTTGGCTCACCCTTGTATTTAAAGTAAACATTTCCCAGTTTAACTTGTACAGTGCTTTTGTTTGACTTTAACGATTGCATAAATCTGTATGCCTTACGATGTTCTTTTTTATATGTAAATAACGTGGCTTTACTTTATCGTAATACAGGTAGTCCCCGACTTACGAACATTAAAGTTACAAATTTCCGCAGATATGAACGAACCAGATGCGAACAAATCTCGAAAGTAGCTCACGTATATTATAATAGACACTGCAGTATACCAGATACCAATATTTAAATTACATACAATATTTTCAGTGTGTAAGTGAACACATAAAATGTCTAAAGTCCGGTATATTGTGTGTGAGCGTGTGGCGGTGCGGGAGAAATGAGTCGGCCTCACCAGTTTCAATAAATCAGTCTGGGAGCACGATGACTAAAAAATGACTGTCCTGATGGTGAGTAATCCTAATTTCGTAAAATCCTCAACAAAACAGATTTCGACAGGCAAATACACTGGAAAACAGCTCTGAGACAAAATGGCGTCCCGGGTTTCCCCTCATGATTTAAAGGCACTGAGATCTCAAATCTCACAGTGAGATTCTTTTCCTTAGGCGTGGTTATGGTTTTTGACCACATGATGGCAGTGTGGGGGAAGGAGACAGATTTAGTCTAGTGGATTGGTATTGTTTATATTGTATATTCGTGTCAAAGACTCACTTTGTTCTGACTTACGAACAAATCCGACTAATGAACATGCTTCTGGAGCGAAACTTGTTCGTAAATAGGGGACTACCTGTTCATGTGTGATTATTTTTATTTTTGGCCCGAGGGTGAATGTATAGAACTTTTCATAAACTGATGCCTGCAGGATTGTAATTCCATTTAAACTAATCTCAGTGTAAATGTTATGGATATTGGAATTAGAGTAATACATGTTTTCCCATTTGTGTACAGGTGATGGCTTGACTTTTTTTTATTTGTGTGTGTAAACTCGTTTGTCTCTTTTCTCTAGGCCTCTTCACATCGCAGCCAGGAACGGTCTGGCGACCGTGGTTCAGGCTTTGCTCAATCGTGGAGCCACAGTGCTGGCGGTGGATGAAGAGGGTATGCCACTTAGTTTTTTTTTTTTTAAACACTCCTAATCGTGCTTTTCTTTAATGAGATGATCTCTGGTGTGAGTGTTCTCAAATCAAATCACATACGCAGTAGAGAGATGTTTTAGAGTTAAGTTTGATGGTGTTTGTTTGTTTTTAAAAAAAAATATGTTTCAGGTCATACCCCTGCCTTGGCATGCGCTCCCAACAAAGCCGTGGCCGACTGCCTCGCTCTCATCCTCTCGACCATGAAGCCTTCTCCCTCCAGCGCGCCCTCTTCCTCCCCCTCCTCCCCCAGGCTCAACCTGCTCAAGCATTGTGGCATCACAGCCGCCTGCCCT
The DNA here is from genome assembly GCA_030014275.1 of Clariallabes melas. NCBI lineage: Eukaryota > Metazoa > Chordata > Actinopteri > Siluriformes > Clariidae > Clariallabes > Clariallabes melas. The sequence goes on from JAQMYI010000015.1 coordinate 4,613,624, forward strand.
CCTTTGCCCAACGGCGGCCTTCGCCACACCTACGGCAAAGATCGGCACGGCGCCGCCTTCGGGTTGGACGGCTGTCTGACCGAGTGAGCCGATCTGCATCCTAGAGCCCTTATGACAAACCACACACACACACACACACACACACACACACACACACACACAATAACACGTCTGTGTGTATGGATGCTCAGTTTGGTCTTCTCTCTCTCTCTCTCTCTCTTTCTCTGTCTGTCTCTCTCTCTTTTTTTCTTTCTTTTTTTTTTTTCTCTAGACACCTAGTCAAAAAACGATATGCAATTCCAGCCTCACGACCCTCCTGCCCCAATCGCCACCGCTTTTCTTTACTACTGTTAGAGGATGACTAGGAACGAACGTGTTTATTTATTTTAAATGCTTGCTAGTTCTCGCTTCGAGAAGTCTACGATACCAAGCCATCTCGTGCGCGTGAGTTTCCATGAGCGCTAGCTAGTTGTTCTATAGACTAAAGTTCATTTAAGCCCGGTTTACTCGGCTAAGGTTAGTATTATGCAGCTGCTTTTTTTTCTTTTCTTTTTTTTTTCTCTCTCGTCCTTTCAGTCACAGATACAAGTGTGTGTGTGTGTGTGTGTTTCCTATGAGAAGCTGTGGCCTTGCAGAGGAATTTCCAGCCTGCCCTGAGGAACAGTTAAAACGGGTTACTGTAAACTAAGCATGAAGGTGTGGGCCATGTATTAGATGGTCTCAAATAAGTGTGTGTGCGTATGTGTGAGAGAGAAAGAGAAAATATAGTTTTGTGTATGTTTAGCAGTCCAACCAGATTTCCATCCCATACTTGATTCTTGCTTTTTAAGCTCATGCATTGTATGTCAGGTGCAATCAAATTCAGCACAAAACTAAGCAGAAAAAAAAGCTTCTTATTTTTTCTTTAGGTTTTTTCTTTTTCTTTTGTTTTTATTTTTGAGACAAGGGAAACCATACGACCTTAAGCCAAATGACCAATGACCTCTGGGTTCGAAAGGTCAAAAATGGTGCATGTTTACTGTAGGCTTTTTTTTTTTGTTGTTGTTTTTTCTTTTTTTTTTATTTTGAAGAAGGAATAACTTGGGAACATTTGCAATGGGTTTACACAGAAGGCGTGTTCGTCGTTTCCAGCTTATAAAGTAGTAGTAGCACCAGGGTACCATCGGTCATCCGACACGACACGCAGACGACGGTGAACTGAACAGGAAACCGAAAGCACAAGCATCAGATCGGACGTAGGCCTTTCGAAAACCGATCCTGACTCCTAGGGACCACCTTCTACCTGGGAAAGATTGGGGATCGACTGAGAGACTCGGAGGCTGCTAGGCTCTGAATCTGGGTGTAGTGCTTTCCCAGCCGACCATATCGAAATGTCTCGCGTTGCGTTGAGCTGCTCTCGCAGTGCCTTTTTTTTAATAACAGGTTTTTCTTTCCGAAACGTCCGTTCAGTCCGACTCGTCACCGTTCACAGCTTAAGTGGTGCTTCCTCTACAGACTATTAACTTTAGCCATATGAATCATTAGTCGAGCCTTTTGCTGAAGGATCGCTTGGAATTTTTTTTTTTCTTTTTTTTTTTTTCCTTTTTAAATGATTAATTCGAGCAGCTTTTCTCGTCAGGGTGTATGGCTTTAACTTCTGCTATTCACAAGCTCAAACTGAGGATCAGCGACTTTTCGTGATATTGCTGATTTTCACCTAGGGTTGATTTGGGTTATGATGATGATATTACTATTATGACCAAAGTTGCGTTAATTTCGTAGCGTTCCTAATTTGGCGAAAAATAACCACCCGCTTGGTGGTGCAAATCTGTTGCCCTCTTTCTCCCCTGGTTTAGTTTAGTTCAGTTTATCCACCGAATGTTTCCTTATTGCCAAAGGTTGATTAATTGTTCAGTGTACAAATGTGCTTCCTTTTCATTTTACATCCAAGCCACAACGTTTCAGAAAAATATTAGGGTCGGAATATTATTCGGAAAAAGAAAGAAAAATATATATATATATATATCGAGACATGCAATATTTGCGCAATTAGTAAAGAGACAATCAGTCGAAAGGGCTTTTGATTTCCCCTATTATTATTATTATTATTATTGTTGGGTTGGTGCGTTTTCCGATATATTTGAGACCACAGGGAATCGAAACGAGATGGTATGAGCTGCTATCTTGTGTTGCGTTAACCCGAGTCTCACTGAAGCCATTGGAACTGTTAAACGTATAAACTGAAGCAGCAGTAAACTTTTTTTTGTTTGTTTGTTTTTCCCCTTACATGAAAAAATATTTACTGAAGTACTTTAGAGGTTGTTTTCAAGGGTAAATTCTCCAATATTGGAGTGGTTCGTGGGTGATCACAGGCGTGTGCTGATATAAAATAATTCTGGAGAATTTTCCTATCGCAGTTTCGCAATAAAATTGTCATAAACCATGGACTTGGGGAGAAAAAAAATTTAATCTAAAATGACCAATGATACAGTGCACAAACGATGATCGCGATTCGTTCTTGTCGGAGGTGGACACATCATACTTTTATTAGCGGCATCACCGGGCAAGCTTAAAGACATTGAGGTAACTAATTGAGGTAAAGTGCATTAAGTGGAGAAGTAAACGAGAACTTGATGATTACAAAGAAAGTTTTTGATGTAGCATATCATGTTCGCAGCCTGGACAAAATGTCAGCAAGGTATTACTTTTTTTTTTTTTTTTGCTTGATCATGAATTTGATGATGTCAGAGTTTGGTTAGGATGTGCGATTTGGTAGATTAACCCTTATTAATCATCTTTGTAGGTTTATCATACTATAACGAAGTTCTGTAACTTTACAAAGTATTGAATATCCGAACATGAAATCTGTTCGTCCTTGATTCTGATTTGTCCACCTCTGACTGTCCTTTCCAAAAAAAAAAAAAAAGCTAAAAAAAGGAAAAATGCACTCTTTCTTTTTGTTTTTCCTTTTTTTTTTTTTATTGTTCACGTGCAGCTACATATGTGTTTACACGTGTGCGTGCAGTTCTCACAAATCCGAGTAGGGGTGCATCATATTTACGATGTTACATTAGTCGGGAAAAGCAATTTTTTTTTTTTCTTTTTTACTTTTCTTTCCCCGATTGCAGAAGGGCCACAGTGGGGGGGCGAGGACAAAATGAGAAATGTGAACGCACGGGTGTTCAGCAAGGCATTAAAATCCGTTTGCACTGCCACTTGTATTGACTGACTGATTCTAAATACGATGAAGTCGAGGTGAAATTTTTGTAGTGTAAAAAAAAAAAGTGCACATCTCTTCGTTTGAAGAGTACTTTCTGTTCTCATCAGGTGCCATTTAGTAATCGGAGAAAACTTGTAATCGCAGCCTTTATCCCGCGACCTGTACATGGGAACACTTCTCATCGCGCGCATGTGTCCGTGTGTGCGCTCGGCGAATAAACCGGCAGCTTGTGGAGGAGAGCTGGTCCTAAATATCTTGTAGCTGAAGGTTGTGTGAAGCTCTTAGAGTTAGAGGAGGGCATTTTAGCTGAACGACCATGTGCAAAATAAATAGATTATTTAAATAAAATTTTAAAAATGGTCCTTCTTTATAACTGGTGCCATAGTTTTCTTCTCTGCACTTCATATGAACGATTTTATAGAGTAACGTGAATGAATTCCAAAAGTTATATATGTCGCATGATCTACAATGAAACCAAATTCATATTTATTTGAGATTATAACACTAATTAATAATAATAATAATAATAATAGTTCAAATTAAGCTATAAGAGCGCAAAGGTGTGAGGAGAAGGATGATTTCAAATTAAAAAGCCATTCCTTAGCCTCATGTTAGATCATGTTAACGGCTTAAAAGTTTATGACTTACAGGTTTTAGTACATACGAGCTCAAAAGGCATTTATGGGAAAATTTCAGTGGTTGTTTTCAAGAGTAAATTCTCCAATATGTGTCAAATGAAATGCCTTAACTTTGTCAGAAGGGTAGAAATAAAAAGATTTTTTTTTTTTTTTTTTTTTTTTTAAAAAAAGCTTACTGATCAACATGTCAAGCTTGGGATTATTTAACGCTTTAAATAATGTAAAAAAAATTTTGGGGCGGGGGGATTTCCTGTAACTTGCATCCAATTAGCAGGAAAAAAAAAAAAAAAGAAGAGGAGAACTTGTAGCTACTTCAAAGTGCGTCTTAATAATAATCCGTTCGTGTCTGTGTTTTAATGTCTAGTTGATGCTCTCGAAGGTGGTGTCGACTGATGGAATGTCTAATTTACCTCAGTGGACTTTTAACGTCCCTACTACTTGAAGACACATCCGTTTAAGGCAATATTTAAATACCTATTTGATTCCTGCTTCGTCCTATTTATCTCTAGCGATTTGCCTTAAGAGGAAACGGTATACCGGGCAAGCAGTTGCAGCACTTGAGAGAAGATTTCATTAAAAAAAAAATAGAAAAATTATATATATATATTACGTGTAGAGACACACACATACACACACACACACATACACGGGGTCTCGTTGCTCTGATGGCGAGATTGTGTCAAGAAGCACACATATCTGCATCATAATGCCAGAGAGGTTAAGCGTAATGGGTGTTTGTCAGGTTTTTTTTTTTTTTTTTAATTCAAGAACTAATTAGGAAACTGTGTGTTTTAATGGTGGGTGTTTTTAGATTATTTTAGCTTTTAGTTGCAAGTGTCTGCAGCATGTTTCTTTGGACGAAGAAAAAAAAAAAAGGGTATAGGAGGTAAGATAATGAATAAGGTGATAGGCGTTAGCTGTTCCTGTAGGTGTATTAAGAATTCGGTTTTCTCTTTTTAAATACAGTCTGACGTTAACCCTTTAAAACCCTTCATCATTATCGAATAGTTTATAATGTGAACAGAGGTGCCGACATGTACATGTAGCGTAAAGGAGACGCATAACACGTCTACAGCGACACAGCAGTCTGATCAGTGGAAGAAAAAAAACTATAAAATTTGCTAGGATTAAAAAGAGGCAAGGATTTTAAAGACGAGAAGTATTTTTTTTTTGTTCGCACCATGTTAGCACAGACATCTGCAGACCGCGACGAGACCGCAAATCTCTGGTCTGTTTGGTGCATGTGTTTTTGTGGTAATTTGTTTTCCGGCTGCTGATATATTTAATCGCTAATGCTGGCATCTTTTATTTTTATTTTTATTTTTATTTTTTTTAAATAAAGGAAACCTCAATACTAACAAACTAAATTTTACAAAAGGCAGCGTAGGTAGTTTTGAACCTGAACAGTCAGAGACGGGAATCACCAAAGACCACATGATACGATATTGCGATACCTCGGTGCCGATTCGATTTGAATTACGATTCTGTTGAGTGTCTGACTGTTTCATAATGATGGAATTGCAACTTTGTAATACCTCAAATCCAAACTTGTTAAAAGAAAAAAACTTCTAATTAAAGAAAAATCTGAGAAAAAAAAAATCACTGTGTATCTCGCGATATACATTAATAAAAAAAAATTCCCCCCATCTCTACTGATTAGCGTCAAATCGTGTTAGGATAACACTTTATTTCCTTCACATACAGTAGATATAGAGTATAACACACACTGCTGTGTCCTTGCTTATCAATTAATCAATGCAGGAAGCTTTTCAGAAATAAACATCACTTTTTATTTATTTATCATTTGTTCTTTCCTCAGCGTAAATGTTCTATAGTTTAGAAACGCGCGATGGGTTAAATGGAAGGCGGCCATGCACTGAAACATGCTGGAAGGATTTGAGTTGTTTAACTTGTGATCTTACCTCAAAACTCAAACATTTTAAAAAAAAGAAAAGAAAAAAAAGCTCTATAAATATATAAATATATACACACATATATAAATGAAAACTGTGCTTGTGTTTGTGATGCACGCGTAAACACTAAGATTCCGTTCACTTTGTTTAATAAGTTGGCGCTCCGAGGCCTTCTGTAAAGTAACGATTTTTAGTCTGTAGGTGCTTCTGACCTAAAATTGATGTCCTTTCCCTTAACGAAGGGTGAAATCCAATCAACTACACTGTCATCGCTTTGTCCTGAGATCCGATTCAAATTTCAGTGCTGTTTAATATGCGAATGAATGAATGTTGTTTTAAAAAACAAACACAAAGCTGCTTTCTCTCATCGGCAGCTCGTTTAATCGATTAACACCCTTGACGACGCATTGCCTGACTAGACTAGTCTTTATACGAGGCGTATGGGGATCCCTTTAAACTCCATCCGATCATATGTGACGAAAGCTATGCAGGAATCTTTTTTTTTTTCTTTTCTTTTCTTTCTATCCAACGTGAATTGTTTAAAAACAAAAAAACAAATAATAATAAAAAAAAAATCCAATCACAAAGCTATGAAGCCGATTTCGTATCCAACCTAAAAACTGACCAAGCAGTTTTTTTTCTTTTATCTCAGTCCATGTTAGTGCTGTATGTGGCATGCTGCTATCCTGTACAAGTCTGTAAGCATCTATACTGTCTTTTGAGAAATTCCTCCACCATGTGGTAAATATGTGAGATTGTGCCTTTTGTTCTTAAGTACATGCCACAGGGTACGGTCTTCCATTGATACCTTTTTTTTTTTTAGTGAGCCTTACGAACGATCAAAAATCGGTTGTAAATTGAAATCCGTCGATCAACGGCTAGTTTCTACATGAGTATTGTGTCGTGAACAATCAGGAGCCTCGAAGAAGAAGAAAAAAAAAAGCCCAGAGTCGTTTTGTGACATCACAAAGGACCGAATAATCTTTGTATAACAAATTTAACAGTGTATCCGTGCTAGCTAGTGACGTATTTGAATTCTGAACCTGGGAAGGGAGGGAGGGGCAGGGACAAAAGAAAAAACTAAAAAAAAAACTTAAAAAAAATAAAATAATTAAAATAAAAACGCTATTTAATTTCCTGAAGTGTGAATTCTTTAGTGAACTTTTATCCGTGTGCCGTGTTTCGTGTGGTTGTGCATTTTCAAGTTGGTGTCTCGTAGAACGTCCAGCATGAACCGTCTTCTATCTCGTGATGAAATAGCGTTGTAGTTTCCCCCCGAAACAGATTAGGTTGAAGTGCAATAATTTCCGACGTGCACCATAGCATTCTGACTGGAGGAACATGTCCTCGTAAAATCGACCACTTTATTTTTTTGGTGTGTGTGTGCGTCTATGTATGTGTGTTTTTAATACCATCTGGCTTTGCCTTCATTAAAAAGAATTGTGGCACTTTCTTGTGGAATGTATAAAGACTTGCTGGCGACTGTGATGGGCATCAGACCACGTCAATACTACTAGCATTCAGAAAAGAGAGCTTTTTTTTTGTGATCGGTTGATGCGTATGTGGGTGCGCTAGTGTAGATCTTCCATTTCCTTTCTTTCCCAAAGCAGTTTGCCGTTAAGTTAGCATCTGTGACTCACAAGCTTTGACTCGGGACTGTTCAGCCTCTTTATGTGCGAGTTTTTTAAAGCTTTTCATGTCTCTAATCTTTTGTGTGTGGTTTTTTTGTTTTGTTTAGTTTAAAACCAAAAAATGCCTAAGAGTTTGCTTACTGATTTGGCCTGTTGTGGTACGAATGAGTCGATAGGTCTGGACTAAGAACTAGTGAATTATACGTTTGTCTTCTGGTCCGTGTGTGTGTAAAGACTGGACCCGAGGGATTTACTGAGCAAATTTTGAAAAGCATATTATTACAAACACAAGTCTCTTCTCTGGTTGTATAACAGATTGAACCTTGATAGGAAAATCTCCATTTTTTTTAATTTATTACATTTTTTTTTAAGAGAAGAAAAAAATAAAGTAAGAGCATATCTGAAATTTAAACCGTTTAACATTCCGTGTGATCAAAGCAATCTGCACCAGGAAATTTCACTTTAGCTTTCAGCAACAAAGACTGAAAGATTTCTAAACCAGGGCTGGGCGATATGGTGAAATCTCATCGATATTGCAATCATGATATGCTTTTTCTGTGTATCGTGTTTATCGTCAGGTGTTGGTGCTTTTATAGCTCCGTTGTTACACACTGATTGGGTGTTACAACCTTTTTGGTTTTTGTTCCTCATCCCAAGTAAAACTTTTATAATATGGCTTCATCGATGTGTTGGCACTTTTAAAGCAAGATGAAAAATCTAAAGCATATCTTGAAGATGTCAAGTCAAGGATTTTTTTATTATTATTAATTTTTTCTTTCCCATATCGTCCACTCGTTCTAGACCAAAATTTATATATTCAGTGGTGGACAACTCCATTAAAAAAATTAATTAAGCTGTCTGCTCGCTTATTTTAGAAACTTGGAAACTTAATCGACTATTGCGTTATGCTAGCTAACACTTTTTTTTTTTTTTTCTCATGACCTGAAATCTTTGCTAGATTATATGAAAATTCATGCACACTGTTAGGTTAAAAGATATTTAACATCCAGTACTACCTACCCATCAGCTCGGTCACGTCTCAGCTGATGCGTGAGGTGTCATAGTTACAACTCTGCAAAGCACTTTTTTTTTTTTTCCGATACCAAATAATGAATTTTATTTTGCGCATTAAATACTGAGTACATTGTTTGTTTGTTTTCCCCTCAATTTTCTGCTCTTTGATCGAGACAATAATGCTGCTGTCTATTTTAAATTAAATTCTTAAAGCTTGACGCATACAGGCTGCTGATTTGTCCACCCCTGATATTACTTCACGCACATCCACTTTGAAGTTTTTATCTTTAAGTAGTGAAGTGTTCAGAATTGAACCACAGCGAGCACATTGCTTTAACGATGACAACAATATATCTATTTTTGCTTAACATAGTCGAGTATTTTACGGCCAAGGACCAATCTGCGATTCCGTAGAGACGGCCAGTGACACAATTTTTTTTTTGTCCTAAAACAAGCAATATAATCAAGAGACAATTGTATATTTTGAAAGGTTTTGAGTTGATGGGTCACTTTGGCTCGTATTATTTTTTTTTCCCCTTTTATTTTCCGTAATTTTTTGTTTTGTTTTTGTGGCACCTTAGGTAAACACCCTCTCCTTGTGTTGGAAATGTTAAATTCCAGCACTGAGAGAGCCTTACTTCAGTCAGACTGAATGTGAATTTGCTGTGTACAGGATTTCAGGCCATTTTAAATGGACTGGCTGCATTCCGCTCGGGTCTCGTACCTGAATCCGGTTTCACAAACGACCCGAAGTCTATGAGACTTTTTTTTTTTTTTTTCCTGTTCTTTCCAAAAAAATTAATAAAAAATGAAATAATAATAAGATTGCTGTTACAATAGAGACGCAAAAATACTATGCTCTGATCGTGTCAGGCAGCACCCAGTGTGTATGCATTAGTGTGCACTTGTGCGTGTGTGTATGTCTGTGTGTGAGAATATAGTATGGGGTCATATCAAACCTTGTATACCTCATCAGCATATCTGCAAATACTGTCGTCGTGTTTTTTTTTTTTCTTTTTTCTTCTCTTCCTCCTTATAACGTTAGGAAAAGACGCCATCACCAGCATGTGCTCAAAGCCTGGGACCACAGCGGGGGCGTTTACCATCACTCGAACCCCTGCGTCAGCCAAAACAGATCACGCTCACATCTACTGCCTTCGCTTAAAGCATGACCCAAACCTGAGTTTTGTTTTGTTTTTATTTAAACTGTTCATTTACTTTAATCAGCGTTCTGAGGAGTAGTAGCATTATTCCTACCTCTGCGTATTGCAGCTTGATGTATATCTGAATCTTGCCGCGGTAATGAAATGTTGAAAAATATGTATATGGAACAGATGTGCGTGTGTGTGTAATTTATCGTCAACAAGCGGTAATATTTAAAACAAAAAAAAAGTGCTTGATTGTGTGTCTGTCAGTGTAACATGAGAAAGTGTATACACAGCAGAGTACCACTGGAATGTGAAGCCAGACTGTATTAGAAAAAAAGCTTCTTGTTTTTTCCTCTCTTTTTAACCCACCTCTCATGCTTTCCTCCATCGTTCTGATGATGTCACATGTTTGCTAAAAACAGGGAAGCCTATCAGCCTATTGCAGCTTGTATAGTCTGATTTATATTATACCTGCTGTATCTTTTCTTCATTGTATTTTTTTTTTTCTTTCCTTTTCTTTTAATCCCTGTTTTTCCTTCCCTTAATCACCTCTCAATGTTCACTGTGAGCCCTCAATTCAAGTTTACAACTCTTCATGGAGTGTGTGCGAGATTCCGGGTGAGTTTCGGGCATTGTGCGGGTGGGTGCATGACTTTGGTACCTAAGCAACAATTTTAATTTTCTACTGGAGGTTAGGGGGTTTGAAGGGGGGAGGGGAATAGGTCAGCGTTACTAACGAGGGGGGTACGTCCAGTTCCCCCGAGCCTTACACCGTTCCAAAATCAAATTAACCATTCAGCCTTTGGACCTTTGTAGCGACCCTGAGTTCATTGTAGTGTCCTGAAAGCATGAGTCGTTAAGGAAGAACACTCACCCCCTCCCATCCCCATTTTCCCCCGTCACACCCTTTCTCACACACCCTTGAGCCCCTAGCTGTGCCCCCACCCAATAAAGGAAAAAAAAAAAAAAACTTAAGCCATTCATTTCTTTGTGTGACGATGCAATCCTGAAAGCACTTTGCCTTGTTAATTCCTAGTAGGAGCTTGTAAATGGTTAATTGTTACTAACAGATGTGAACATCTGTAACATGTATTTAACTAAGAAGGAACATTTATCATTGTTTTGAATTTGGTATTATATGAACTCGGTCTCTCTGACTTTAAAATACAGAAAAAATGATAATCCTGTACATTTTGCGTTTGCCAGTTTCATAATATGCTGCAGCCAGTAGGTCTTGTCATTCAGTATTGTGGCTTAGGATTGGTTATGTTTGAAATAAAGTGCTATTGCTAAATAAAACAAGTAGTGGTGTGATTTTTCTTCTGGAGACAACTTCTGCTACAATTTGCCTTTACATTAATTTTCAATTAATTATGTATTAAACCCTTGTGACAATGGCATGTGCGCTTTATTACTCAATTATTTTTCTTTATAATTTTTAGCTCCATTATTGGTAAACTCCATATGCAAATAAATCTAAATAAGTCTAATTTTTCCATATCCAATACTATGGCAGTGGTGGGACTTTTGTACAACTCTTGCTACAAACCCTGACAAGTGAGCTCTTGCATTAGCACTAAGGATTTTAAAAAGCAAATTTAAAAACTATATAAAGGCTCAGAAATGCACT
>JAQMYI010000015.1:4735198-4755406 GCA_030014275.1 Clariallabes melas
TCTCACAGGGCCAAGCACACTGACTCCGAGGTGGGGTATTTAAAAAAAAAAAAAAAAAAAAAACATTTATTTAAAGATAAGTGTTGATCCGGGTACTGCACAATAAAATGTTAATTCTTGACAAAATACAAGAATATATAAGGGGGACACAAACCTGAATGGTATTTGTTGTACTTTAATATGTATTCTTCTATCTGTGAATGTGGATATGATTTACCTTTTGAAATAATCGAAGGTACTGTAAATCACTGTTTATTTAGCCGAACATTAAAGGTAATAGTGATTATTTGCCCCTTACTTGATTGAACCAAAGTCTGTACAAAAGATGTACACTTCATGGCAGTTAGGGTGTTGCATCGTGCTCCTGATGCTCTGTTCCAGAAAGACTCAGATGGAAAAAAATGAAGCTGAGATCATGGATCAGTTAAAATCAAGTGGGTTAGATGATCTTCAAGCTGTAAAGGTAGTAAAGGGCAAAGAGAAGGTCAAGAGATGCAAGAGTTTTTAGGAGAAAGTGACTCATCTACACTCGAAGGAACCCATGCCAACCTTCAGAGTGTAAATATGACCCAGTTTAGATTTAAAGCATTTTTCTCCTTTGGAGGATATTAGTGCTGACTTGGGAGATTTAAAAGCTATGCTAAAAATTCTCCAAGCATGACATGACTTACAGTAAGTTTCACAACCTGACGCCATCAAACTTTTTTTGTTTTTTTTTAACCAACAAGGGCTGTTAATCTCTTGAACGACCCTCTGTTGAGAGTAACTGGTGTCATTTCCAAGCCTGAAAAGCTCTTCGGTGGCTCATTTGGCATCCACACATATGGAAGAGTGTTCATGCTCAGCCACGGTGTTGGTGTCCTTACATCCTCCTGTTTAGACCACACACACACACACACACACACACACACACACACACACACACACACACACACACACAAGTCCTGACCAGGGCTTTGACCCCCGGGCTCATTTGACGCACTGTAAGCAGTAAGTAGCCTGTCGTACAATGGACCCCCACTGTGTGGCTGCCCAGGCTTTTTACGAGGCAGTGGCCGCATTCTGTATTGTCTGAAATTGCATTTTTGCGTCATTCTGTACTGTTAGCTCGTCATTACAGTGACTGTGGGTCAATATGGCTCCCCAAGTGACCGGCTTAGCGGCAGGATCCGGATCTTCCGCTTGAACTCCTCACCAGTGTGTTTTATTATTTGTGAGATAATTAACCGTGACTTCCTTAAAGAGATTTAATTCCATCCACTTCATAATGTCGAGTGATCACAGCATGCAGGACACTTGGCGATGCCTGAGACTCCCAGATTACAAACGAAGGTTTGATGTGAATCAGTGGAGGATTTCGTCATAAATTAAAGTGGACTTTTATTGTATCACTGGGGTTTAGGTTTGTGTAAGGCAAAGATTGTTTCTTGTAAAGCCATTAACAATATATCACAATTTTACAGTGTTTTATAACCAGAAATTAAATTATATAATGACATTTAATGATGTGCAGTATTCTAACCAGCTGGAACTCAGTAAGTAAGACAGAAAACCTATATATATAGTTTTAGTCAGTATGTTTAACGATTCTGCTTGCACCCTGGGAGAAACATGATACCAAGGTATACAAAAGTAAGTTAAACTACTTGCCACGTTTAACCTGTGTGTTAAGCAGCTAATATTGGGACATAACCAAGTTAGCTGATACTCCTATTACCCAGTTGTCTGTTAACCGGGTAAGGTTGGTGAATAACTAGCTTTACACAACACTTTGTGACTTGATGCATGTGAAAATTTATTTGTAAAGGAAACAAAACTGTTTAATTATATGATGTCCGTTGAAAGTCGTATACAGTTATTTAAGTTTTAAAGTGTGTTTACTATTAAATTACACAACAGGTGTCTTAAGACTCAAAAGGGTCTTGGGGTGTGTGTGTGAGAAACCCTGATAGTCAATGTATGTGTGTTATAAGACTTAATGTGAAGGAACAGACCCACCAGTTGCTGGTTATGAAGTGTCCACTGTAATCCACCTCCTACACCCAAACCAGCCCCCGGGCCACAACAGTGTATTGTGTGTCCGACAGATTTACCCCACCTCCCCTCCCCTCCTTACAACCTCCCCCGAGGGAGCCTCTGAGCCACTTGGAAATAAATGAAGTCATTGAAGGCCATTCTGGAACTGTATGAAAATAAAGAAAGACACAGTTTTACTAGACCAGAAGGGCTGAGGGGTACAAAGTACACTTTTACTGCAACAGCACTGTTAGGCCATTGAAGGTGAAACAGCGGTGAATTGACTTCAGACAGAACACAGGGGTGTACACTAGCAGCTCCTTCTCAGAGCGGAGGCCAGGGTGGGTCTCGTCTGGATTTGGCTCGTATCTCAATGCTGTTATTGTGCTGAGATGCGAGCAGCTCGTTGCCTATACACACACATGCACTGTACTGTAGTGTTTGTCAAAATGATGGATCGCTGAAGTCGTGCAGTTTCTGAAAACGCTAAATAGTACTTATCTCTACCTTAACGAGAGTGAAGGTCGAGGAAGTCAACGCAGCGGTGAGAGCGGGCAGACACGCATTTCAGGTTTTATCTGTTGTGTGATCTGAGCAGTGTACCTACTTAGACACGTGCGCACTGGACTTTCAGGGATTTCCGAATGTTGTCCGAAAACAAAAACAGTTTTGTCCTTACTGTCAGACGTTGGTATTTCTCCCGAAAACACCAAATACAGAGAATTTGGTTAGACGTTCCCGCTATAACACCCCCATGTTATTTTTTTTTTCTTTCTTCCTCAGAACGCAGGTCTACAGAAGTGGAAGCCCCTCATGCTGCCACCCGAACCAGAAAGGTACTTCTTCATCCCCTACTGATCTCTCTTCACGGTTTCACTTCAACTATTAGTGTTGTTTGAGTGTCTAGGTGCATCAGAGTCATTTCCTCAAACTGTAGTGTAAGATTCACACAGCATTTCATCATACAGCCTTCGAGGGGACTCGTCTTGCTGTTTCAATAGCATAGAGGAATTTCCTCTGCAATAAAACCTGTATGAATTGTGGACTAACACACAGGAAGGTGAGCTGTTATGCAAAATAGAATGGTGTGCCAAAGCCAGACCAAAAACACATTTAGACCCATTATTTCCCTATAACAGCATGTACCGAAGTATTTTATTTCTCAAATACCACAGTTTTTCCATCACTTATAGTCAATTAATCAATTAATTTTCTAGGCAGCTACATAGTTTTTAATTCTGTTTATGGTTGTGGAGTATCCACAAAACAGTCTAGTTCCTTGACCAGATCCTTTTGATATCAATACGACAAAAAAACATTTGGGTGCACAGAAAATTTAAAAAAGCTTAAAGAACAAAGCCTTGACAGTACACTGGAGACTCCTTCCATAAATATTACATGCACGGCTCTATACAGAAAGAGCCACCACATCAGTGACTTAACATCTTTGATAAACAATGAACCATGTTTCATCTGTTATTTTCATGACGTATACGCCTGAGCTGTTTCTATAGAAACGGTACCATTAACATTTACATGTGATTTACACGTCATCAGGACTGTCCGAACAATCAGGGGAAGCTCTGCGGTATATATACACGAGTATATTCAAATCCGTTATCATTGGCAACGTTCAGTTGTTCGTTCTTTAGAGGAAGGTAAATCATGTATACTGCAGGTTACACAATGATTATTGGTGGCCTTCAAACTTAAGCTGAACTGCAACACGAATTGGAAATTCGCTTGTATACTAACAACTTCCCCACACTGGACACTGACGCCTTTTCAACCACTCAAAGAGGAAACTCGGTTCACCGAGGAGAGCTGACCTTTCATAACGGCACACCCATGATTGTTTAGACCTAATCAAAACTCTCAGCCCCGTTTGTGCATGTTTCATGGTGTTGTGTGTTGTTTTTTTGTTGTTGTTGTTGTTTTTTAGAGCACTGAAGTGATCTCTCAGAGGAAGAGAGTTCTGTATAACTGAGCGCTCAATGCTATGCCAGTGATTTTTACTTCACATTTTAAAAACACACATCTGTTGTAAAGTCAGCATTGAAACAAGTCTAGTGCATTTCTGCTTATTAGCATCCTCCTTATCGTCATCGTCATATGATTTTATGACTTTCGTGACAGAAATGAGTATGCAGCAGGACACGCTCGTAATACCAAAGAGGGGGAAAAAAAACACTTTATGTAATTATGTAAACGAATCCTCTAATCATTAAGCCTCAGATTAATGATTCAAAACTTGTCTTTACAGGAAGAGCGTCATTCTGGAGAAGAAAGAGGATGAAGCATTTGGATTTGAGCTTCAGGTAAGATTGATTTGTATATTTTTCCCCTGGTGGAGGTTTTTTACCTAGTGGGACAGTGGTGGCTCAATGGGAGTTACTGGGCTACTGATCAGAAGGTCAGCGTTCGAGCCATAGCACCGCCAGGCTTCCAATGTTGGGCCTTTGAGTAATTCTCTGAACCCTGTCTGCTCCAGGGATACTGTGTCCCGGCTGACACTGCGTTCTGACAATCTGGAAAAAAAAAAACAATTCACTGTGCTGTACGGGACAAATAATGTACATGTGACAAATAACTCAATCTTAATCTTCAGTTAATTAGAAAGTTAAAGTGGCAGTCTATTTAGTCCTAAAAAGGATGAAGATTAAATTTAAATAATCCCTATTTTTAAATAAAACCTGTCTAAACTGACTAAAAAAACAGAATGCAATAGTTAGGCTAGTTTCAGCTAGCTTGTTAGCGAAGTTGGATACTAGCTTCATGGCTCAAGTTGGCCTAGTACTATAGTTAAGCTAATTTGATAGTGGTTAGCTAGCTTAATGATATAGTTAGCCTAATGTTTACTAGCTTGCTAAATGATATGGTTGTAGTAACAAAATATAAACTTTATCTGAGCTAAATGCTAGCTACCTAGATTTAGCGTGATGCTGTTTGTGTGTCTTTCCCATTCTATTAATTAGTTAAATCATCTTGAAGGTACAGTATAGTTAAAGATTTAACATTATATCTGAGAGATGCCATGTGCTTTTCGAAGGTTTTTATCCTCAGTTCCTTTATTTCTTCTCGCTGACACACAGAGTTCACCTTTGGTTCTTTGGCAGTGTAGCTTCCCTTACAGTCTCCTTCCTCCTCTCCTTTTACAATACTCCCTCTGTGAGGGTTCGTCCTTACCAAGACCTGTATCTATCGGTCACGGTCACTGAGTGCAGGGTAGATATTTGGTTTATATTTAGTGATGGATGGCTCGAGCTATTGTAGGACATTGGACCCCACCTTTCCTGCTTGGTCTGATTCAGGATGTGACACTGTGTGATATCGAGCCTTAGGCTGGTTTTCACAGGCCGTTATCATAAAAACATTGGTGTTTTCACATCTTGTGAAGCATCTGGTGCTACGAGACCAGTCCAAAATGAAAAAGAAGAAGAAGAAAAAAAAGAACATTCATCCGTTTGGGACATTTGGAAATGCTTTAAAATCAACATCAGATTTCATTCGCAATAATCTCCACGTTTCCGAGCATCTTTAGTCAACATGATTCAGGCTTTTGGGATCTTGCGTCAGTTGTCACTCGTGTTAGCAGACGAATAATTTCACTCTATCGGTTCTGTGATGCTTTGTGGTCAAAAATGAATTTCCCAGCTCTTCTGACTTTTGTTTCTTACGTTTTCTTCACTGCAATGTATGCGATTAAATGAAGCAGATGTTAGTCAGCTTTACCTCTTTCTATGAGTGAATTTAGTTTCAAGACACCCTCAGCTGCCACACGTGTTAACCTCAATTGGATTGCTGGGGTTTATGTGTAGGAAGCGATACGTGATGCATACTCACAAAGCAGTCTTATAGTAGATGGGTTTTTTTTCTGACAAAGACTTTGTAGGCTCTGTTTCCTACTTGACTACATACTGTACTGTTTGGGTATTTTTGAAACTTTCCTTGTAAAAAGGTAAGTAGTAACTATGTTGATCAAACTGTAATACTATTGGTGTACTACTGTGATTCATCATAGAAACTGTTTATTATATATTCAAATAATGAGATCATGGTACTCATATTGGTACTGATACATGATACTACCTGCCATGGTTTAGCTGTTATGTTCTTATATTTGGTTAATATTTTATATGGAATAATATCATAATAGCATATTCTGGTTAAGGCTTTCCAAATAAAGTATTTTGTCTTGATGGTTGATTATTTATTAGGGTTATAGATCAGTCTCAAGGCAGCTGAACTGTCATACCCATCTCTGCATGAGGCCTTGTTCTCAAGCCCATTTTGCCTTGGTGTGAGGTAGTCTTGGCCTCTGGAATGGGCCTGGAATGAACATGATTTGGTTTGATTTGGTCTCTGTTGGTGTAAATCTTTGGCTTAATTTGGCCTTTGTTGGTATGGATCTGTGGATTTGACTTGGTCTTTGGTGGATGTGTGGATATTGGGCTCATCTTGATCTCCATTGGTATGGGCCTTTGAGTTTCACTTGGTCTCTGTTAGTGTGGAACTTTGGCTTGATTTGGTCTTTGTTGTAGTGGCTCTTTGGGTTTTACCTGATCTCTTTTGTTGTGGATCTTGGGCATTACTTGGGCTTGACTCGGTCACTGTTGGTGTGGATATTGGGCTTGCCTTTGTTTCTATTGGTGTGGATCTTGGACTTGACTTGGTTTCTGTTGGTGTGGATCTTGGACTTGACTTGGTTTCTGTTGGTGTAGGTGTTGGACTTGACTTGGTTTCTGTTGGTGAAGGTGTTGGATTTGTCTTGGTCTCTGTTGGTGTGGATCTTGTGCTTGTCTTGGTTCGTGTAGGTGTTGGGAGTATGTTGGTTTCCCATGGTGTGACCTGTCTTGGTTGGTCCGGATTTTGGATATAACCTGTTCATAACTGCAGCACTACTTATTTCCTTCTGGAAATTAATAACAAAAGATCACATCACTTCACAAATCCAGTTTCCTTCTATAATGTAGCAGAGAAATAATACATCTGTCATACATCTCAGAATAAATAGTTGGGTTTTCTCAAACATTTCTACAAATAATTTCAGTATCCTGTGGTTTGGTTGTGTTTGGAATGACTTGCTGACCGTAGTAGTGCATCAATTCCATCATGTCATTCAAACCATATTTGTAGTGGACATATTTTCTACATAACTGGATAGCTTTCAGTCTGTCCCAAATGAGACAATAGTGGCAATGATGCACTCTTGCAGTTGACATGAGGAAGAGAGGAACCAGACTCAAAAGGGAACCCATTCTCATTTGGGTGAAACTGTATAGCATGACCATAAATTTTTACAAACATTGATCTAGTAATCATAGGTGTTCAACAAAACAGCCAGTTGAATAATCGTTAAAAAGTGTGGTGTTCATTTGAATATGCTTTTACTCAGGCAAAGAATTGCTAATGCCATGCAGAACAATAAGCAAATGAGTCTAACAACCGTCTCTGTGATTACAAGGCTGCTGTGTCCTCAGTGAGACATTAACGTCTGCGCCGTCATTCCAGAGCTGTTCATTAGCACTGCAGTAGGAAGCAGCTCAGCTGTTTTGCATGTGGAAGCGCTACCAGTAATCTGCTAGAGCCGTTCTTCCTGTAGCGATAGTTCTATCTTTGTATGTTGGTATGCATCTCACTTCCTCCCTGTCTAATGTTTGAATGCGCGAAATCCAAAACACTTAGCGGCTCATGGGCATGTGGTGAAACATTCTGGCCTCCTTGCACGTTCTGGTCCTTCTTGGTTTGCTTTATTGATCTAAACACAGCTTAGCAGAGCTAAAGGTCTGACCCCAGGGTGTGCTGATTTAACAGCAGAGAGTTTCTGTTCCTTACAAAAAGCCGCTGCCAATAGTTGAGCAACAAACTACAGAAGTTTGTCAGATTACTGCAATGTTGCCCTGAACAGAAAAAGAATAGAAAGAAGTTTCAGGTTGACTTGTTAGATGAGGATGTTTTGTACGTGACCAACAGTCTGAGTCAAAACACTGACCTGTTAAACCATGTGAAATGTGGCATTTCTAGCTTATGGTGCAGATACATTTTGTAGAGTTCTTTCCTTACAGCAAATATAGTCAATCATCCAAGACTTTGCAGTCAATCAGCCAAGGCAAGTCGTCTTTCTTTACTGTACAGTATATGAAGCCACCAGTTTAATATTGTGGCTTCAGTTTAATATGACTTAATGTTAAGTCATGTTCCAATTATTACACACTTGCCTTAGTGGACTCTGAATATTAATTTATGGATACGTTGTATAAAATATTATTCAGATGGGCCAGACTTTCCTGTATTTGCAATTACGTCTTGAGGAATAGGACGTTTTTAGCTCTCATTTCCAATCCAGTCGCAGTTTTTTGTTTGTTAACTTACACAGTGACCTACAGTATGAATTATTCTTGCCTTAAAAAAAACATCTAACTATATATAAGACATGAACCAGCGAGAAACAGGTGCAGATGATGACCGATGATCAGGCCGGAGATTAGTATACTGTTGATGCTGAATAATGCTGAGTGGGTGGAACAGACGAGAGGGGAAATGAGGTCGCTGCTGAGGTTGTAACATGATACAATTTATAATTTGTTGTTTTTTAGGCGCTTAAATTTAAGAGGGCGAACTCAAGACTTTTACACAGTACTTGCTGTCTTATCAGTAGGCATCATGACTGAAATATGTAGGTCACTTTGCAATGACCTGTATTTGAGATTTAATAACATGACCAAAATGCACAAAAGTCATCTAGTCCAGATCTGCTTTTGTATTATTCTGCAGTTTAACCCTGCTGGTATTCAGTGGTTTCAGTTGAACACAGCACTAATGTGCAAACTTTGTAAAGTGGCTGCTGTGGCTGATATTTTTTTTTATCACTGCAGCCTCCTATTCTTTATTTTAGAAGCCGTCAAAATCGATCGGTATTAGAAACCACACGCGCATACTGAATAATACACTGCACCATGAACTGACAAATTAAACTTCTCTTTTTTTCACACAAGCTTCGTGCAGAAGTAAAGAACCTCATCAGACATGTCGGATACCAAAACCTGTTTAGGTCTGGGCCAAAAAAAAAAAAAAAAAAAAAAATTCATTCACAGCCATTTGGGCGTCTTGAAATGGGGTCATGCGTATCCAAAAAAAAAAATCAAGGGTGTGAGTATGGCCATATATAGCAAATCTGTGAGTCATAGTTTTGTTGGTGAAACTGCAGGATCTTCATGCATTTCAAACTCTTTCCTCTGTGTTTACATGCCTGATCCTTGTGTACTCGAATCTGGATAGCAAATGTCCTCGGCACGCGAGTCAGCCTCATTTATCTTCCTATACTTCTTGTTTATCTGTTACAGACGTACGGGCTGCACCACCAGGATGAGAACTCTGTGGAGATGTGCACGTTTGTCTGCAAAGTCCACGAGGACAGTCCGGCTAAGCTCGCCGGCCTTAGAGTGGGTAAGTGTGTGTTTGTAAAGTACATTAACACCTCGCCCAGTCTGTTTGGTTAGGCCCTCTGGGTCTAAACTGGTATTTGGCACCTGGATGCAAAATAACCATATGTGGAAGAAAGAAAGAAAGAAAGAAGAGATGTAGACAAAAGCAAATAATTTGTCCGGTATCCTTTTATATCGATACTGCCTTGTCACTGTGGCCAATTTCCTTTTGGCAGAGTCCCAGCGGCGAAGCAAAAAAACTTTGTGCAAAGCTTTACTTTGTGCTCCACCCCGTCTTGTTTTTTTTTTTCTCCCGAAGGCCTTCTGTCACTGTGTCAACACCGGGGCAGATGCGTGTCACCCGGCTGTTTAGGGAAAGGCAAATATGACCAACGTGTGTTACCTGTTTTTAAGTCAACAAGCCCTGCAGCAGTCTGGTAATAATGCCACGTCGAGTTGAGGACGTCCCCTGTCACGCAGTGTCCCTGTCTCCCAGAACAGCTTGGTTTCTCAGAGTGCATAAACTTCATAGTGATTATTTACAATAATTAAGATTCATTGATTCTATGGGCAAAAGAAAAACATGTATTGCTGTAGCACAGAACGACACCAACTTTTATAATCGCTTTGTTTTTATGCTCTAGGTTTTTAGTCTCGCTTAATTTACAGTACTTGAGTGCCATGAAGAAACTCATTCCCGTAATTATGATTATGTAATTAGAATGGTTACGACATAATTGTATTTTTCCTGTCAAAACACACCTCTAAAGAGGACGAGTGGAGTGTAATTACGTGCAATCGCACAACTGTTTATTGACACACAGACGGTACAATGTTGTTCATTTTTTAGCCAGTAATGTTCAAAAAGGCAAAAGTGTTCCACGCCAAAGTCAGGGTGAGATTGTTTGTGGTTTTCACATTTTGTAGTTTATCCGTATTGGATCGTCATGGCAAACAAAGTGCAGAAACTCCAAGCAGAAGTTAAGAGTCATGAGCGCTTGAGTCAGGAAGGTCCCGAGGGCAAAAGAAAAAGGAAAAAAAACGTACATTTAATCATGTGATTGTGATTAAGACTTAGACTGCACAATCATGTAAAAAAAAAAAAAATTGAGTATCTGATTACGTACAGTAATAATTATGTACACTCGCCCTATTAAGGATGTTACAGGAGCTTGGCTCCTATTTTGTTTTGTCCCGGTCAGTCAACCGTCCGAGACAAGAGTTTACCTACTGACACGGTCTGGTGGTTGTGAGTGCTGATGGTACGTTCAGTCTCTACACTTTTATCGTATCAATCTTTAAAAATATTCGATTAAAACAAACTGATCAGAGATCAGCTGTGAAGTAGCTCACGAAGCACGGTCGTCAGTTTCATTTCCTACATTCTCTGCATGCTTTGCTCTTTTGTCCTTTTGTCCCGCCTCTCAGACCTTAATGACCTCATCGTGTTTGGCTCAAAGATTTGAAAAGAAATCTTTAATCTTCGAAACTTGCGGGTGGAGAGTGAGGCGTCTCGTCTCTAGATACCAGTGGCTCTCGAGGATCAACGCACCCAGATCCAGTTTACTGTTTTCGCTGCTTTATTAC
Source organism: Clariallabes melas (assembly GCA_030014275.1). Classification (NCBI taxonomy): domain Eukaryota; kingdom Metazoa; phylum Chordata; class Actinopteri; order Siluriformes; family Clariidae; genus Clariallabes; species Clariallabes melas. Next base: position 4,746,226 of record JAQMYI010000015.1, read on the forward strand.
ACCAACTTCAATTCACAAAGGCATGTTAATTAGCTGTTTACATAAATCAGACGTTTGAGAGACGTCTACAATGTGCAAGTGGCCCAGGACCACGGTGCTCAAGTGGTGCTGAGGAAAATATGTTTTAGGTCCCAGATGCCTCAAACGAGATCTTAAGGCTCTAAAATTTCATACAAACTACAAAGTGGCCTGACGTTGGAGATAATCCGAATTAGAATTTTTGCAATGACGTCTGCAACTGAACGAACCTGATGAGATTGTTTTCCTCTACGGTAGTCGTATAAAAGTCAGACACACAAACATCTAGGGAAATTCTCCATGTCTGCTCAAACAAGAAGATACTCCGGTCTTGTTGTCACCTCAGGCGCTGTTTTTGAAATGTGAGAAAACTATTTGTTTCATTAAAAGAAAAAAGAAAAAAAAACAATCAAGTGTCACTTCCTGCTTTGTCAGTCACGTTGACTGTAAGTTCAGAAATTCAACCGCTCTTGCTCAAGCTTTTGGGAACACAAGCATGGTGTTTTAGTTTGGTGTCTGCAAAATTTATGATGCTCAGCGTTTAGGTTGCTCAATAAGTTCTCATATAAAATGCATTTAATACCGTGTGGATAAGTTTCCATAAATATATAAAAAATAATTACAAGCCAGTGAAGAATATGAACATACATTTTTCAAGACACGTGAAGCTACTCAACTTCTTCTCCATACACACTGCAAAAAATTCAATTTTAGCAAGTGAAAATATCTTGAATATAGTTTAATCTATCTTACATTTTTTAAAAGTAAAATGTATACATTTTCAACAAACCGAATGTATGACCTATTAAGCTTATTTTCAGACAAATATTACTAAAAATGTTGTGTTCTATTGGCAGATCATTTTACAAATTTTTAGAAAGAAGCAAAATGATCCGTCAACAGAACAAGACATTTTAACTCACAATTTTAGTAACATTTGATTTAATAATCTTGTATTTGGTTTGTTGTAGTTTTATTTTAAGAAATGATGGACAGATTTGTCTAAATTCAAGAATAGCGTGACCAATTTCACTCTCTTTCAACACCGCCCTTCTTTCTACTTGTTTTCCAGGAGACACCATCGCCAGCATCAACGACAATTCAGTCGAAGGAGTTCGCCACAAGGAAATCGTCCAGCTCATCAGAGCATCAGGCAACAGCGTCAGGTGACTCTTTTTTTTTTCTTTTCTTTCTTTTTCAAATAAAACAAAACACGCAATCTGTTTGCTGTCATTTCAACCCAAATTACTCAACCCAGTCAAAGTGATCTGGTTTATTAGGACTTGATTAAAACCACACACGCTCTTGAGCCGATTAAAAGATAAAAAAAGGTTGTGAAAAATAAACCGAGTCTTGTTTATACGCTGAAAGCCGCAAGGGTCTTACACGAACCACATGAACAAGAGACCGTGCGCGGCTTTGCTTTGCTGATTAAGGCACCAAGCGGTGCTGTAAACAAGAAAGTTATCAATCTTGTAAAACGGAGAAAAAAAAAGAAAAGAAAAAAAAAAAAGAATTGAGGTCCCCACATCATATCCGTGTCTTGAAATCAGATCCATGTGTAGGAGCTTGTAAATGGCTGAGCTCAGACTCGGACGCCGGGTGTGTGTGGTGCAGGGTTTCATGTTAAAGCTGAGCTTTAAACATGGCTTTTTTTTTTTCTCTCTTCTTTTATTACACATGGATTAAGACACAGGAAACAATTTAGTAACGGTACTGACGTGTAGTTTGTCTGTTACGTTTTCTGTTCCAGGTTGGAAACTGTATACAGCGACACTATAAGGAAAGCAGAACTTGAAGCCCGTCTACAGTATTTAAAGGTAAAAACACACACTTCTTGCAAGACTCTCAATGGACTCATAATACTTTGAAGTGCACGAATAACCCGGCCTTGTTGCTTTCTCTGTATATCTGTTGCAATGCACATGAAGCGCAAAACGCACATTCACACTTGCACACATGCCAGCCCCACCCATCCACCTCGTACCCCACCTGTTGCCGTGCGCCTGTACCCTCCTAATCCCGCCCGCCCCCCCACCCCAGCATACCAGTACACAGCTGAACGAGCACATTTCAGACAGAAGAAGTGTCGCTCAGATGCACATTCCTCTCGGCACAGGCTGTTCTCTGGTGGAGAAGCAGAAGTGGGGTTTAGCGGCATCAGTCAGCATGCAAAAACCACATTTGTTAAAATGCAGCGACTTTTTCAGTTTAGATCGTTTGTGTTATTTCTACTTTCGCACTTTTAGAATTCTCAGATGCGGTCCCCGTTTCTTTTAATTTCTTCGTAATTAGGCAGTTTGTTCACACTAGATGCTCAACGTAAGTTAGTGAGACCATGTAGTGTTTTTTTTTTTTTTTTTTTTTTTTGTCTTGAGGTCGAGTTTTGCAGCATGTATAATGCTCATGCTTATTAACCAAAAAAGCTTTGCGAGAATTTTTTTCTCGACAGAACTGCAGGTCACATGTTTTCATCCTTAATTACATTGTCTTAAAGTGATGGTTTTATGGGGAGTAAAAAAGTTAACTTTGCACTCCATGGCTAATTGCTGCATGGCTAGCATTAATGCTATAGGCTACTTCGACTCAGACTTGCTGCGATCTGTACAAACGAATGAAGCCATCTTGGAAAACTAGAGTTGTTTGTCTTTCTGCACAAAGACACAAAGCCCCGCCTCCTGTTTGAAGTTTTCATCATCCTAACATGAGGTTCTCTTTGAACTTCGATTTGTGAATCCAGGTTGTTTTACCAACTCATTTATCTTAAGTCAATTAGATTAAAGTCGATTAAGATGTTAGGATTTGATCATGTGATCTGTAGGAGTTACAGTAGAGTGAGGAAGTTACTTCCATTACTTGTTGGAACATTTTTTTTTGTTTGTTTTATACAGTATGTCCCGATTTTTATAAATATCTAAAGTGAGTAGTGACATTCAAGCAAGTAACAGGAACACAAGCAAAGACATAGGAAACATTGCTGTTCAGCTCCAACTCACCACTTCTGTTTTTTTTGCATGAGAGGAGCCTCGTGGGTGAAATCGAATGTTCTCAGTATTTTGCGAAATGTAATTGCGTGGGCACATCGGATTTGACACTAACTGCTTTGTGATTCTGTCTCTCCAGCAAACTCTACATGAGAAGTGGGACGAGTACAGATCGCTGATGGTGCAGGAGCAGAGACTTGTACACGGTGAGACTTCATTAGTGGGTAGTCTTTCTCAAACAGCGGAACAACTTGGATTAGCCAGTGGTCTAAAAAAAGAATAAAAACACACACACACACACACACACACACTATATGTGATGGAACTATGACCTAATAAAACCTTAGGCGTGGCCGAAGTTGCAAAACTTGACATATTTAAAATTAGGGAGGCGAGGTTAAAATTCAATGAAACGGATTGGATTATTATTACCATAAAACGTACAACACGCACACAAATGCAGTAGTTATTTACAAAATGCTGACGTGATCCTTCATTATGACAAGCAAGCTAGAGAAATCTGTTTGTGGCGTCCAGTAGGAACACCCATAGTTCTCAACGCTGCAGGATTTGAGACTGAACTAAAATGTTTCCGCTTTACTTGTATCTTAACCAAGACTTTAAAAAGCAGATTATCTCCAAAATCTAGATTTTGTTCCAACCCAGCTGTTACACCAGCAAGCTCAGTTGATATACAGTTGATACAGTTATTAATAATGCTAAGAGTTTGGTTGATAAGACCTGACCTTGATATTTCTCCTCCTTTCCCCTCACAGGCATCGTGATGAGCGACGCAGACGTGTACGAGTCGCTGGAGTCGGCCGGAGTCTACGGCAGCCTGGGTGCTCCGAGCCCCCTGACCTCCCGCTCTCTCCGCTGCACAGGCAGCACCAACAGCAGCGCGAGCCACCTGAGCGAGGACGACCCGCTCTACCAGACCTGCTACTACCAGGCCAACAACAACAAAGCAGACAGCGAGGACGCCAGCGACGGTTCCGTCAGTCTCGATGACAAGCCACAGCGGAACCGTAGCCGGTTCCTCCGGCCCACCAGCGAGTTCTTCACCTCGGCCAAAACGTCGCTCAGCCGCAGCGCCAGCACGCGCAGTTACCTAAGGGGCTCTTCGTCATCGGCGTCGTCGTCGTCCTCCGCACCAGGTCCAGAAAAGCAGCAGTGCGGCGCTTTCAGCTCGCTGCAGAGGAAACCCAAACGCACAAGCATCAGGCGCAGGCTGCTCAAATACATCCCAGGTCTGAACCGAGCTCTAGAGGAGGAAGAGAGCAAACTGTGATTTTCACTCAGGGGAAGAAAAATAAGAGACTTACAGACTCTCACTCAGCCAAAGACAAGACTGCACCAGGAACATGCCTTTAATTCATAAACCCTGACACCAGCCATGTACGGGAAAACCGACCAGAAAGGAGTATATTTTGAACATTATTTCTAGTGGAAACAACATCCATTTTCAGTTTCAGAAAACGCTTAAAATGTTGCGAGTGCTTACAGTATAAGGACTTGATGAACAGAGAGAACTTTACCGAAAACTGAGTCTTTTTTTTTTTTTTTTTTTTTCTGTAAATGTGAAATGTTGAGAAACTGTGTTACGAAACAAAACTGAAGTTGCTTTTTGTTCACCTGGGCTCTTCCTGATGTACTGTACTATTGTAACCTTGGCATTTTGAATGTCTTATCTTCCAACATGCATCGTGAAGAACCCAGGCTGTACCCTTGAGCAGAAACAAGACCAAAATGTAAGCAATTGGGACCAAAATTCCCAGTATTCAAAACCAAAGGAACCATAATGTGTTAAGTGTCTGTTTATTTTCAGCACACTGTTAACTCTTGTGCTGGCAATCCTGTCATTATTCGTCATGTACAGTACATAATTTGTTTTTTGTTTTTTTTAAGTAATTTATTTATTTATTTTCGCTAGGTTTTTCTATGTACAAAATGAAGGTTTTTCTGTTGTATTTTTTTTTTATTCTGTAATGAAGTGCATTTTTAAGTGTTTTTTTTTAGATTATACTGTATTCGATGATGTCTGTCTTTTCTACCCTGAAAAAAAGGTTAAAATAAATGTGTGATATCAGTTGTGTCTTCCATGTACTCACTTCGCACCTCCTACAGGAGTCATTTTGTTTTTAATTCAGTTTGCATCAGTGCTGTTATTTCAGACTTCCTGAATGCCTAAATTTAGCTGCTACGTCTTTCTGTTTATTGTATAAATAAACATTTAAGAGAGTATTTCTAGGAAGTCACCCAAAACAGCACATTTAAATAACTGTCACTTGTGTACAGCATATGTTGGTCCTTTAGGAAGACTATAATAATAATAATAATAATAGAGGAGAATTTGGAGATTATGGGAACATATGCCTGGTCATCAGAAAACAAGATGTGTTATATAATTGAAGCTTTTTATGGAAAAATTAAAGCCTAAGAAAAATTAGGATTAGGTTGAGGACTTAAGTATTTCAACCTTGATATTATCCCAGAGAAATCTAATACCAGATTTCAACCTTGATATTATATACCTTAATAATATAAATATTATTAAAATAAATGTCCCCAACAACTGTCCAACTTCACAAGAAAATGTGTAATATTTTATTAACCATATGTAATTGTTTTGTTTAATCAAACAAAAATTCTAATTGCTAATTAAAATTAATTCTAAGTGACAATTTTTTTTTTTTTTTTTACTTTTTGAGTATTTATGTCATAATGGTAAAAAAAAAAAAAAAAAACGGGCTACACAAGTGAATAAGTGGTTTGAGTTGTGATAGATTGGGATTGAGACTAAACAGTTGTGTGGCCATAAGAGACACTAATCAGGGGGAAAAAAAAAAAAAAAGCTTAAGTTTGTTAGGGAGCACAAAGACCAGACTTTGGAGCAATGTAAAAGGTCATGTGGTCTAATGGGTTCAGACTGACCCTATTAAAGAGCAATGGGTGCGAAGGGTAAGAAGAGAAGAGCATGAAGCGATGCACCCATCATCCACTGTACAAGCCTCTGGAGACAGTGTTATGATCTGGGGTTGCTTGAGCTGATCAGGTCTAGACTCAGCAACATCAAATGCCAATAAAATGAAGTCAGCTGATGACCTGAATGTACTGAATGACCAGGGTGTCACATCTATGGACCTTTTTTCATTGATTGTACGACCAAATTCCAGAAAAACAAATTGTGAAAAAGTGGTTCTGGGAGTATGAGGAATTATTTTCACACATGAACTGGCCTCCGTGCCATAAACACAGATAAAACGCAGAGAATGCAATATTAGTGAGCTACTTTCGTTCTGGCCAGGCAGTTTAATAGTAACATCAAGTTTCTGATACAGTATATAGCAGTCTGAATTTTTGTGCCGCTTGCTCATTTATTATCACAAAAAGATGAAGCATTACTAATCTTACTCAACATAATCATTGTGGGTGATAAGAAGAACATTTTGCTTGCATTCTTCTAGTTCAAAGTTCAGACAGAACTCACATCGTCCTTGATTAAGAACCTCAAGCTATTTAAAGCTACTGTTCTATCAATCGCTGAGGATAAAATGTGTTGGAATTTGCGAGAAAAAAAATGAAAATAAAAGTGACCCCGGAATTCCTGCTCTATTCTCTGTCTCGAGGCCACAGCTGAACCTTGGCCTCACAAAAGAACACATTGCCATGGAGCTTTGGGGAGTATTCAAGGGGTTTTGGGTGAAGGGCTTTCACCTCAGTGTCTCTTCTGACCCAGGAGGTCATGTAATCCCCCTCCCAATCGACTCTTTTCGCCCAGGCTTTGTGTCCTCCTACAGCTGATGCCGATTGGATCATGACTCTGTTCAGATGGCCATCAGTTGTCAAGCAGGACAACCAGGGTTTGGGTTTGTTGCACTATTGTTTACAGCTAGTGACAGATAAAGCAGGGGGTAAATTGGTGGTTGACGTCAGTGATTACGATTTACGGGCTTTTAAGAGTGATTAGGATTCTTAAAAGGCCTGAATACGTAATGAGCAAATGTGAAAGGCGCGGTTAAATAAAGAGTATGAATCGATGCAGTATAATTAGCACTGCAAGGAAAGGATTGTGCTGTTATTAGCTATGTGGTTAGGTGTGGCTGCTTATTTATAGTAACAGTCGTGTGCGTGTGCGTTTATTTGTGTCATGTGACATAATCGTGACACCGTGAAAAAAAACAAAAACAAGCTTTTGTGACTCTTACAGTACTGTAAACAAAAGCCGTAGCTAAGGAGGGAATATTATGTTCAAAATACAGTCGGCCAAAACATGGTAGCATATTGGTGCTAAAATAGTCTCACCTACAGTAGGTGGAAAAATAAATTTTCAAATAGGATCATATAACACCATTTTTCACAATATTTCATGCTTCCTATCTCCCGATCCATGCTTCGTTTTTTGTAAATATGCATATTTATATTTTTATTGCTGAATACAATCTCATGCCCTTGCACAGTAAAGTAGTGCCTGTAACATTTTTTTTATTCAAATCAATGATCTTAATTGTCATTTAGATGAACCTTAGCCAATTTAGATTTCACATGAAAAGACATAAACCTGAAAAAGTGTATTATTCTAAAATGCAAAATTGTTAAGGTATTGTTGCAACATGAATTTGACATGGTTACGGACACTACAGATTTTTTGTCTAATCAAAAACAACAATTATTGTTTGAAGCTAGACAGTATAACGCTGAAAATTGCCATTTTTGGGCCACATATAAAATCATCTCTTCAAAACGACTGAAGTTAGCAACTTGAATTTTTTTAGAGAAGCAAGATTGCTCACTTCCATGTTGTATAAACTCCATAAGTAGCTTCTTTGGCACACATTTTCTGCATTATACATATAAAAAGAAATTATAAATCAGAACCAATACTGTGTTTTGGCTGAGTTTCCGCCGAAGAACTTATAAACGTCCCTCCAATGACCTTTTTGCTTCAATTATAGTCATGATAAGAATGCAGTAAAGCTTTTCATCTATATTTAATAAGGAAACACGTCACAGGAATGTATGCCTTAGTTCCGCTTCTGTTCGAAAGCTCCTTGCCAGGTAAATTACGATGACAACTGAAACATCTGGAGGTTTACTGCAGGAGGAGGATGAATTTCTTTCCTATAATTAGCACATAATATTAATGATGTCCCTTTTTAAAAAAAATATTTAATTGTGAATAACATCGCTGCTTTTACTGCTTTATGGTATCCACCCCAAAAAAAATTGGGCATATTTCAAAAATAATTTCTGATAAAAAATATTTTAGGAAAACAATTTTAGGAAAGAAAAGTTTAAACGCTATTCATTTAACACAAAGACTTCAATCACTAGCAGGAGAACCTAAGGAGGAAATCCAACAACTCCCTCGAGTTGGTAAAAAGCCTGGTTGTTCCCTGAGCCTCCACCCACTTGTGCACAAACATGCTCTGTGCGAGAGTGTGTTCCTAATTATTTGTGCGCATACTGCAATGAGCGCATGTTTCCAACATAAGGCCTCCATTGTAGTGGACTTCCGAACGTAACTGTTTGTGGTTCTTACCTGCGTTCTGTTTTTGGCAGAACTTACAAGGGTGAGGTTACGTAAGGAAGCCAGAATCAACTGGAAATCCAAGGGAGAACCCTGCCAGGACGGTAACAATGAATACATTAGTAATAATTAATATATAATCACTCAACAACTTGTAGGAAATTCATGGTGGATTTGTCACACAGGATGTAGATCTGGTTGGCCCAGAACCATTCGAATGTGATTGTAGTTATTATTATGCGGAAGAGGATGGGCTGGCTGTAGAGTCTCTTTAGAGTCTCCTTCCTTTTCTGATTATTCCCTTAGGTCTTGTTGAGGAATTCTTCTTTTCACTAATTAAGGATCTAAAGGTGATTTCTAGAAAGCTGCATTGTCATAATATTTATTTTCAAAACTGACCGTCTCAAACCTTTGGGCATTATGAATTTTCTGCGACCCCAAGCTTTAACCAGGTCAATCTTTTCCCCAGATTTATCGTTTAGGACTTATAAAAACAATATTGAAGAAATACTTCTGCATATTTTTGTGTTAGAGTCATTTACATTTACAGGATTCGGCAGACGCCCTTATCTAGAGCGACTTACATTTTTATCTCATTATACGTCTGAGCAGTTGAGGGTTAAGGGCCTTGCTCAAGGGCCCAACAGTG
>JAQMYI010000015.1:4772335-4815772 GCA_030014275.1 Clariallabes melas
CCCCCCCCCCCCCCCACGCCGTGGGGAAGACAGAGGAAGTTGTGCGGTTAACAGATTGCAAGCTGCCAGTTTTCTTTCCATTAACTTCAGAGTCCCATGATCATGGAGGCTGATGAGCTTACTGACACGTTAAGGACCCACACACATGCACCCACACACGCACACGCTACACTTGAGTGGACACTTTAAAATCTTCTTACTTGGAATGCAAAAAATCAAAAAAATCAAAACAGAAACATTCATTGAGTGATGTCTTACATAGTCTATATTATTATTACTAAAAAAAATCTTTTTTTTTTTTTTTAAGTTATCAAGTTATCAACTATTTTAACTATGCACAACTCATAACGAGGAATGTGGTTGGGAAGGTTCTGGTTTTATAGAAAGGTCTATGAAGAGAATGTAGATAACACAACCGTCAAAAGATTCTTCAGGGTCACAACGAATATGGAGAGATCTGATCTCAGGAACATTGCGCATAAGGTGGATGGGACAGCAGACCATTACTGAGCAACATGCACACACATCATCCAGTTTACGTACATATCGGTATGTTTTGGGGAGGGAAAAGAAACTGAAGAACCAAGATAGCATGTATGCAGACCTGGGGAGAACATGTGAGACTCTGCAGAACCTGAACTGAGGAGTGATGCGGCATGCTATCCTATTATTATTATTATTATTATTATTATTATGAGGTAGTGGTGTCTGAGGGGGTTAAGGCTCTGTGTTGCTGATCAGAGGGTCAGCTGTTTGAGCCCCGCCACCACCGGGTTGTCTCTGTTGGGCCCTTGAGCAAGGCCTTTAACCCTATGCCCACATACAGTATAATACCAATCCAATGGAAATGCAGCTCATTTTCAAAGCCAGTCCTGACCCTTGAGAAATAGGTGGGTTGTGGCAGGAAGCACATCTGGAGTAAAAAAGCCAATAACATGCAGATCAAAGGATACGAAATGGTGACCCCGAGAAAGTTCAAAAACAAAAAAATTATGATGATGATGATTATTATTATTATTTTTTTTTTTTATTATCCCAATATGACATTTGTTCTTGTTTTTGTGTACAGGTTGTACGGATAAGACAGACATCAGACAGAGAACGGATTTACAGTGATGTAACATGCCTTTCATGCCTTACTAGCAAGATGGTGTCTGTGACGGAACCCACACAGAGTTTATTATCTCAGTATCTGTGTTTCGAGACCTGCTTCATGTTTGTGATTTGACCTCAAGATCGTATCAGATGTGCTCAGAAATAAAGATTTGCAAAACTTGTGTTTTGCAAAACAGCGATTCTGAACATTTAATAAATTAACATTAAGGAATCTTTATGTCTATTTTAAAAGTAGTATTATTTAACTTTTGTTTTATTTTATTACTTTTTTTACCTTCTACTGTACACAGGAGGACTGAGAAGAATTGTTGGTGTTGTTACAGTTGTAATTCTCTTCATGACCAACAGAGGGCTAAGAAAGCAAACTCACTCACTCATCGTCTAGTCCGCTTTATCCTGTATACAGGGGGGGGGCCTGGATCCTATCCCAGGAGACTTAGGGCACGAGGCAGAGTACACCACCATCTGCAATTTGGGAGTGCTACAGTAATTATAGTAAATATAATAATTAGCCTAATCTGCATATATTTGGACTGTGGAAGGAAACCGGAGTACCCGGAGGAAACACAATAAGCACAGAGAGAACAAGCAAACAGACCCGAGGGGGGGAATTGAACCCGGACCCTGGACCCTAATCCACTGTGCCAAGCAGACTTTCAGCATGAAATTCTTCAGCATGAAAACTAATACATACATATTTAATAAGATGCAAAAGAAAATGAATGTCCTGTTTATGCATTCTGAGCTTTGAACATGAATGATCTGAATGTTACGTCTGTATCCTGCTAGTGAATGAAATCCTGACACTGGAGCTTTACTTTGTCCAGCTGTCTAACATACAAGCAACAGTGCAATAGTCACTGTTCACATCTTAAATCCGTCAGCAGTAATGAGTTGAAATAATCCGAGGAAAGTTTGACACAATAACTCTGCTGTGTGCTTTACGAGAATGTTTACGTCTCTCGATGAAAGAACCTGAAGAAGGGGAAAAAGTCCGCTCGGGCCAGCGTGCGCCAGGACGAGATGGCATAAATCCCGGGCTTGGAGAACCATCAGACAGTGCACATAGCGTTGTGGCGTATTGGATTGAGCCCTCCTCCTCTCGGCCTTTTCCTGTGTAGGCCTGGAACTTCCTGCATGCTTTCCTGTACAGTTTCAGGGAATGTACACAGACACAGCTCTCCATCCTGTACTTCAAAATACGCCCAAAAAAACATGCAGTCACGTGACGCATGGACGAACGAGTACATAATATTTCCTTTGGAGAATTCCTGGATTAAGTCATATGTTAAGCTACAGAGAGAGAGAGAAACAGAGAGAAAGAAAAAAACTCATACACAGCTGTAATAAAAAAAAAAAATCTTCTGAATAAGGCTTGGGCTCTTACATAAGGCTTAATGTAGTGAAGAACATGTTATATATGCTTTTACAAGATGGAGATCTTTATGCTGGAGGAACTTCGTGCCAAAGAGAAACTTGGACGACTGAATGAAACTGTGTGTATGATGTGTGTGTGTTTGTATGTATATGTGTTGGGTGGGGGAGAGAGAGAGAGAGAGAGAGAGACAGTGTGAGTAGGAAGATTATTATGCCAGAGAATGTGAGTAGGCACTTGAGAAAAGCTTTATTCAAAAACCCTAAGCAAATCCACGGAAGCCAAGAAGACCTCTGCAGAACTGATCACTCCATGTTCACTCTACTCCTTGGACACACACATCTCAAAACCAGTTTATCATTTAATTCAACAGATTTCATTAAACATACCCTAAATAAAGCAAAAAAACATATGAAAATCTAGATAAAACCTTCAAATTATCCATAAAAACATGCTGGTGTTTTCAGACGTATATAAATGACACCACGGACCAGGGCTTCTCCGAGCCACCTTTTCAACATCCAGATCAATTCAACGATACCCCCCTAAGTACAGATCTTAACGAACATTTAATGACTGGCTTCGTTGATTTCCCAGGCTCTCAGAATCCCACTTTCTCAGAAGCACCACCATAAACAAATAGAAAAACAGAAACAGGCAGGGACATGAGGCCAGTATAAGAACATGGACTGTCAAAGAACCAATCCAGTCCCTTAGTTATAGGCAGGGGGTTTGGAGAATTTCCCATAGTCATAGAGCGCCCTCTTGTGAATGTAGAGCTTGCTTCAAGTGACACATCAGTGATCAGTTTTTAAAAAAAAACTACCATGGCATGTACAGTCTACATCTACATATTTATTCAATATATCCATCTATTTATTGTAATGCATATTGTTCCAAAAATAACATGAAATCTGCATGCTTCTTTTTGGACCATTATGACCTTCAGCATATGACCTTCAGCAAAAGTTTGTGGGCAACTGACCTTCGCTTGTAGCTTTTATCCAAACTCACTCACTCACTCATACCCTAAATAAGCCTCGAGTCTATGCCAGGGGACTTGAGTTCTTAGGTGTGGTACACCTTCAGAGGGCACAAACACACACACACACACACACACACACACATAATTTGGGAATGCCAACTATCCATCTCTGCAGGAGGAAATCTGAGTACCCGGAGGAAACCCAACAAGCACTGGAAGAACATGCAAACTCCACTCACTCCAGATTAAAGACCACAGTGCTAACCACTATGGAACCATGCTGCCACCTTATCGAAACTCGTCTATACTGCTTTATCCTGCATTCAGGGTCATGGGGGGCCTGGAGCCTATCCCAATAGACTTAGGGCACGAGGCAGGGTACACCCTGGACAGGGTGTCGATTCATCGCAGGGCACACACACACACTATGGGCAATTTGGGAACGCCAATTAGTCTAACCTGCAAGTCTTTGGACTGTGGGAGGAAACAAACCAAGCACAGGGGGAACATGCAAACTCAATGCACACAGAGACGCGAATCAAGCCTGGCCGGGAATAAAACCCGGACCCCGGAGGTGCAAGGCAACAGTGCTAACCACCACCGTGCCCCCCTTACCGGAACTCTTGCCACAAAGTTAAAAGGACACCACTGTCCACAATGACTTGTACTGCATGATGTAATATTGACATATTTGTTGGTGACCATCTACAAGAAGGGTAACAGATCTCCAGTATGCAGAAACAATTGTGGCATCTCGCTTCACACAGTTAGAGAGGATGTTCTTCCAGAATCTGAAAGATGTGGTTTCCATGACCTTCTGTGCTCGCCAACTCCAGGACGAGTGCCGAGAACAACAGAGGCCACTCTATTACATCTTCTAGGAACTGGAAACAGCTTTTGACAGGAGCCCATGGCCAGCAATGTGGAGCATGCTGAGACATTTTGGATGGCCAATTATACATGCTTCATGGCTGCCCATTACAATGTGATGATTGGTTGAGTATGTCGTCAAGGCGATCATTCCGAGACGTTTCCTATTACCAGAGGCCTCAAACAGTATAGCTACAGTAGCTCCAACACTGTTCTCACTTTATCTGACAGTGATGATGGGCATGATTTGGTTGCGTGATGTGTCCAGTGTTCAGATACCTTATGCATGCCACCTATCCCAGACCACATGATTAAGAGCAGTACACAGATTATAATGTGTGTACACAGCCAACTCATTTCTGAGGCCTACTCTTTGTTATGATCTTAGAGTTAATTGTTATGATCTTTGAGTTAATTGTTATAATCTTTGAGTCTTTAGTTAGACTAAACTGAAGCCCGTATTCAGATTGCCACAACTTTACAACTTTACAAGTGACCTGAACATCTGGACATTGATAACTCAATGGTAGGTTTCTCACCTGCCATGCGGAAGGCCCGGGTTCATTTGCCATCAAATGCACAAACCCCAGCAACTAGATGCTGTGCCGGTCCCAAGCCTGGATAAAATGAGAGTGCTGCATCAGGAAGGGCACCCGGTGTAAAAACCTGGGTGCGGCCCAGATGGTCTGCTGGTGACCCCTCGACGAGAGCAGCCGAAAAACTAACAACGACATGACCTAAACATCATCACCAGAACAATCCTTCTGGAAAAAGCTGAAGATTTCTAGTATTCTGGAATTCCTGTAATAGGACATGTGGAAAGGACATTGACAATAGCATTCAGGAAGGTCATGGGTCAATGTGGCCTAGGAGTCAGCTGATTTAAACTGCCTTCTTTGGTATTGAGACGACCAAGAAACCTGTTGATATCCAGCGAAATACTACTAGGAAGCCTCACATGGCCTTGACTGGGCATCTGCAGTCACATTTGATTTTGTCTTAAAAAATGAATTAAATGGGAGATTGGATAAATGGAAAGAAACTCTTTACTTGCCAACAATGCCAAAATACATTATAATTTGCCCAAACCTGCTCTAGCATGACCATGGCCTGCATGCACAAAGCAAGGTCTTTAAGGACATGGTTTGTGAAGAGTTGGCATGGAAGAACTCAAGCAGCTTTCACAAAGTTGAAAAAAAGTAGTAATCTTTTAAAACTGCCAAAGCTTTAATAATGCAGTTCTTATAGTCACTTAGGTCCAGATACAAGCTCTGATTTTTTGCCATATTGGCTGTTGGATGCTGCATTGTTAGAAACAATTGGCTTTAAACAAGTAAAGATAAATAACTGGATGGAGCGTTAGCAACTTCTGAATCAAGTGATCAAATGAAGTGGATTTGATTGGATAAAATACTCCAACAGCTACAAACTGGGGGAAACCCTCACGCACCATCTATACCGCTTTATCCTGTATACAGGGTCACAGGGGGCCTGGAATCTATCTCAGGTTTCTTAGGGCACAAGGCGGGGTACAACCTGGACAGGGTGCCAATCCATAGCAGGGCACCCACATATACACTCGCTCACTCATCGTCTATATCGCTTTATTCTGTATTCAGGGTCGCGGGGGGCCTGGAGCCTATCCCAGGAGACTTAGGGCATGAGGCGGGGTACACCCCCTGGACAGGGTGCCAATCCATCGCAGGGCGCACACACATACACACACTACAGGCAATTTGAGAATGGCAATTAACTTAATCAGCATGTCTTATGACTGTGGGAGGAAACCAAAGATTTAAAATATAAATATACAAAAGATTTATTTACATATGCAAAAGATTTTAAATATAAAGTTATTAATAATAGAAAAGTAATCTGTAACCATTGAACAAGTTCTGTATTACATGTAAACTGTAAATGTGTAACTGTCAATGTATCAGTTGGCCAGCAGAGGGCGCATGTGCATACATTTAAAACTAGCATGAAGGATGAGATGCTAGCAACATGATTATAATTTCATAGTGTTGTGATTGTTCAAAGAAATCAAATAAAACTCCACAGTATCTCAGTTCTAACTATCCAGCACAACAAATTTGATCAAGGTAGCATTAAATGTGCACATCTGAAAATCAGCACTTTTGCTTTGTTTCAGTCATGAATCCTGCATAGGTCCTGTAGAGTTGCACATACTGAACACCCACCCAGTGGTACCCAGAAGAGGAGGCCCAGATGTTAGGTGCAAAAGGGCACAACAAGGTCTCTGGCACAACATCAGCATCTATGGTCTCAGACTGGACATGTCCAATTCTATCACGTTCTACTTTGTGGTCTGAAGCAACGTTTTAGAACCGATCTCCAACAGTTAAAAATTTTTTTTCTGAACTCAATGCCACAAAAGAAGTGGATGCCATCCAAACAAATAATGACCCGCTTTCAGTTTTACATTTTTACTGCCCACATGAACACAGGGCTGATGGTGGTGCCCGTACCATCCAGTACACACTGTCTTCACTGGCACAAGGATTAGCGATGCAGGACTTTATGTGCTCCTTGAACTTCAATATAATTTCCATAGTCTATATTTAACTATGCAATACCATTAATTTGCTGATTGTATTTTTCCATTGCAGTACCAAGTGAAATGCGATAAGGTGAGGTAAAGTTGCAGCTTAGCATACTTACAGTACACTCATACAGTAATACATGTAACTGGCATGGCAATATTGGGCTTGCAATAAAAATATATATCCATGCATATAAAAGAATACCCCACACATTTGAATTCATTTTGGATTTTCAGAAAAAACTACTATTATCAGAAGTATTTGAATGTCCTTTATCTGTTTTCCCCTTAGCAGAAACATTTAATAGCCATCCACAAGCTTCTGACAGAATTCTGGTTGGATATTTGACCCCTATTCTTGGTAGAATGTTTAGAGTTCAGTTAATTGATTGGTGTCCTGGCATGTGACGGCATGTTGGCGTACTGGTTAGCCCTGTGGCCTTGCACCTCCAGGGTTAAGGGGTTTCATTCTCACCTCAGATCTGTGTGTGTGGAGTTCTGTGTATATGCGTATTCTCCCTGTGCTTGGTGGCTTTCCTCCACATACTCCGGTTACCTCCCATAGTTTAAAGACATGCAGATTAGTCTATTTGGAGTTCCCAAAATTACCCTTAGTGTGTGTGCGTGTGTGTGTGTGTGCCCTGCGATGGATTGGCACCCTGTCCAGCATGTACTCCACCTTGTGCACAAAGTGTCTTGGGATAGGCTCCATGACCCATACAGGATAAGTATAATGATAAGTGCCATGTATGTAGATAAAAAGGTTTGATAGAGTTAAGTCTCCAAAATTAAAACCATTTTACTTTGATGTGTGGTTGAGGTCACTGTCCTTTTGTCCAATTTAGTAATTGTCATACTAAAGAGAAGTCATACCCCTTCTTTATTATTGCATCCACTTTGTGCAGTGCACCAGTCCCACTGGCAGAAAAACAGCCCCAATGCATGATGCTACCACCACCATGCTTACAGTCATAGATAGATAGTCATTTGTCTATCTATCTCTGACTGTTAGTATCTCTTTTCATTTCATAAAAAGAAAAAAACAAGCTATACACTGTTGTTTGTCAGAAGTTGTATTTGCCAAATCTTAAGACTGCTATGAACAGATGATGATGATTTACATAAACACATATAGAATTAAAAGAGGGGTACAAACCTTTACACATGACTGTAAGAGCTGGTACATTTTCATTGAATGCCTCATCTTTACTCCTCCAAACATATGTCTGGTCAACACCTGCCTCCAGAAGGTTCTTCTTCTCCATGTGATCAACTGCAAACTTTAGTCAAGCTTGAAGAAATGGATTTTTAGAACAGGGGCTTATTTCTTGGACAGTCTTTCAGTCAGTGGTGATGTAAACATTGGCATTACTGTAAACAGTCAGCCTGGTGATCCAGCAGCTTCCAGTTCATGGCAGGCATGTGACTTGGTGGTCCCTGGGTTTTTCTGATTATGCAAACCAATTGACCTCTTTGCTGGCGGTGACAGTTTGGGTCTTTTTCTAGACTTTGGCAAAGTGGCTACGCCTCCCAACTTGTGCTAACCTACAACTGGTTGAGCTTTGGAATCTGTAATTTTTATATGTATATGTTTTACCCTGTATGGATCATTTTAACCCTGTGTTATGAGTGAGAGATACCTACTCACTTACTCACTCATCGTCTATATCGCTTTATCCTGTATAAAGGGTCGCTGGGGGCCTGAAGCCTATTCCAGGAGACTTAGACCAGAGGTGGAAAGCGAATGCGGACCCTGAAGGTGCAAGGCGACAGTGCTAACCACCAAGCCACTATGCCAGCCTGTGTTGATACCAGAAAAATAAATTGAATATTGTCCTCCAAATTCAGTTTTTTTTTTCTTCTAATAAAGGCGTATGTATATCTATTATTCTGTCAAAAGAAAAAAGACCAGTTCAAAGAAATAATTAAAGGTTTCTCCATCACATTCATGTTCACAATGAGTATATGTCAACTTCTGACCACAACTATAGGTGACAATACTATAGGTTAGAAAATCTTGTTACAATAATGAGACAAAACAAAAATGAGACGTTCGTTGGCATGTTGGAGGTCAAAAACCATCTATGCAGCTATCCCACTAATCCCTCACCCCATATTTAAAGATTTCATTCTGACAATTGGCAAGACAGTTAGTATCTGATTACCCTTACACATTTTACTCAGCAAGTTGATCAGAGTGTGGCATTCAATGTGTGAGGCAAGCACACAAGGTTTTAAAAAAAATTACCATCAAATTTATTAAACTGGCATATTTGTAGGACATGAAGTTTGCAGTGTGCTTGTCTAATGATGAATAAAAAGTAACTTGAAAAAAATCTAAGAAAGTGATTCTTCCATAATGTTTTGGTGAAAATGACCAAGTATATTATTGGTCCTTATTTAAATAATTAATTAAATTATTTATTTATTTTAGTTTTTTCCCCGAAATTTAATCATAGTGATATCTAACTGATTTTACTAGGTTTCTCAAATAGTTCAGAATATAATAAAATTCTTGGCAAACTTTTTTTTGTTTGTTTTAATCTGCTACATTTTTTGTAGGGCATTTGTGACTATTTTTAACACTTAAACAAATAATTAGTTTTATCTTCTAGGATTACTAAAAAGAATTATGAAGCACCTGAAATTTGATTTAAAAAGTAAAAGAAAAAGAAAAAAAATACCAAGGCTTGCATCTAACACCTACTCATTTGTCCAAGTCTCTGTATATTATCTTACAACTTCTTACAAAAGTTTGTGAAACTCATCGTAGAAGGTGATCAGAACATCAGCCAGAGTTTGTAAAAAAAATTTCCTCCTTTTACAGTTCCTCAAAAAGTCTATATACTACTCAGCTGAAGACTTGGTCTGGAGGGACTCCTATGAAGCAGAAAGCTCTTTAATGTTTCAGTGGATGAGACTGATATCCTGTTGTAAACAGTCTGCTGGGTCAAGCGGCTAATAAAACATTACAGCATTAAGCTACAGCAGTTTCTCCTATTAAATGCTGTTGTCTGGCTTAGGGCATTTACACCTGTTCTTAATCCACGGAACTATGTAGCTTTTAAACAAGGTTTTAAGAGCATTCTCTTTTCTTTTGCATCTCAAATATGATACAACATACAACAGCAACTGTGCAAGAGACTGCAAGATTCTGCCAAAGTTTCTCCAAAGGACTACTTGAGATTTTAGAAATAAACTTGAACGCATGTGTACATATTACTATTTTTGGAATTAATGCTGATGCCACACAGCTAGCACCCAGACAGGTTATTGCATTTGTCTTTCTGCTGGTCTGGAGAAGGATCCTATTACGTTGGAAACTACAGAAACATCGACTGGTGTGTCCCTGGTTATCTGATGTAATTTGGAAAGAAATGAAATAAACATTGAAATGTTACTTGACCTGACAACCACAGATTTTTTAAGTCCAGGATTCAAAGGAACTACCAGCAGATTTGTTTCTGTGTCTGAGAAATTATTATTTAATTTATATAATTTAATGTCACATCAATTTTTGAGGATAAGGGAAATATGTAAAGTGGATGGGATATTGTACAGAATATACTGTACGTACAGTAGGGTCTTTGTACATTATCCTGTTCAACCCTATTCAATGTTTTACTGCTCTATGTACTTTAAATTCTGTTTTGATACATATTGGATCAGGCATGGCTACTAATGCATGACATGTGACCCTTGCAACTGAACAAGAATGCATCTGCTCTTACATCTTCTCTTGAAGTCCTCCCACATCATTCTATTGCTGGATTTTATCCACCTGCTCCCTGAAGCTACATGCATCAGACACTTATATTTGCCTGTTGTTAGTCTTTCGGTTGTTCCCATTGAGGGGTCGCCACAGCAAACCATAGGATCCGTACACTTGGCACAGGTTTTAGGCCAGATGCCCTTTCTGACGCAACCCTCCCATTTTATCTGGGCTTGGAACTGACACTGCATCCAGTGGCTGAGGTGTGGGTATTGGGTGGAAAGTTAAGCCTTCCACAGACAGGCAAGAAACTTACCACTGAGCCACCAATGCCGGGGCAGTTACGTTTGCATACAAAACCAAAAATGGGTCAGGACAAATCTTCCTTGAAACACTCTTAAGAACCCTTCGAGGTTCTACCTCAGCTCGACTGCACCCAACGTCTCCTAAGACAGAAAAACCTGCATCAGTACATGTTACCTTAGGTGTTGCAGGAATGGAAGAGAAAGAGGAGAACCTGCTTTATTTACACTTAAATGTTAAAAAAAAAAGTTGTGTGCAATACCTTGATTTAGATTATCTACATACCTGTTCTGACCGCCAATCTGTAAAGACATCCATCTTGCAATGAATCAGCTTGGGCACATCTTATTTGCCATGACCAGTCACAGCCCTGGGTCATACAGTTTGGTTGGCTGCAATGACCATGAGAGTGGTAGCAAAGCCTCCACATTATGACTGTTTGCTCCACAGTTACATCAGATTTTTCATAGAAGTGTCAAGAAACATCACTGCCACGTGAAAAATGGGTCAGGACAAATCTTCCTTGAAACACCATAAGAACCCTTCGAGGTTCTACCTCAGCTCGACTACACCCAACGTCTCCTAAGACAGAAAAACCTGCATCAGTACATGTTACCTTAGGTGTTGCAGGAATGGAAGAGAGGGTACAACTGTTCTCTAACTGCGTTTTAGCTGATGCCATTCTTAGATCCTGATCCATTCACACTAAATCAAGAACATGTTTTGAAGACAGCAACACTTTACTCTGGATAGGTGCTTTTGGGAAATTGTAACTTGATTTAAGTGAAGGTTATTGAGGTTAGTGAGGTAAGTGAGCTACCTCTCAGAATCATTGTTTATTAGGCAGAGTGCAACCTGGCGATGGTTTTAGGTGGACAATATATGGTCTAAACCTCTGTAAATTTAAATAGAGGCTGATTTGGCTTTGTGCAGTGTGTGATGTCTGAATGATCATAGTCTTTTCTATTCTTTGCGATCAACTTATCCATGACGTGTTCTGTCCCCTGTGATGATGTAACCAGTCGTGTCATTTCTGAGACAATGGAAAACTGACTATTATGAAACTGTTGAAGAGGATACTCTTTATGCTGCACTACTATAGTTATTAAAAGCACTATTCTTTTAGTAGATTTTGTCTAAAGAAAGAAAAACAGCCCAGGCAACATACTTCAAAAAAGGAGTATTACCAGCTAACTAACAACAATTTTCAGCTAGGGTGTTTTGAGGAAAGCCAGGGAAGTTATTTTTTTTAATCAGCTGATTAAAAAAAAAAAGCTAGATGTTAAACTAGATGTGAAAGCAAACTGTTTCTACATTTCAGGATGGAATCGTGAAGTTGATATTTCCATTACAACAAACGCATAAAGCAGTGATTACACACCACATGAAATTATATGAAGTAACTTGTTCCCCAAAAGGGTAATAAAAAAAAAAACAGCAGCAATGTGTGTGAATGTTCAATAGTACTTCCCCAATATAGTATCTTAATTTCTCAACCTGGGAGCGTGATGAATCACTCTGAGCAGCATAGTGGCTGATGCTTTCACTCTCTTCCTCTCTGTAAGAAAAACCATAGATCTTATCTGAGGCCCTTCTTTTACACCTCCACTCATGAGATCATGAGCTTTCTTAATTTTCTAGCCCGGTATGAACAGGCTAGATCAAAACATCATGGAGAAATAAAATTTGAGCTTGTGTGATATACAGTCAGACAGCTAATTGTGAGAGATAGTGAATGATGTGAGACTAAAAACTGACTAACATAGTGTTTCATGTCTGCCCACTTCACATCTGAAACGCTGACATCACAGGCACTCCTTTAATGTCCCAAACATGGAGATGGCTTGATGCAAGGTCAGGACTATAGGGCAGATGTGGCAATGACTCCTAGCCAAGTTCCTGTATTGTGCAAGCATCGTTCTTAAATAATTTTGTGTACATTTCCGATAGACAAATGCGTCTCTTTCGTAAGTATTCCGTTGATTTTCAAGGAACAGGCGTTCCACTCCTTAAATGTTCATGAATGAAGTGGACTCAGAGCCACCTCAGCCGGAATAGTAATTCACGGACGTTCACAGACATTATTTAAAAGTGTCTCATCATTGTACTGTGCTTGATGTCTTCTCTAAATGTCAATTCTCTTTATATTTTTATTCACCAGTAATGTCCCAGTTTTAGTTTAATCCCCCTTCTACAATACAGCAAAAAAAATCCTTTCTTTTATCAGATCTTTCATAAATACTACAGAACTCCTAAGGTGACATGCTGGGTGTTTAAAAAAAAAAAAAAAAAAAAAGACTTGGTCACAAAATAATATACCAAGGCCACAATTTACCTTTTAAAGGCCAACAGCAAAATTGTGGGCATGAACTGTGTAATTAGAGTCCACGAGTTGATATGTTGCGAAATGTGTGTGTTATCCTTAATATCTGGTCTCCAGTTAACTAGGTGACAGAAACAGGTGAAACTGTTCTATTATGGATATTAAAAGTTACTAAAATACTATAATACTATCACTTACTACTTACACCCATATTAAGAATTTGTTTAAAATGACGCAGGCTAATGGAATATCACTCATATCCGTGTAATTCAAGTAATTTCACTCTCTTACTCATTTTTTTTTTATAGTTGTCACAAGTATTTCTTAGTCACAAAATTGATGTCAAAAACTGTTATCAATACTAATGATTTAATATATACTCCTGTGGCATCAATATATTAATTCATGGCTACACTGTGTTAAAAAAATATCCATCTCATCATCTCTGTCCAACATAAGCTGTATTGTCATTCATTCATTTCTTTCACTCTCCATCGAACACCTTTCTTTTTATTTCTATCTTTGAATGCTAACAACAAACCTATGTATTACTTTTTCAAATCATTAGTGGAAACTCAAGAGAGAATTACATTTCCCATCTGAAACTGTGTAATATTAGCTAACTGTTTATAGCATAGCTACTGTAACATTATCTAGACAGTCGACTGGATTTACATCTAATACTGTAGTTAACAAACTTTAACCAGCTAGCCACGTGCCTAGCCTACTTAAAAAGTTTGAATAGAATTTTTTACACAAACTATTTGTTAAAAACATGGCTAATGTTTATAGATTACTGGTTCATATTAGCACTATGTAACTTAAATATCTGAGGTAAAAATGTATCCTAACCTGTTGAAATAATACATAAATTACCTTACAACTTTATAAACACTGTATGACTTTTGAGGAGAGAAAAATACTGGATATAAATTTACTTTAAATCCAATTAACAAGTAGCTAAATAAATCACCAGCTACTGTAATACTATAATTAGCAAACTTTAAGCAGCTAGCTAGTATTACCTGTATCAAGCCTGCTAGACACAACAGCTTGATTTAAACTATTTTACAAGTTGTTACTAGCATAGCTATCACTGCCAAGGTTACTGTACTTAATAGCTTGCTTTTCAGAGGAATGACTAGAGCGAAGCCAACGGTATTTAAAGCTATTGTTAATTCAACTATTAACTATAATTAAAAAATCCCTTTAGTTGAGTTAATAAACTTTAAAGTTAGCAAACTTTAAAATCTAGCTAGAAAATGGGATGTCTCTAGCCCATAAAACCTTTTACACCATTTTGCAAAATATGTACAGTACTAAACCCTGAGGAAAGGTATATAATAGGTATATAGAAAACAGAAACTGTTTTTTCTCATTAAAATGCTGATGTCATTTTCAATGGCAAATATACTGTATATATATTTTATCATTATTTATCCTTTAGCATTATTTGTATCATCATCAAATAATCATTTGACACTAAGATATCATTAGCGAGTTAAATTAGAGCTACTCAGAGAGTAGACCACATTCTCAGCAGTTATTACATTTTATGTTTTGGTGCTAAAGGTCATGGTTGTCCTAAAGACATGCTGTAGGCTGATAGAGCTGGACAGAAATTTGCAAAGATGAAGAGTTGCAGCGTTGGCTGCAGACTATACTGGTGTAAATCATTCTGTTTCGAAGACAGATGGTTGATAGCTTGCTCAACCACAATGTGGGAGTGTGTTTGTGTGCGTCTGTGCGAGCTGTGCACTGTGAACATCCTATCCTCCTCATGCCCTTGCAGTGGAGCAGTAATATAATCCCACACGCTTTAATTCTAACTGTTACTGTTTGTTAACGACTGTTTTTACAAAGTCATTGTCAAGGTAATATACAACACCAAACCCTTAAAATCTATGTTCAATGCCATTTCATAACTGTATAAGCTTTCATAAGTCAAACACATTCTATGCTACATAATAAAGATTTGTTAAGTTGTCACAACTTTATTATGAACTGGAATAGCTCGTTAGAGGGAAATCTTGAAATCTACCCAAATCAGCCATGTACAACAAGACTATTTGCTTCTTTAGTTTTTCACTATAAAAACGTGGTTAATCTATCTAGATGAAGAAAAGTGAAAAAAAAAAAAAAAAAAACACGTGTAGCTACCACTGTTAAATGATTAAATAAAAAAATGACAAGTTGAATGTGGTTTCTGACACTGTATAACAGAGTTTAAAAATGGACAAGATATGACTCAGATAAAAATTAGAGCAGCCATCTTAAAGTCATATCACTTCCTTCCTCAGTCAGCACATGGTATATGGTAGCACGATCAGGCAGATTGGATGCACGTTGCATCGTAAGAAATCACCAGAAATCATTAAAATAATAACATAATTATAAGCTTTTTTTCCCTTCTTTCTTGTTTTTCTGCTACGATACTTTCGACATTAGACGTATTGGTCCAGTGCAACTTTAAACACCAAACATGTCTTGGCTGAGAGTCTACACAGTTATATTATACAAATGTGTATACTATGGGCCTCTATTCAATTAAATAAAATGTATTTATAGAAATTACAAATGTCTTTGTCACAACGTCTTTGTGACAAAGTGGCTTTACAGAATTTTAAGGAAAATTAGGGAAATGAGTATGAAATGTGTGAGAGAATATTCCCTGATGAGCAAGCCGAGGGTGACGGTGGCAAGGTAAACTCCCTGAGATTGCAATAATGTAGGTCAAAGAGGAGGAACCAGACTCAACAGTGAGCCCATACTCATTTGTGTGATATTAGGTAGCAGGGATTGATTTACAGTACAGTTATACTGTGTTTTATATGGCTAGAAGTTCAATATTAAAGGAGACGTGTTTAAGTTATATGGAGTCCACTTTCATTATTGGAGGCTCAGGTAGTCATCAGAGAACAACTGTCTGCTTCAGCCGAGTCCAAGACCATCTTCATGGTAAAGTGGAACAGTCCACAGCCACCAAACGCATCCCAAGCAGACCACACAAGGACACCATGAGACGAGATCTCCAGATAGGTCCGATATACACACTTTTTTGTTTTTTCCTGAAGTGTGTGTACATTTTGGCGTATATCAGCCACAACATTATGACCACCTGCCTAATATTGAGTAGGTCCACCTTCTGCAACCAAAACACCACACACTGACACTTGTGTGTGTGTGTGTTTCACCTGACACCTTTCTATGACAACCAGCATTTGAGCTTCAGTAGCTGCTCTATTAGATCGAAATAAACAAGCCAGCTTTCATTTCCCATATGCATCAATTTATGCCTATCACCCTGTCGCGAGTTCACTGGTCTTCCTTCCTTCCTTCCTTGGACCACCTTTGGTCCTGACCACTGAAGACTGTGAACATCCCACAAGAGCTGCAGTTTTTTTTTTTTAGTTGCTCCGATCCAGTCGTTTAGCCAACCCAATTTGGTACTTGTCAAAGTCAATTTAATCCGTAATGCGTGCCCATTTTTTCCTGCTTCCAACACATCAATTTCAGAAACAAAATGGTACCTTGCTAACTAATATATCCCACCCACATCCAGGCACCATTGCAATGAGATATTGTAAGTGTAGCTACTGTTAGAAGGGTCAAATTGTGATGGCTAGAGGACTGGGTCAGAGCAACTCCAAAACTTTTGAGGGATGTTCCCAGTCTGTTATGGTCAGGACCTAACAAAAGTGATCAAAGGAAGGAAAACCGGTGAACCATCGACAGGGTCATGGACAGCCAACGCTCAATGATGTACATGGGGAGTGAAGTCTGGCCTGTGTAGTCTGATCCAATAGAAGTGTAGATCAAATTGAGGAAAAGGTTCATGCTGGTTGTGATAGACCAGATAGATGGTCATGAGGTTATAGCTTATATATATATATATATATATATATATATATATATATATATATATATATATATGCCTTAAGAAGTTCAGGGAAGACTGGGGCAGCCATTTTACCCCTCATCTATTCTGCCCCAGGGAGCACACCCCTTCCAATCTTCTGTTACACACTTCTTATGAAAGTACTCATTGTGGTGTGTGTGTTATCGCGTGCTTCAGGAGGAAAACCGACGCGTCATTTCCTGGCAGTAGGTGAGGAGGACAGGAGCTCGGTGTGCCTGCTCTGCTGGGCTTCCCCATGCCGAGGATTCCTCCTGCGTCACTTAGACACGTCATCGGACCTGACTGACTTCCTTTTCTCCGTTCTAACCGGAAGTCAACTAGAGTGCTGGTGGGGCGCACGCGAGAAGCGCTGATAAACAGCGCGCAGCAAGAAAGCGGAAGTGGGCGGGGCAGGCGATTTACGATCAGAGCGCAGGTAAGAGGGAACAGATGGAGACAGACAGAAAGAAAAGAAGAAAGAAAGATCTAGTTAAAACACAATTCAGCAGGCAAGCACCATGAAGATAATTTCTTTGAAGTGTATACATTGTACACACATGTATCCCCATTTGTCTTTTAGTACATAAGGCTTACACTTGAAATTGAAACATGTTGACTTTCAGTCCTAAGTCTAAAAATAATTCCATGTAAATCAACCCACAGGAGTACTTTTAATTTATCCTTGTCAGGGTCTGGAGTAGCAGACCTAAGATAGGCTTGAGTGTGTTTTCATACACTTATGTCAAGTCTTCCATCACCTCATCATTAACTGGCTTCTTACACAACCATTTCTCTCATATACAACACGACAACACTACTGCGCAGAGCCATGCTGTGAGTATGGTGAGACCCGGGATCATGTGGCTGAGAGAAGAGGGCCTGTGAAGGGAATACATGTGTGTGTATGTGTGTAAAGTGAGATCCAAAGGAGGTGATAGGAGACTATTAAAAGCTGAAGGATTCGTCTGTGGCTCTGTTAATAGCCAGATCTTTCAACAACTAACAGGCTGTCTCATTTCCCAAGGCATATCAGTGCAGAGGAAACCCACTTATGCGAGCGACACTAACTCCTGTGTGTTTCTGTATTTGATTAGCTTATTATTACCTGGTGTGGCCGATTGTGTGCACTGCAATTAGCAAATGTGATGACATTTTATTTGTTTTTCAAAATAAATTGCTTCAAAACATATGGCTTCAAGAGTCCTTGCATTGTGACATGAAATTTTGAAATACATCAGACGCTTTTGGAAAATAAGGTACTAAATTATATTATTATTGGTCTTTGCTTTTTTCAGTGTACATATTCTGTAGCTATGTAGAAATTATGGAAAGAAAGAAAAAAATAAATAAAAATTATACTCTCTGTCTCTCCCACTGTGTGTGAGAGATCCAATAGATGTGTGTACTAGCTATAATTAAGTAAAGGCATTACTTGGTGTTTTTATTGGCCACTCAAAAATTAAAGAAAGAAAGAAAAAAAAAGAAAGAATAACAGAGCTATCTTTAAACATTTTACATTATGTTTTTTCTAATTGCCAATTACAAAAGAAGAACAAGAGCAGAAAGAAAACATTATATAGTGATCATGATTTTTGAGACCTCGCTCTCTCTTTCTTTTTGTGTAGTTTTAATTAAGTAATACGACACAAGAGGGAGTGCTGTTATGCTGATTATCGGCACGGCTGTGATATGGTCATAGGCACAAGGGTGCAGCCTAAGTACTGAAGATATCACAGCTGTGCTGATATCCAACCCAGCCACCTGACCTTGAGTGAGATATTGCTTTTATTATAAACAGAATATTATTTTATATTTTATGATTTTATAAGATATTACCTTTATTTTAACAGTTGTTTTGCATGTGACTGACAGTTAACAACAAACAGTTACTTTAAATAACAGGGATAAAAGTAGTTTTAGTAGTCAGAGGTGAGGAGAATTCACTTTGGAGGTGGTGGACAGTGCTGCAATTTTTTTAAGGCTTCCACTTAATATCAGCTCCATTCCGGGGTTAAATCACTAGGGAATGAAGAGGAATTTGGGAGCTAGTAGCTTTTCTTAGGCATTCAGAAGATGCATTATTAAGTAGGCAAAATGTTTTTTCAAATGACAACATTATCACATTATTCTGTGATTACTTTTGAATGTGTGTTTTGGCAGGCAGCTGCTCTCTCTCACCCATGCTTAAAAGAGAGAGAGAGAGAGAGAGAGAGAGAGAGAAAGAAAGAAAGAAAGGTACATGTAGCATATACATATTTAGACACTTTATTACATAATTAGAAAAAGAAAAAAGCAAGAAAACACGAGGAAAGAAAGAAAGAATAAAAAGGGAGCATATATCTCCTTAAACATATTACTTGATGTTTTATTTAATTGTGTGTTTAGAAAGAGAAAAAACTGAAAACTGAAAGAAAGAGTAGCACATGTCTCCTTTAACATATTACTTAATTTTTATTTAATTGTCTAATTACAAAAAAAGCTGAAAGAAAGTAAGAAAGAAAGAAAGCAAGCAAGAAAGAAAGAAATGGTGTGAGAGATAATTGGCAACATAAAAAGAGAAAGAAAAAAGAAAGCTTAAAATAGTAGCATATGCCTCCTTAAACATATTAATTGATGTCTTATTTAATTGTCTAATTAGAAAGAAAGGGAAAAAAAAGAAAGAAAGAAATGAGAGGTTGAGAGAGATAATTGAACATAAATAACACAAGATAGTTGGCAACATAAATAAAGAGAAAAAGGAAAGAAAAAAATAAAGAAAGAAAAAAATTAAGGAAGTGTTAAATTATCTCTCACCCTCTCATTTCTTTCTCTCTTCATTCATGCTCCCATCATTGTCACTCACAAGTGAACACGAAAAGCAGAAAGTATTAGTATTAGTATTAACCCCCCCCCCCCTCTCTCTGTAAGTTATAATGAAGAATAAACACCACTTCCTTAAACGTACTCATTGCGCGTTTAAACATATACCATTCAGAAGAGGAAATAA
Source organism: Clariallabes melas (assembly GCA_030014275.1). NCBI lineage: Eukaryota > Metazoa > Chordata > Actinopteri > Siluriformes > Clariidae > Clariallabes > Clariallabes melas. Next base: position 4,792,467 of record JAQMYI010000015.1, read on the forward strand.
AGAAAAAAAATATGTTTCCATAGATAGACAGACAGACAGAGGATTGCTTTAACACATTTCACGTCTTCTTGTGTTTTATTCGCTTGAGAGAGCAGCAGCCTTTTATTTGGGACATAAAGGGATTTTACGCCTCTCCGTCTCATCCCATCTGTGTGTCTATGTGTATGTGTGTGTGTTAGGTTATTTGTGTCTTCCCCTGCCACTATTTTTAACCGATTTCACTGAGTTTGAGCGCTCCGTTGCCTGCGTGTGCCGCTATATTTAGCCCACCAGACGCTCCGGCTCGTTTTGCGTCAATGGAATCCCGAGCGTGCGTCACGCCGCCAGAGCTCGCGCGCGCTGATTGGCCCGGCGGCCGGAAAGATTTCGGGGAGCTCCTCCGCCCCTACGCGCGCGTATTGGCGAGTGGAACGGTGAGGGCAGGACGTCACGGCACAACACACCGCCTCGTATATAAGCGGCGCAGGAGAAACACGAGCGCTTAAACGCGACCGAGTCAGAAGCCGGGAGAGCGAGCGAGAGAGAGAGAGAGCGCGAGCGGAGTAGAGTGTGCGGTGGTGATGCACGAGCTGCACTCGCATTACGGACCTTACAATTAAAGTCCAGCAGAATCATTATTATTCACAAGCAGGTACGTGCTGATCTCATTACTGCCTTAAGTTGTCTTAAAGGTGCAACAGATATTTACATTCCTTAAGAGGTGTTGGTGTATTATTATGAATTATGAAACTTGTAAGGCTTGTAGAACATGATTAATAAGAAAGAGGTTGGTTAAGCTTAGTAAAAGTTTATTAAGACAATAAGAAATCCATTTTGGGAAACTGGAATGCTTGTTTGTGATTGGATATGCATAATCTTTCGGTCAATTTATAGACACTATACATAAGCTCACATCATCATGAACATAAACAAATAATGGACTTTTTGTTTTGTTACCTAAAAATTGAATAGATTAAATTTGATCAATTGTGAAATCTGTATACTGTACAGTTAAGTCTCTGAGTTACTGAACAGAATGTTCGGGGTTCAAGTTGCCACCCTTGAGAACCCTATCTGCTCCAGGAGCGCTGTATCCTGGCTGACCCTGCACTGTGATCCCAGCCTACTAACTGGGATATGCAAAAAATATTAAATAATAATAATAATAATAATAATAATAATAATAATAATTTCACTGTGCTGTAAGATACATGTGGCAAATAATTGAATCTTAATGCTCCTCATGAGCCACATGAGATACTGTATGTCTTAATGGTTTAATTATAAACATGACCATATTTCTCCTGAAAAAAAAAAAAGATCTTGCAAGCTATCCTGTCTTCTAACCACTACACTACACTAGCGCTTATGTAAATGTTTAGATTACTCTTTGTAGTTTAGCTGAGGGTATTGAATGGAAACAGTGATGTAAGTGCAACAGCTGCTCCACGAGCAGCTCTCTAACTGCATATAGAACTGCATAAGGAAATGCATTAAATGCACACTTACTGTAAATCACTTCATTATAAATCCTGCTTGTTATGTTTCCAATCAGAAACTGGCTCATAGTCTTTGCAGCTTAAAAAAAAAGCAATGATGTTTCATTACTGATGGATTGATTCTACACACCTTAAAAAGACAGGAGGCGAATTCAACCTCAGATGTCACAACAACTAAAATCTCTTCAGCCTCTGCCCGACAGAACTGCATGCAAAGGTCATATTTGGCTTTTAAATCTGAATAACATGCAAACAATGAAAATAACTATTCTTTGCAAATCAAAGTAGCAGCATTTGTTTACCAGGGTGTCATCTCTATGTCCGGGGTGTTAGCTAAGACTAATTAAGTAAATCGATAAAATTCTAGCTAACGCATAAAGCGTTTTGTCAGTATGTAGTAGTGTAGATATGCTGTGCAGTCAGAGGACGCACCTGATCCAGCTTGTAGATTAATTAATGTCAGTGCATTAGAAGGCGACAATCTGTGCAAGGACGAGGCCTTACAGGACGCCAGCTTGCCTCCTGGGCTTTAAATAGTCCTCTCTCACATGCTCGCATATCCATCTTTGCTTCTTGTTGCTCTCTGAAGTGTCAGTTGCACTGCACAGAGGGTATTGTGTTCGTGGTTTTGATAATCAAAGGAGCTTCTCTTTTATATGTTGGAACTGAGAATTAAAACTGATGGCATCTGCCCTAAAGGACAATTGCCGAATGACAATTCCAACGACCTTAACTTGAACCTGTTTTTTTTTTTTTTGTCTTTCAGTCAGTCCATTTTACTGTGATGTTATCTCATTCATCCTCTTCAGTCTCTGGTGTATGTTCGAAAGCCAGTTCTAGAGTTTCAGTTAAAGTTATATATATATATACACATTTGGGTGATGTATAAATAGCGCCTGCTTTCCAGAGCTTCTCAGAAACATCTACTCGAAATCAGTTCGTGTGGTGATGATTACATTACTCAGGTTTTTATCTCTGTTTACCCAAGGATAATGCGTAGATTTGCCTGGCTCTGGAAAAAGGTTTTATTTTTTTCACACAAGGGTCATGAGTTAAGTTGAGCAGGAGCAAAACAAGAAAGCCGATATTGAAAAGTAGCTCTTGTGGTTCTGCTCTACAGAAATGACCTGTGTTCAAAGCCAACATGGAGTCCAGCCTTATGAGAGCATGTTCTTCAGCTCAGACCTTATGAACCCTGACTTCACCTCCAGGTTGACCATGGACGTGAGCGAACAGCGGGAGCAGCTCTCCACATCCTCTCTGCCGAGCATCACCTCCCTGGTGGGAGGATACGGGGGAGAATTCGATGCCTACTCCTGTCAGCTTGCTACTGCCACTGCCTCAGCCTGCACCAGTGCCACCTCGGGACCGGACTCCTTCAAGCTGGAAGACCTCCAGGTTTATGGCTGCTACCCCGGCACGTTCACCTTGAGCTACATGGATGACGCGGTGTCTACGCCAGGTGGCTCAAACTGCTTCAGCAGCCCCGTCTCGGCTCCTTCACCCTCAACCCCTGGTTTCCAGTCAGCGCCTTCCTGGGACGGAGCTTATGGGTCGTGCTCCCCCGATGCAGGCTGCTGGGGTTCAGAGAAGACACCGCTTCCTCAGGCGTCTACCTTTTTCACTTTTGGACCTCTTTCCGGAGAGGACATGTCTCCTCTGGGGCAGATGCAACAACATCATCTTTCTGAGCAGGACCCGTTTCCTCGAGGCCTTCAGAACAACTTCAGCCCGCTCAGGATGGATCATAGCAGCAGGGACAGTTCGATCCTGGTGGACAATCCGCTGTCTCCCAAAATCAAGAGTCCAACAGGGAACGAAGGGTGCTGTGCGGTGTGTGGGGACAACGCCTCATGCCAGCACTATGGAGTGCGTACCTGTGAGGGATGCAAGGGATTCTTTAAGGTGAATATAGAGCTTTAAAGAAGCAGTTTGTCATTTTTTTTTTTAGAACATGAGTGTTCCCCTTCTCTCCATAGTGACCTCACCTTTTAAGCTGAAACTATGCATGCACTGTAGGCAAAGAATAGACATGCACGAGTACGCCTAGTTCGTGTGTCTGTCTGTGTCTCCAAGACATGACAAGACAAAGAAACATCAGATCATTTGCATTGCAAAAATGACTATACATACTCTTTGAGATTTATTTATTTTTATACACCTAGAAAAGCTGAATAGAAAAATTGCAAACTGCACCTTTGAATAGCGCATGAGTACATGCTTATTATTAAAGCATTCATCATTAACATTTGATTTATTTCATTAATTGTGTTTGAATTAAACGAGCTTTTGTTTTGTTTTTCTTTTAGCGTACAGTACAGAAAAATGCCAAGTACGTATGCCTAGCTAATAAAGACTGTCCAGTGGACAAACGGCGGCGGAACAGGTGCCAGTTCTGTCGCTTTCAGAAGTGCCTGGCAGTAGGAATGGTGAAAGAAGGTGAGAAAAGTCTTGGCAGTTATCACTTCCTACGCACAACAGATGGATGAATTTAATTATCCTATTGTTTTTTTTTTTTTTATAATAGTATATTTGTATGTTTTTTTCATAATTAAAAAATCTATTATTTTAGCTTCATAATGTCACGCTTTCTGGCACTGACTATATTATTATGAATTTTAAGTGCATGCTTGATATTTATCTACTCGTTCCCGTTCAGTTGTCAGAACAGACAGCCTAAAGGGCAGAAGAGGTCGTTTGCCTTCTAAGCCGAAACCAGTCACAGAATCGGCGCCTGCTATGCCGTCTGGGAACATCATCGCCTCTCTTGTGAACGCGCACATGGACTCGAACCCAGCCATCGCAAAACTGGACTACTCAAAGGTGAGCCGTGCATTTTGCACTCCTGGGGAAGTTAAAAATGCATTTATTAGGAGAAAATTAAGTGATAATAACAAGAGTTTTACTTCTCACTCATCATTTTCATGCATTGTTTAACGGCAAATTATATTAATAAGACATGGAATGTAGACATCATGGAGATGTTACAAACAGAAGTTCCAGTATGCAGAGCAGTTACATGATGAACTTGTGCTAAGTCATGGCACAGACTTGGCTCGGCTAGTTAGCGATCCATCATACGTTAGCAGTAGTACTGGCATGAAAGTTGAAGCCTAGAAAGTGATCTGTCGGAGCAGAGTGTACAGACGAGAAAGTGGACAGCCTAAAGATTTAAAGTGCCCATGCTTCGAACTCTCTCATTGGGTAAAGATTTAAAACCAAGAGCTAAATCCCAAACAGCATCATGCTTCATTAATGTACAAGAAAAAAAACATTCATTAAAATGAAAGGAAGAAGAAAGTATTTTTCAATTCTAAACAAACTTGGGATAAAATCTAGGACACGAGCGAAGATCACATGTTAAGTGATGTTAAGATTAATATTTAAGCCGCGGTGGATTTTTCCATTAGCGTTGTTTTTCTTATCTTTATGATCGTATGATTGAGTGCTCATGCTGTAATCCCGTTTGCTGATGATGCCGTCGTGTTCTCTGTTCAGTATCAGCAGACAGTGGCTAACGTGTCTGAAAAGGAGGACGCCAATGACATCCAGCAGTTTTACGACCTGCTGACCGAGTCCATGTGCGTGATCAGAAAGTGGGCCGAAAGCATCCCAGGATTCGCCTCCTTCTCTAAAGAAGACCAGGACTTGCTCTTCGAATCGGCCTTCGTCGAGCTCTTCATATTACGACTGGCTTATAGGTAATTAATAATAATAATAATAATAATAATAATAATCGTATTGAAATATAATGCTGTTGAACGCTCAAATCTGTCGATAAATTTTTTTAGAACAGCAGCACTGACAACAGGGTCGACTGAAAAGATTTATATTAATGCACTTCTTGTATTATGTTGCAGCTCCTATTGTAAAAGCTAACTCACAAAGGTCTGGGACATTAGATGTTCCACTTAATCTAAGACTAATACTAAACAAACGAGGCATAGTGAAGTCTTCTGTAAAGAGATGTTTATTTAATCGTTCAATGGTCGGCACGTCAGAACAGAGCACGTTGCTATTTATAAGCAACCGTGTCAAGCGTCATGTTTTGGATTTTTTTTTTTTCTTTTTTTAAGTCTATTTAACTCTGAGAGACAGAGAATAAATAGAGAGTGATGAGAGCACAACTGTTTATAGCTGCCCTAAGTGATAACAGGAACTAATTTGTTTTGCGGATGTTCCATGACACTGTGTTACTATAAGCAGAAAAATGTACACTGTGAACGTTGATAAGTGAACGTTGATTTTTTTTTTTTTCCCTTACTCATGTTTATTCCAGATCACAGCCCGAGACGGACAAACTGATCTTCTGTAACGGTGTGGTTCTTCACCGCACGCAGTGTGTGCGAGGGTTTGGCGAGTGGATCGACTCCATCATGGAGTTCTCGCAGAGTTTGCATCGCCTGAACCTGGACGTGGCATCGTTCTGCTGTCTCGCTACGCTCGTCATCATGGCAGGTGAGTTTCACACCGGCTGCTTTTTCTGGCGTGTCACGTCTATGTCTGGCGTGTATCCTCGACACGCAGTATCAACAGTGTCTGAGCTCTCCGAACTCCCCGGAAATGAACATTAAAATGTACAGACATGTCAGAAATTTCTTTTCTAGCTCGAACCTAATTTTAACTTAAAATACCGTTTTATATAACGCATTATTACATTTTACAGAACAGATGATTTTAAACTTCGTAGACTTTCAGGGTTTCTGGACGGATAATGTTAGGGAAATAAGGAGCCAGTGTAACAAACGCAGCTATGCAAATGGCTTGGGACTATTTAAAATCAACATTTGTTGTTCATGATCGTTTATTATTTCTTTCATTCATTCATATTTCAGTTCCAGAAAAAAAATGACATGATCATATTCATGTAATGCACAGGATTTCCAGAGAAACTTGGTCGTTTCTGATAAAAAGCTCTTCATCACTTGAGTGCTTTTCTTGCACAGCTGATGGAGCAGCTTTATCTGAAACATCCTGTTTCCCTGGAAGCACTTCATGTACACCTGCTCATGAGTCTATGATTCAATAGTACTGTAAATATTGATAATACTGTTAATTACTGTATATAATACTAATATTGATTGACAGTAGATGAACTACACAGCGTGGAACTCCCGCCCTTACGCTGTCGTTCATGTCTTACAGATCGACACGGCCTGAAGGAACCCAAACGCGTGGAGGATTTCCAGAGCCATCTTATAACAAGCCTCAAAGACCACGTGGCCACGAGCGTCTCCGAAGCGGCACGTCCCAACTACCTGTCGCGACTGCTGGGGAAACTGCCCGAGCTCAGGACGCTGTGCACTCAAGGCTTTCACCGCATCTTCTACCTTAAACTAGAAGACCTGGTCCCACCTCCTCCCATCGTGGAGAAGATCTTCATGGACACGTTGCCTTTCTGAATCCTGAAATCTTTGCGGAAAAAAAAACAAAGACTCGAACTCGATGTGAACAAAAGCACAGCAGAGCAGAGGACAGATTCGGAGGCTCTTGTCTAATCCTGGCAGCTCTGTTTTCTTTTAGGCGTACGACTATGATCTTCTCAGCAGGAGTCAGCGAACACTTTGCAGCAAAAAAAAAAAAAAAAGAAGGGAAAAAAGAAGCCTCACCAAGTCTATGTATGTTTCCTCAACCCCGTGTTTTGTTTCAGAAGGTTGGAATCGTGGCTTTTTTTTGTGATCTTAAACAACAAAACTTTGTGCAGCTTGACAATTGAACATGTTACATGGTGTGTGTGTGTGTGTGTGTATAAAAGAAAGCTTTCATTTAAACAGTATTAGAACAACTTCAGGACGTTTTACGATGTGATGATACTGCACACCAACAGCAAAATCCACAGAACTCAATGGTGCTTAAATAACACACCTGTGGATTATTTTTTTTTTAAAAAGGCCATGGACCAAAATTGATAATGTTTACAGGGTTGTTGCACAAAATGACTAAATGAAGCCTTATATAGCCATTACCGTAAATTCAAGGAGCACAGAATGAATGTGAATTAAATTTTAAAAATCCTATTAACTGTTGTTTTAGAATTGAATAGTAGATATTTAATAATTTTATTTTAATGTAAAAAAAAATTAAGTCAGAATTTAAATGCCATGTGCTGTGCTGAAAACACAAGACAAGCCTTCTAGACATTTCTTAATTACATGTACAACTGAGGTTTACTCCTTACTCTGATTAAAACCAGCCTGTATTTTTTTTTTGGGCATAAAGATTCACTGTATAGATCCCTAAGTGACAAAACATTTCCATCTAAACATTTCTAAAGATGTCCAGTGATTTTCTGAATTTCTTTTCTTTTTTTTTTTTGCAAGTCATTTAACTCTGAGTATTATCACGGACTGAAGAATTTGTTTAGTGTGCCAGCTAGACCTTAGCACATGCATATTTGTATGTACTGTATGTATAGAGATGGCTTGAGATGCGATATATTTTTGTCTTTATACTGGCATAGTGAAAATGTCTGGGCATTATGGTGTTTTTTTATATATGATATTTTTGATATTCTTAGATGTTTGCTATCTTTCATTACTAATGTTGTTCGGCACTATACATTAAAATTATGAACAATCAGTTTGAAGTCATGTCTTATCTAGACGCTCAGATGGATCTCCATAAACAAAAAAACGTGAGGGAAAAAAAACATTCCTATTTCTATTTTTGTATTCGGCAAACAATAATCAAACCAATCAGATTTTTCCCCTTTTGTGACCTCATACAAGAAGATCCCCTCCCCCGGCTTGTTCCTCAGCTCTGCTGTTCTCTGAAGGGGTGTGGCTCAGCAGTAGCTCATTTAGATTTAGATTTATTTTATTTATTTTTCAGTATATTTGTAAAATAAAAGGAATTTTAGGCATTATGAGGATTATTTCTGCTGGACACACTTTGTTTGAGCTATAAGAACTTGTTTAAAAAAATAGCAAAATATGGAAACTTTAAATAAAATTTAATAGAAGGTTTAATTGAACAAAAATTTAAAAGTTCACATTAAAAATGTTAGAGATAAGTACATTATGATTGTATTGCAAAATACTATTCAATTAATATTATTAATGCTATTCAATCAATTAAGTAATATTACACAAGAGGGAGTTATGTTGTGCTGAATATCAAGCACAGCCTGAGTACTTAAGATATCACAACCGTGGTGATATTTGGTACAACTGCCTGACCGCGAGTGTGATTTTGCTTTTATACAACCATTTATAATCAACAGATTATTTGTTTGTTTATCCAGTTATTTTGCTCCATCTTCCACAACTGGCAGAACTAACTAACCGTGACTGGTTAGTGTAATTAACAGGGTGAAAATAGCTTTAAATTCCTATAGGGCCTACAGGATGTAGCCAAAAGGAGAGAAGAATAAACCATGAGGTGGTGGATAATCCTGAGAAACATACAAGATTTCATTTGGTTGTCTGTAGGATACTGAGTTTCTGATTAGAAGGTTGGAGGTTTGCGGCTTTTCACCGCCGAGTTGCAACTGTTGAGCCCTTAAGCAAGGTCTTTAACCCTATCTGCTCCTGGGGTGCTGTATCCTGGCTGATGCTGACCTCTGACCCCAACTTCCTAACTGGGATTTATGAAAATTACAATTTCTCTTTGGGATTAATAAAGTACTAATTACTTTACTAGGGTTTACCATCATTTGTTACACAACCAAGTAGTGTCCTTGATTAGGGTTAGAGGGGGATTTGTGATTTAGCCTTATAGGGTTAGAGGCTATTTATCTTTGTAGCTCACCATACACGTTAATAAAGCAGCACTCCGGTCATTTGGAACGACTTAGAAGCAATTACAAAGGAGACAAATTATTGTTTAAGATGACATAACATTGTCAGATATGTTTTTTGCTGAAAGTGCTTCTGTGACTGGGTTTAAATGTGGGTTTTGGCTGGCAGCTGTTCTGTACTGCAGATCATACGAAATTACTTTCACCCATGCCGGTGACCTTTCACCCATGCTGGTGTCGTTTGTTAGAACACCTGTGACATGGAGTGATGCATATAGTTGAAAGTCCCAGTGCTGTTACTGCCTATTATCACCACTTGTTGTAAAATATACAGTATTTCCCAGTATTAAAGTTTTTATTTTTACTTTTTTTTAGTTTTATTTGGGGGGCTTCGGCCCTTTAATTCTAGGAGTCGCCACATACTGTAGGATCATTTTTGATACACGAGATCTGGCGCAGGTTTTATGCTGGATGCCTTTTCGGTCACAACCTTGCCATTTCCTATTCAGGCTTGGGACCACCACTAGGTTGTACTGTACATTATAGGGGGTAACCAAGGAACCAACAGTGGTGACCTGGCGGTGGAGGGGCTCGACCCCTGACCCTCCGATCGGCTACCCAGAGCCTCAACCATCTGATCCACCACCAATGCCTCATACTTATCACTATTAAAGTATTTTACAGTATTTATTTCTTCTGTACATTTTACACTGAGTTCTTAAATAAATAAGAACTGGTTCTCACTACTGTCACCTTAACCTTCAGGGTTGCTGGTTCGAATCTTACCTCTGGTCTGTGTGTGTGAGTGGGGTTTGCATGTGCTTTGTGGGTTGCCTCCCGCAGTCTAAAGACATGTGGGGTCAGCTGATTGGTCTGATTGGTGTTTCAAAATTGTGCCCATGTGAGGGGTTAGCACCATGTCCAGGTTGGACCCTGTCTTGTGCCAAAAGTTCACTGGGATAGGCTCCAGGCCCCCCACAACTCCACAATAATGAGTGAATGTTCCTGGTATTATTTGTTATAATAGCAATAAATAATCATTCTATTACTAGCTTTTCTTGTGCTGACAAAAAAAACAAACTAAAAAAACAAGGGCTGGGGTGTTTTCTAACTCTGCAAAGTAGGGCTGCACAATTTGATATCACATAGGACCATCAAGAGGATGTTTAACAATATTTATTTCAGATGATGTAAATTGCAGGCTTTTGTGATAAAATAATAGAACAGGTCATTTAATTGAATTATGCAGCACTAGTGCAGAAAGTACAATATGTGTTGTACATATACTGTACAGGATGTTATGTTACAAGCCTGTCATTTAAAGGTGAGATTCACTGCAACAGGAAAGGGAAATGTACAGTAAGTACTATCATACTCGTGTCTCTAAAGCCTATTAAAGACTGATACAATACTGATAAAAGTGCAAAGCGAACACTAAACACATCCTACGTTATGTTTTGTGCTAACTTGACTGATTACTTCAGATTTTTTTCTTTTTTCTTTTTTTTTTTTTTAAGTGCGCCCACACGGGTGGTTTCAGTCGAGCAGATGCCTTCGGTCGTGTCTTGCCGCATGGCTCAGTCTGTGTTTCATGTCCCTCTCGGGATCACAGAAGCCCCGTTTGGGTGAGTGTAACCCGATGACATACTTGACAAGGGCGGTTGGAGACACTCCAGGGACACTCTGAAAGTAACCTGTAAGTAGACTACAGCTGAGAGGGAAAAGCAGTTGACCCCAGAGGGTACATTCAGTCCGATCTGTAAGGAGTCTGGTTATGGCCATTATGCAATGCACAAAATTCTTCTTAAATATCAAGACGCATAGAGTGGTGACAATTCTCAACAACAACAAAAAAAAAACAATGACGCTAACCAAGGCGTGTACCAAAATAAGGGTCTGTTTTTTTTTCCAGCATTCAAACTGTCCTAGATGCTGTTAAAGTAACAAATGGTTTCCTTTGATGGAACAACAACAAAATAGCACCACCATAGGTAAAAATACACAGAATGGTATGAAGAAGAGGCAGAAACAGGTCAAGAGCAGGTCAAACATCAGAAATATGATCTCAACACCTTTAACCGGGACAAGGTTGTTGATGCCAGATGGGCTGCTTGGTGTATTTGCGGAACAACCTAAGTTCCTTTAATTTTTATACGCAAAAAAAAAAAAAAAAAAAAAAAAAAAAACTCTGGTTGACACACAATGGTGTAAATAAACAGCGTTTTGAATGATAGGACACAGAAGAAAGGCCAGACTGGGTTAGTCTGAGAAGAAGGCTACGGTACCTGAAATAACCACTTCTTACACCCGCGGTGAGCAGAAAAGCATCTCAGAATGCATAACATGACGAACCTGGGCTACAATATCAGAAGACCAGATGATCGGGTTCCAATCCCGTCAGCCAAGAACAGTTGGCACGAGCTCACTGAAACATGGACAGTTAAAAATTGGAAAACGACCAGTCTAAACATAGTACCTATGGTACAAACTTTAAAAATGTAAAACTCGTAAGGGATCTTACAGTATGTTGTGTCCTCAGTGTGAATTTGGACAACAATAAACTCAATAAAGCACATCCAAAGTAAGCAACAAAACAAATCAGATTTGCTCGGAACCTCCGAAAGCTGTGTGGCATCACAATTGAAGTGCTTTTCCCGCAAGCGCTGCAGAAATCATGCTGTAACTGGGGATGTTTTCACCTGCTGGTTTTATTTTGCAGACGTTTTTCACTCGACGCGTTTCTTCATAACCCATTTTCGTGATTTTTTTTTGTGTTGTTCCATTGTGATTATGAACCAGTTTGAGTTTCCACCCGCCGCTTTCATACGAGACTTGAGCACACAGATGGGGAGTGACAGAGGAAATCCTACAGGGGATATAAATAGCTCATCATTGTGGTTCAGTAACTTGATCAGCTGCTTTCTGTAAGTAACACAGAGCAACTCTCTTATGTCAAAAAAAAAAAAAAAAAAAAACGCAGTTATGAATTAATAGCAATAGAGTCAATAATTCTTGCATAAAGGTTCATTCCTTTTAAAGTATACTTTTGGTAAAATAAATAAAACCTCGGGCCAAGGAACATTCAGTTCTAAGTAGGTTAAGCTCTCATGTTCAAAATATAACATCTCTGAAATGCTCTAAAAAAAAAACATTCTCACAATATTGTCACACAATCTTCATGCATAGACAGACATTATTAAGGATTCACTATATGAAAGAATTATGGAAAAAAAAAATATATATATTTATTAAAATGTTTATAAGTAATGTTATGTATTCGCCTAAAATAGAATTGTTAGCTGAGATGATGACATGTTATTAAATATTCAGTCTGGTATGGGAACCTAATAAGTGCATCAGAAGGACATCGAGGTGCTATAATAAAAAAAAAATCCAAAGCTCATCCAGAAGGATGTAACTGGATAAAGTCAGTATCACTCCGATTACAACCGGAGTGTGAAAGCGGCGTCTGAAAATAACCCCATGCCTGGCCCTCTCTGTGCGGTGCAGACGTCCTGCATAAAAGCACACTGCACATGCAAGAAATGACCAGGATTTGCCCTTTGAAAAGAGATAGTATTACAGAGTGGAAACCGCTCTCATTCCCACCACCACCAGCACACCATCCCACGGTCAAAACTCTCACCCTCGCTGTCAGGACGTGAGGATATGAGAATGTAGGGATCGTAAAAGAGAGTGACAGGACAGCTTGGCTAGAAGGGACAACAAATCTTGGCTGTGGGTCTGAAACCATTTTGTAGCTTTGTTGTCACTCGGCCCCCGGCAGCGAGACAATGAGCTCGAGCGACTAAAAGACACATATTGCCAGGTGAGAACCTAAAGCATGCGACTGGTGGCATTCACGCGATCACCTTTACCCAACCAAAGACAATCAGGACTTTCTGTATTTCAGGACAATGCAATGTTTCTCTAGGCTTGCATTTGAGTGACTTTAAAAAAAAAAACCTGTTTTCAAAAAAACCTGTTCGTCTTGAACCCTTTGAAAAGATCACAAGCTACTCTTTAGTTTTCAAAATATGAAACGCACAAATATGATGCCTGTTATACATAAAACATGATGGAGTATGATATTATCCAGAAGTTCATCATTTTGTTTGTAGAAAAGCACATCCTGAATGGGTTTGTTCTTTTTAGATTACCGGAATTTGCCAACGATTTGGACATTTTTATTTATAGAAAACCATATATCATACAGTTTATTTATTTTATTATATATTAGCTGTGAATTAGACAATGAAGATATTAGAGCAAGCGCATTACTATAAACCTGTGATGTAACTTAAAGCTGCTGTTATAGAGTATACAATAATCAGCACCTTCTGTCCAATCGGAAGTGAATACTCTATTTGGTGAAGTTGCCTGGCTTTGTTAAATATCTGCAGTTAAAGTTATTCGTGCAAATTATCAGTCAATGATTTCAGTCATTCCTGTTACTCAGAAACAGAAGGCAGGGCTGCTGGCCAGGGCTTTTTTTTTTCCTGCTTGTCATCTATCATTTGTCACATAGTCAAATTGTTTGGTTATAGGTGTTTCCAATGAAAGCGTGATGTGGTTTAAAGCTCAGTCCGTGTTGGTGTCTGGGTGGACGTACACCACCGCATGAGTGCGTCAGAAAACCTCAGATACAGTGTGAAGAACAATTCACTGTAAACTGACTTCAAGTAAGAAATAAATAATAGATAGATAGATAGATAGATAGATAGATAGATAGATAGATAGATAGATAGATAGATAGATAGAGAAACAAAGACACAGTGACAGACAGACAGACAGACAGACAGACAGACAGACAGATAGATACAGACCACTCGACTGACAGGCAGACACACACACAGAAATACAAAGGCACACAGACAGACAGATCGATAGATAAAGAGGTGGAATGATAAAAAGATAGATGTAGAGACAGAAATCTGGATGTATCACTAAAGTGGCCTTAAATATATTTACCCCACAACTACAGAACTCAGACCTTCAGAGTCTACAGTCTGCGCTGGTAAAACGTCAGCCACATGCTACTGTATAAATACCGTACTGTACATTTAATCATGTTTTAAAACTGCTCGTCAGGTTGTTGAGTTTGGTTATAAAAACAAAAACTTACATACTAAAAAGATGACATGAAAAACTGAACCTATTTCATTTTCAGGAGTAGTTAGTCCTGCTAGCACATTTATACCAGGTGCCCTATTCTGATTGGTAAGCTATTCCTTGGGAGCAATGGCATTTATAGTCTACAAATATGATAAATAGACATGTATAATCCTGTAATTCATTGATACTGTATCATACTGTTGTCATAACATAAATTTCATTATATGGCATGTTTTTTGTGGCGATCAAAAATAGTTCTTTTGGACAACCAGAAAAGCAAAGTTCTATATAAGAATCTCATGGAAAAAAAATTTCTAGAATCTTCTGTGGTTTGCTCTTTATTTGGCAATATGTTCCAGGACAACTAATGTACCGCATTAAATATGACAATAAATGGATTAAATGCTCAGTGATGAATAAAATATTGTAAACAAGGGGAATAAAACACTTCAGTTTCTAATGTTCTGTTATTAGAAAATCATACTTTGGAGTGGAAACAAAAAGTCTGCTTGTTGATGCTGGTTGATTGTTTTTCCTGTAACAGCCTGACTTCAAATAACTTCAGGATTCTCAGGAAACTCAGTAGCATTTCTTGTTATGTATAACTATTATTTGATAAATGATGTAAATCCCAAACCACATTACTCTCTCGGAGATAAGATGACTTTGTGTCTCAATCATTTGATCAAAAAATGCATCAGCAAACTGTCAGAAAAAAAACAACAACTTGTGAATGACTTTACAAACATCAGTTCTGTTTTGTTTAGTTTTTTACACAGATGTTCATTATGATTTATAATTAGGCTTCCATTGTCTTTTCATAACTATTAACTTGGCCTACTTACTGTCTCATCTGGACTGTTATGAAGGAACATGTCTCAAGAACAAATAAAAGCTTTTTACAATCACCTATTTTGTCCAAGACCTCCAACCATCCAGTGATTTTTAACATAATTTATAGGCATATTCTAAATTTCCCTAGAGATGAAAATAAATATGACAAGCACGACTTTTTTCCTACTGATTCTGACTTGCATGACATAATCGTCGTCATTTCCTATTCTACAATTCTTTATCAGGTGTTGTAATCGTATGTAAATGAGAGCACGCAAAATTTGCTGTATGTGAAAATCTGTTTTGCATGACGTGCCGATTCTGTCTGTTCAAAACGAGAATCTTTGTCAGCTCGTATCTTGCTGTTACTATGGAAACAGTCAAATGAGGCAGACGTGAGTGAACAATATCTTGCACCATACACTGTGTTCTGGAGATGTGTGATTTTCGGCTGTTAGGCCGGGGACGGCTGGCTGGACGGCATCGTTGGATTTTAAAAATATCCACTCCACCCTGAGATCATTACACCACATGGCAAGCGTAACTGACACCCTCACTCCCACCTGCAGACTCAGGAAAACCCCTCACCAGATAACAGGCTTAGTTGAAACATACCTGAAACGGGGACAGACTGAGAAATGAGGAGGAAATACAGGAAGTTATCTTTTTCATCTGCAAGAAACAACTCATAGTGAAATCTTACTGTAAGTCTTAAAGATATTCTGATTTTTTATTTGATTAAAAATGAACTTTTATTACACACGAGCTGGTGCAACAACTACGGTATATGACTTTCATTTTTTATGGATGCTGTATGTAAAGCACAGAGGGGTCCAAAAACATATACACACCTCAGCATGGAAAATATATGCATTAAAAAAATGTCAAGGTCACATGATAGCATCAGTGCAGTGGGAGTACATAAATATGCACTTATGTATTCTGGGCACATTATGTATTCTGGATGATACATCATACACCTAATCCAGATAGCTGCTTTTAGGAAATAGGGATTAGGAACATTTTAGAGTTAGTGGAACAGGTGTCTGACTAGGCCGAGTTACTATGACATAAGTTACACAACAGCGCCATGCAGCGGCAATAAATGGAACTACCACAAGCTTCTTCTGCCTGTCTCAGCCTGTTCTTACTGTTTCTACGGTTGTGCTACATAAGGAAAGTAATCAACAATGTGGTGGTGTAATGTACCACAAAGTTGATTAATTTCATATAACAGAATTTCCCAAAGTGTTTTATAACTCTTCCATCCATCCATCCATCCATCCATCCATTCATCTAGGAACCTCTGTAGTCCAATAGGGGCCGTGGAGGCCAATGTGCCACAGTATTTAAACCCATTTTATGACCATGGTGGGACCTCCGGTTAATATTTGCATGCTTATTCACACATGGTGGGCAATATGGGAACACTAATTTTGGACTGTGGGAAGAAACTGGAGTATTCGGAGGAAACCCACCAAGCACAGCAAGAACATCCAAACTCCATGCACACAGGTGGAAATCGAGCCCAGACCCTGGAGGTGCAAGGCAACAGTGCTAACCACTAATGCCACCGTGTCGCCTTTATTCCTCTTATACGGAAGCAACTAGCCAAAATTAACATTCTTTGGTTGCTAATAAACATGTTGTACATTATATCCATTTACCACATAATTTAATGTCATGGAACATCCATAAAATTTTTAATAGATACTGTTTTGTTTACTCTTTCCCCTCTATTTCTCTCTAATAACTGCATAAGGAAAAAATAATCAGGGTGTTTTATTTTATACATATGGGTTATCTTGCTCCGAAACAACCATCAGAGCTGTTGTTATGGACAAATAGTTCAATTAAATTCAGTTTTATGTAAATAGAGCTTTACTGTGGTCATTGTTGCAAAACAGCAACAAAAATGTATGGAAATAAGTTTTAAAAGTATGAAGAAATATATATTAATCATAATTATCAGTTTGTCCCTGATGAGCAAGCTGAGGGCAACGATGGCAAGGAAGAACTCCCAGATATGGCAAGAAGAAGAAACCTTGAGAGGAACCAGACTCAAGAGGGAACCCATCCTCAATTGGGTGTTATGAGCTATTAGCACCACATGTTAGCACCTACCATGCCAAACCTTACCTTCAGGTAAGCTAACATTTAGGTAACATTTCCCTTTAGGTAAAACCTTACCCTTACTTTTTGAAATGGCTTTACCTTTCCTTACTCCTACACCGATGCTTGGGTAAGGTCCAACTTTTGATAAGTTCTTACCTTACCCCTATCCTTACCCTTATCCTTAAGTAAGCTCTTACCTTACCCATACACCATCCAGAACTGAGAATTCAACAGTGTCGTGGTCATATATAAAAATGTCACTTGTTGTCATTTATAGCTTGCCAGGGCTACAATGTTTTTGAAATTCTAATAAAATTGTGGCAGAGCTATGGATTTGTATCACTTGTAAGCCTGCAGACGGTCCACAATGTCTCACGAATAGCCATGACAGCCACCATACTGTAGCAGTGTCATGCCGAGTGATTGGAAGAGTTTAAGCAAAACCATTATTAATACCATATAGTAATTTAAAACTATATAAAGTCATTATTTTACTGCCTTCAAAAAGTCATCTCAGGTTTAAGGTTTTGTCTGTACTTTGGTCAGAACTCGCTCTTTCTATGATATCTTTACTTTTCATACTTTGAAGGACCTGAAACCAGTTTCAGAAAAATTTCTGTCTTCCTGTATGTTTGTCCAGCCAGATTATGTCACAGGATCACACAAAACTGGCTGGACAGAATTTATTGAAACTTTTGCAGTACTTAGATATCTGCCTGAAGTTTAACCTGTACCATAAGTGAAATCAAAATGTTGATTAAAAGCGATGTTATGAACAGTTATGTGCCGAATTTAACAATAAATATGAATTAGAAAAGCTAAACTGAATCTTTTTACTGGGATTAGTTCATATTTTCACCGCTGAAATAACAGCCCTGAATTGAACGTGAACATAAATTATTCTATATAGCACTTTTACCAATGGTCATTGTCTCAAAGCAGCTTCACAAAAATGAAAAGAAACTTTGAAAAGAAAATTTATGGAAGTGTGTATGTGTGAGAAAAATGTGTCTAGATAATAATGAGATCGTCTCTGATGAGCAAGCCAAGGGTGAAGGTGACAGCGGCAAGGAAAAACTCCCTGAGATGGCAATAGGAAGAAACCTCGAGAGGAACCGGACTCAACAGGGAACCCATCCTCATTTGGGTGATAACGGATAGAAATTATAGAAAAGACTGTAGATTCACCATGAATTAACTAAATTTTGTACAATTTCCTAATATTCAGCCACCAATCCAGTGGAAACCAATATCATATCATATAATCCTGTCACACCAAACAAAAGTTTGTGAAATTGCAAAGGGGTTCATCTTTGTTGCAGGCAGAAATGCACGTGGTCTTCAACCTGAAATAATAATATCACTAATTCACTAATTACATTAAAGCTGATCAACTTATTTGTAGCTTTAACCTTTAACCTATTTCTACAAACTCTTTTCACTCTAGATATAAATAAGTTACACTATAAATAACTGGGTTGAACCTGCAGCCAGAGCAACAGGCAACATCTGGATGATTCTCTTGACTCGCATTCGATTCACTCGGTTCAGATGAATCGGATCAGTGGAGTTGGAGTCTTGGAGCACATTTCATATCTCAGCATCCTGATGACTTCGTGTCGGACAGAGTTTTAGCAGCAGGACCACTTTTTCATGTTGCGTCTTGTGAGTGCGCCCTCGGGTGTAACGGGTCAGCTCGGGATGAACGCGTCCGACGGATTAGGAGTCCTCAACCGGACGCAGGAGCAGCTGGACGGCGCGCGCGCCTGCTGCACCATCACCTCCTCCGCCGCATCTGCCACCGGCAGCGACGAGCGCGAGCAGTTCGTGGCGCGGCTCGTGCAGATCGCCGTGCTCTGTGTGCTCTCGCTCACCGTCGTCTTCGGCGTCTTCTTCCTCGGCTGTAACCTCCTCATCAAGTCCGAGAGCATGATGAACCTGCTGGCCGAGGAGCGCAGACCGTCCAAGGACACGGAGCTCATCACCGCCGCGTGACGCTCCGGGACACCGGGTGTCTGGGTGACCCGGCGCGCGCGCTCGCACCTGACATGACTTTAATACTGCGATACCTCTGATCTGTACTTCTGATTTGTTTGTTTGTCTGTTTGTTTGATGTTTAAAAAAAGCCTGTATCTGATAATGTGCTGACTGATATTCCTGATTTAGATCTGCAAAATAAAGCATGCTGAAATAAATAGATTTTTTTTTATATATATAAACCTGATTGAGAAACAAATATTGTATTTAATATATTTATATGCTGGGAAAAAAAGATATTTTATCAATTAGTTTTGTAAAAAAAAAAAAGAAAAAAAAAGTGTTACAGGGACATGACTGTAAGCAATGATAAAGTAGTAAAACACATAAATATTAAGTTGGCATAACATTTTCAGACTTTCTAACCTGTAATGACAACAACAACAAGAATAATAATAAGAGGTAGAACCATTATTATTATGAATATTATTATTATTTAAATTAAAATTATTCTGTACCATTTAATATAATGTTTTGATATGTATTTTAATACCTCATGATTGCTTACAGTTATTCCCTGTAACACTTTTTATTAAAGCGATTGATGAACATTGGTAAACATTCACACACTACAAGCAATTTGGGAACACCAGTTAGGATAACCTGCATATTTTTTGATTGTAGGAGCAAACTGGAGTACCCAGAGGAAACCCACCAAACACAGGGAAAACATGGAAAGTCCATGCACACAGACCCGAGGCGAGAATTCAACCCGGTTCCTGGAGGTGCGAGGTAGCATTGCTAACCACTAAGCCACCATGCCACTGTCTTAATATGAAAATAATTTGTATTAAAAAATTTTTTTGTGATTTATATGTTTAAGCTTGAAAAATTTAGCTTGATAGTAGAATTATGCATGAAATCAAACCACTCAAACCCATCTTGCACCCTGCAATACAAGCCTATTTAAGAGGTTTACAAATCATATCTTTATCTGAATTCTCAGCATTTGAAGAGTTAAACCGATGTCACCATACACTAAACACTTAAACCGTTGAGGAGAAAACATGAGCAGGATTTAAAGCCATTCATTTTCTATTGACGTTCTGTAAAGAACTGCCGAGTGTAGAAGATGAACTGTACCCACCTGTTCAATCAATATAAATGCCATATTTCCCCTGTGAGGAAAAATTTAATACAAGAATCAGGGTAAATAAAGGCATAATAAATATTAAATCATGTATAATTGAATGACAAATTAAAAGGAAAAAAACAATGTTTGTTTTAAAAGGTGTTTTGCCAGCAAAAGTTGAAACGCACCCTGGCACCAATTCCTCCAGAAATGTACTGAATTGATGAACACTGTTCTTCCTGAAGATATTCCCTCAGTCAGTGTTTTAATGGTGATGACAGTGTGCTGTCTAACATCTCAAACCAAAATTTCCCATAGGCTTCAAATTGTTGACATTTTTAAAATCATTTTTTGGAAGAAGTCTCAAGAGTCAGACTTTGTACCAGTTATTTTTCAGTTTTCCAGTATGGCTCGTGTTCAGGATAGATGGCTTTGCCTTTGAGGTTAGTCAGTTATATGACAAGATGCAATTATTCTGTCCTTTTCACGCCAGAAAAGAGGTGGATGAACTGTTTATTGCTGCTATAATGTAGACGATAATATGAACTAACATGTTTTGTGACAATTCCATAAACATTAATCTAACTATTAATGAAATTAAATAATTAATACCTAACTGTAATTGTTGGCAAATTGTTTTGATACAAGTCATATAAACCACAGCTATCATAATTTCATGGAGGTAAATCCACTGTTTGTAAATCTACAATACTTTGCATTGGGCCAGATCACAAAACCCTGTCACTGATTATTTGTCTAGGCAAGCGCTCCCTCAAGTGTACTAAATAATTTAGTTTGATTGGCATGGTGACTTAGTGGTTAGCCCTGTTGCTTGCCTCTCCAGGGTTTGGGTTCTCCAGGGTTCAAATGTTCTCCATGTGCTTCATGGTTTCCTCTGGGTTTTCTGCTTATTTTCATAGTCATGCATTGTAAGCTGACTGGCATTTCCAAATTTCCCACGTAGGTTGCCAGAATTTGGGGTTCCCCAACAGCAATGACATCTGGTACATTCTGGATTCTGATTCAAAACTAGAAGTTTTGAAATTACTGGAACTGGGTTAAGAACTCTAACACATTATCAAAACCTGGATGGATAGTGCTGAACCGTCAACTTTGTGGAAGGAATCTGATCGAAGAAAATTAGGATTTGAGATCACTTAAATGCTTGGTGAAGTTACAACATACACTTTACATATGTAACAGTTCGAACAGTATCAACAGTTTGACAGCAAAATGACAAATATCATTTTTGGACAATTATTGTCCGTAACAATACAAGGATGTCCAAAACCATTAGCACTGGTTTTGCTGAGTTTCTGAAAGAAACTTAAGTAGAGAGATTATGGTACAACATTTAGGAGTTGCTCCATCAGCTTATCTTCAAGAGACGTGAGATACGAGTGTTTTGTTGTGGGAAGCTTTTGTGTTCGGTACAACTGGTTATGTTTGCCACACCTCATTCTCTAATCAGGATTTCATAACCATATGCAGTTGGTTAATGCCTGATTAGACTTATGCAGCACATCCCTGCACTATGATAAAATCAAATTAAAACTGTTAAAGGGGAGAGGCTTTTAATATGTTGTAAACTAAACGTTTTATATTGTTTTTAATGTTTCTCATAATCTTCAACAATCTTTGTAATCAAAAGGGTTTTTGTGCAAAACTTCTTTATTCTATTTATTTATTTCTTATTCCAAGTTGTTGCCGTGACTCTCTATAAACACACAAAGCATGGATTTTAGTTGCTTTATGCTTTTAACACTATAAATAATACTAAATTGCATACAATACCTACAAACACAACTGAAGGCTGGCCTGTTCATTAGGAGAAAACTGGAGTTATAGCATTTTGTAAAATCATCCAAAATTCATACTGATGTAGCCAAAACAATTTTGCCAACCTTTTAGAGACTTGTGCTTTTTAGCACGCCTTGGTCTCAAAGAAACAACGCACAAAATGTTTTCTAACAGCTTGTAATATGTCTTGCTTCTTTTGAGAAGGCAATTTGTCTAAAAATTGTCAGATTGGAAATATCTCATTTTGCTGTCAAACTGTTCATTTGGATGATAATATGATATTGTGATAATCATAACTACACAGAACTGTTAGTTTCCGGGTTCTTTTAAAACTTGTAAAGTCTGCATCTAGGCTCCTTCTGTCTTACAGCAAGATCCCCCATCTGTGATCACAGCAAAGCTGCAATTTAAATGGCTCAGCTGTGATGTCTGGCACCCATATCTCTGCAAATCAGCTCTATAAATGTCACCGGTGACATAAAAGGCCACATTGCGTAGAAGAAACATGTTTTGTGGAGGAAAAGGTTTAACTGTGAATAGCAACATAATCAAGATGAAAGAGTGAAAAGGAAGCAGTGCTTCTGGGAGAGCACTCCCTCCCCACTGAGCAGCTCCGAACCACTGGAGCAACTTTACGGCTGGAGGAAGAGGGAGCGAGAATAGGAGAGGTTGGAGGAAAAGGTCACTCCTGGTGGAAGGGGCTGTCAGGCAGCGACACGGTGCTGAGGAGTGATGTGGTATTAGGAGCTGACAGAGTTGCTGAAAGGCACTGGAACAGAAGAAATGTCAGGCCCGAGAGTGAAAAACAAACACAGCCACGCACAAATGCTAGAATGACAGTGAAGATTTAAGAGAAGAAAAGAAAACTCTGCTTGACGTCCCTGTCCAAACAGAAGTCGCGCAATAAACAGATAAAATGTTCACACTTTCCAACTTATGATGTTTACAGATTATAAATCAGCTGCATTACAATAATATATGACAGCCTTTAACCCTTCAACCCTTTTAAGTCTCGGACTCCCAAAGTGTTATCAGGAAACCACAGGGGTGTGTGTGTGTGTGTGTGTGTGTGTGTGTGTGTGTGTTTGGATGTGAAGAAGGAGCTGATGGTGTTTGT
>JAQMYI010000015.1:4820611-4830713 GCA_030014275.1 Clariallabes melas
TGCCAAGTTGTTGTGCGGACTGGATATTCCGCTGTGGCGACCCCTTGCTGGGAGCAGCCGAAAGACCAACAACAACATACAATGTGCATTCAAGTCAAACCAAGACAAAGTGTTTTTTTTTTTTTTTAAATTTTTTTTAATGATTTTTTAATTATAACTGCTCCTCTTTTTGCATGCTCTAAATTTTGGATTGCTGCCACAATCTTTGAATTTCTCACTAGGATAAATAACATTATGTATCCGCCTGTCACTGACACCGGAGACTCCTTCCAATAATGCTAAACATCTCCTCAAAGAAAATTTTCCCCAAATGAAAAATTACACATCTTCAATCCATTCACACAAAAGAGTATTGTTAAATAATTTCCTGGAATGCATATTTTTAGTTATATAAAAAAATAAAACATATTTCAAAGTATGTAACACTGTAAATGTAAACTAGGAAATGTAAGTGAAAAGTCAGATAGCTTGAACAACATATCTTGAAATCCGAGTCTGCTTTGAAATCATTGCCTGGGAGAGATCTTGCTGATGCAGTATAACTACCTTGTATCTCGTTGCTGTGCTCAGTCTTGCCATGGTGTAGTGTGTATGTCGTGTTACATGAAACCGTCTTCCACAACCTCACCTTAGTAGCTAAGTTCCTTACCCAGTTTTAAGCCTCCTACCACTGTTGTTTCTGTTTAAGTTAATGACTAAGTCAACCTACATATGAAATTAATGATCAATAGCACCTGCGTGGTATTATTGGTTTATCATACACTTGAATTTAATCCTAAAAAAAACCTAAATAAATAAATCCGAGTTTGTGCAAGTGTAAGAATTGATGCTGGTTTGCAGCCAAAGGTCACAGACAGTGGGAGGAAACTGGAGTACCCGGAGGAAACCCATCCAGCATGGGGAGAACATGCAAACTCCATGCACACACAAACCCAAGTCGGGTATCGAACCCGTACCCTGGAGGTGTAAGGAAACAGTGCTAACCACTAAGCCACCTTTTGTTTCAAAACAGCATTTTGAAAAGCAGCTAGACACATGTTACAAAACAAAGAAACTGTCAACCTGATGTCCGGGGAGATCCATAAAACCTTACGCAGTCTCCCTCACGGATTTTACCTCCCACTCCTCTTCCCTGAGGCTCCGAATAAATTATCTGCATAACTGAGCACTTTATGTGCTGTGGGAAAAACATCAGGGATGCTTTCCTGAGTGTCAGGAAGTGTCAAAAGTCTACCACAGGGACTATAACAAAAAAAAAAAAAAAAAAAAAAACATACTGACGGAGCATCAGTTAGGCAACAGCAACTCATTTAGATATGATCTATAGCAGCAAAACCAAATGATGATATGATCACACAACTTACTGTTCAGAGTTTTGCATCAATGCATGATCACTTTAATATAAAACAATATGTATAGAGGGAAAATAATGCATATTAAAAAAATATTTAAAAAATCACTTGTAAGCATTTGTGCAAGATTCGGATCAGTTCACGCAGTTGCAGTTTTATGGCAGAAGTGATTCCATGGGCGTCTTGTGATTTTCCATCAGTCATCGTCGTGTTCGTTTGTCAAACAGCCCGTCAGCAGCCTTAGTTCCTAAACTACAATTGTTTACTTCCTAGCGTGAAATATGAGATACAGTTGGGCCCAAAAGGTCTGAGCAAACGAATGAAAATGCTTCCATTTTTTATTTATTATTTTTAAACAAAAGGGGCATTCAAGTCAAACCAGGACTTGATGAAATTTCTCATTATTAATCTCGGTATAAAACATACGTGCTTGAACAGAATAGTGAAAAGACTGATTTTTAAAAAGGGCACACATCTGTGAATTATGATACTACCCAATTGACTCCACTACAGTCGTTTCTGTGAACATTCAAGTTGAATGTCAGGATCCTTGAAAATTAATGCATAACTTTCCCCAACTTGCAGAAGAGACGCATCTGTCTGTGGGAACTACACACATTCACAAACACCACTTGCACATTACAAGCCCTCGGCTCGGTGTTACTGCCACATCCGTCATACTATACCTCGCTCCGAGCCATTTTCACACGTTTGGGCCATTAAAGGGGTTCCTGGGAGGCCAGTGTTTCAGACATGAAGCAGGCAGTCCGATCATGGCTCTGGGTGTACTGAGAGAACTTTCTACACTGACGGTATCCAAGCACTAGTGAAACACTGGGATAAGTGCATTAGTGTAGCAGGGGATTATATAGAGAAATAATGGGAGTTTTTACTCACAACTTTATTTTATTCTGTACAGGCAAAAGTCCTGGTTTTTTAAAGAAAAAAAAGAAAACACTTGATTTGTAGTGTGGTTTCAGACTCTTAGATCCCGTTATGAACGAGATATGACAATCTACGACAGATTCTCTCCGATTATTATACATTTGAACTATAAATAAATGGATTACTGTTGAGGGGAAAAAATAAAGAAAAATTCCATACACCTAATGTGAAATTTCTGTCAAGCTTGTTAAATTACATGCAAAAAAGAAAAACAGAACCAAGATTCAGCTCTCTCTCCTGCACTGCTTTTTAAGGACAAATGCATTAACTTATCAGGAAGGAAGGGGGGGGGGGGGGTTTAATAAAATAAACTGAAATTCAGAAATGACTTTTCAGTACTAATAAGCAACTCGCTTGTAGCGAGACTGGTCATGATTTCAGGAGCATTTACAGGCCATCACTACACTCAGTGGCGCCTTCACGCTCATACACTTGCACTAAACTCTTGCCAGCACAGCCAGAAGGCCCCATCTGCTGAGTCCAGCTGTCTCTAAGGGTTAAATGGGGCAGGGGAGCTGAGGGAGCTTTGGACATTAACTCCTAAGCTAATAATAATAATAATTTCAACAATAATCACTGTCCACCACTGTGTCAGTGCTACTGTGATGATGGAGAATACATCGTACACACACAGCAAAAATCTTGTTTTTTCTGCAAATACAAACCAGTCCAGGAGGTGACCGCATTACACCACTGCCCATTTACACAAAAGAAGCAATTCACTTGCCATGACACCCTTTTACTGTATTTAACAGGTAATCTGCACTTTTTTTTTCCATTTTCTTTATTATTATTTTTTTTAAATCATTCCATAATATCACTGTAGAAGTAAAAATGAAGGAAAAAAGGAAAGATGGGAGTACTTTTAAAGCTTTAATGAACCAGAGCAAAACATGTACAATTTAACAGAAGCCAAAGTGAAATTGTGGTTGAAATCCAGGCAAGGTGTCAAATTTAAAAAGACATGATGAAAAAGTAGGAAATTTGTAAATTTTTCAAAAAGTAAGTTTTAAAGTGCCCCTATTATGCCATTTTAAAGGTTGCTAATATTGCTTAATGAGTCTCTTAAACAGGTTTACATGTATGCAAGGTCAAAAAACACTAGTTTTAATAAAAATAGATTTAAAAATAGATTTAATTCTACTCCATTTCTAAATGATTCGTAAACGACTCATGTGAAGCAGTTCGAAGATGCAGTCTGTCTAAACCCCTCCTTTCCGTGAGCCCTCACTGCTGTGATTGGTCAGATGGGGCGGTCCTTTATGATTGGCCTACTGCTACAGCGCGTGTCGGAAAACGAAATGCATCCACACACGCGAAGTGCGCATGCGCCTTGCCACTTCACGAGTGTCAAGTTCAGTTTTGGTGAATGGTGGAGAATAAACAGTTAAAAAGGATTTCGTGTGCTCTCGTTTTTATTGTTTTTTTTATATTACAAAGTGTTTAAGCGAACCCGGCATGAATGCTCGGTCACACTAACAACGTGGTAACTTTAATTGTAAGAGGGCGGGCAAGTTGTTCACGACGTAGAACGTGGGCGGACATTATGCAAACATGTTACGGAGTGACGTGGATCCGTAACAGAGTAAAAATAGATTTGCTAACGACTCGTTTAGGCGAATGTGAGCAGACTTTTTTAATAGACAAACTTCATTTATCGCACCGTCAGCGTCACAGATAGTGCAGATAGTTTATGTTCACATACAGCTACATGACACACTGCATGAAAGATATTATGCTTTTTCAAATAGGACCTCTTTAAGACAAGTGAACTAAAACATACAGCCTGTTTTTTAAAAGTTAAGCAACAATTAAAAAATCTTCAGCTGTAACAGTAGCGACAGGCTGCAGACCAAACACACAAGGAAGTTTTATTTTATTTTATTTTATTTTTTTAAAGCAATCATAATGTTTAACTGTTTAAGCTTCAGACAGTTCACATCGTTATCACAAGTTTATTATTGCAGTCTCAAAGTTAAAACAAAATGAATTGAAAATATTACTTCAATTCATCGTTATGAATCAAATATCCGATAAAAACAAACATTACTGCATGTTCGTAAATATAAACAGATTTCTAGTCTACAGTTAAGATTAAAATTTTTTTTTAAAAGGAACTGTTTTAGCCAGAGTTATGAATCAAGGCAGTTAAAAGTTAAACAAATACTATTGATTTTCCATTTAAAAAATGCACACATTCATCATAGCTGGTGTTCTTTAATATATCAGTTAAGAGAAACTGAATGCAAAGAAACATTTAAAACACTAACAAAAACTGTAAGACAGCACAAGGCAAACAGGGTTAAGAGATCCCCTAAAGTGTGTGTGTTAATGCTCAAGCTAAAATACCCCTCAGATTATGCAGATTGTCACAGGACTGTGCAACAAACTGAACGAGGGTATCGTCTCATATGAAGTCATATTAAGAGGAAAAATATAATTGGTTTCTTTAAATGCTAGCCATTAGAATAGGCAGAAAACTGCATAATACAAGTTGTGCATAGCAAGTAAGTCAACAGTACTGCAGCCACCTTGAGCAGCATGTGGACAAACTGAACAATCAAAATGCTGTTGGAGAAAAGGATGCAGCAGCCACGCCCGGTTTTTGTAGTGGTTTTGGACACTACAATAATGAACCTGGACTGAGATTTGATATCAGAACTTACAGGATTTCCAGGGGAGAGTTCGAGGTGCACGGACCCCAATATTACAGCCGTTAGTGACTGGCGGCTCAGACCTAAGAAAAGGCAAAGAAATTAGGGGTGGGGAGAACAAAAGAAAAAAATAAAAAATTAAATAAAGCAAGTTTGATGTGATTATGTTTCAGGAACGAACACAAAACACATTGAAAACTAAATTCATATTGCAGTTGCTGACTCACTTGTTATTAACTGGAAGTGAATTGTTGCTCTCGCCCCACACGAAAGTAGCAGCATTGTCATCAACCTCTGCAAACCACCAAGAGACCAAAATTAAAACCCAAAAGCAAACCTGCATCTCATTTGAGTCAGTGCATGAGAACCTTGTTTTTGGCACATGTCATGTACTGAAGATGGTTCCACTTAGAAACCATGAAGATGACCGTTTCACTGTTATCGCTTATAACCAGGGCTGCACCAAAAAATAAATAAATTTGGACAAATATTGCAATTTAATGTGCAACTCTTATATGTACAGTTGTGCATCCAAACATTTATCTAAGCCGACACCAAGTAACAGCACAAATTATCTTGTTTAGGAGATACAAAATGCTTTAACTGTCAAACTCTTCAAAAAGTCTCGTCCATGTTTGTGTGTATACATTACCTTAAATAAATTGCAGCCATCTGTGATTAAATAACTACACAGGTCCATATTGTGATTTAGATTTTTATCTGATTAATTGTGCAGCACTACTTATAACTGCAGTCACATGTGGAATTTAAGCTTAAGGGCAACATTTTTTCTTTTAACCCAAATATCCATCAGTGAACATGTGGCAACTTTAAAGTAAGACTTCACGTTAAAATACACATTACACGTTTGATCTCATCATACCAGTATATAAGGGATTTATTTATATGCACGCTATTGCGCTTTACTAAAGCAAGTATTATATGCTTAATTTTGAGTCTGGTTCCTCTCACATGCTCTTTCAGGGCATTTCCCTGCCACCTTCACCTCAAGCTTGCTCATTAGGACAAAGTGATAACTATTTTAACTTCTGTAAAGCTGCTTCGGGACAATGTCTACTGTTGAAAGTGCTATAGAAATAAAACGGTAGGGAAGGGAAGGGAGCTCAGAAAGGGATTTATAATGACCATCATTGTTATTATAGAGAACGACATATGCAATAATTAAAAATCTAATTGAAATCAATAAAATGTTGGCCATGACATAAGTTTGTAATCCGTACAAAAACTGCACCGTAAATCTCTGTACATCTTGTACATTAAATGTACAACAAAATTACAAGTTTTGTAACGGTATCAGATTTTGTTTCACTAAATATTTAAATTCAGTAGTGTCAAATTTCCACAGTAGCAGCAACAGGTATCCCCGGTATTTACAGTACGTTAGCAGAGACATTTCCTGCACATGGATCTTAGAGTTCCCTTTGAAGTGCGCCGTGAAACAGAACACATACGATATTTGTTCTCCTGAGGAACATCTTTGCTCCACCATTTGACTTTATATTGATGCACAATATTGATGCTTTTTTTTTTCCCTCCCGTTACATGTTCATAAATGTGATGGAATCTTGCCTCGCTTTGAACACCTACAGCAGTAATGGGCAAAATTTAAATAGACCCAAAGCTAGCAAAATTTCTGCATTAACCCTGTACAGTGTACTGACCTTGTTCCCAGTTCTCCTCACATGCAGGGGCTGTCCACTTGATAGGCACGTGAAATTTTGGGTTCGGCTTAGCATTGCTATCTACAAGCAGAGATGAAGTGATCAAGGTAAATACGGAATTAAATTAGAAAAATTAAAAAATTTCATTGGCCATGATGAAAACTTTATAACCAATACATGGACTGTTTGATCTTACCGTCCTCCATGGTGGTTAGCGGTTTGTCTCGACAGTGCTCAATATGATGTGCCAGCTCATGCCTGGGAACCAAGTGCTTAGCATTGTAGGGGCATGACTTAAGTTCACTTGCCAGTTTGGGGTGATTCTGAGGGAAATAAACCACAGGAATACCACAAATGCAGTCAGATCAACAAATTGAGGACCAAGAACCAAAAATCACTGAAGGCCTAAGGACTAGCACTGACCTTGGCACACTTGAGAATGTGATAGGGGAAGCGACACGCCCGGATCTGATGGTTCTCGTCATAAGGGCACTGAATTATTGCGTTTGGATCAGCATCATCAACTGGTTTGTCTGTAAAAGTGAAACCACAAAAGTGAAACAATAAGCACAGCATGTGTAAAGTCTGGGGGAAAAAGCTAATTTAATACATTTAATCCAAGCATGAAAAAAAGGGGGAGATATTCAGAAAAATTAATCCAATTTAGAAGTGCCAACGTGTGCAGTTCACTGAATGACCACTAGATGCTGGTTCCAAAAGTGAGTCACTTCCCATATACCCACGCCATGTTAAAAAGTTTATTAAAGTTGGACATGGCTAGCTTGTGGTAACTCATGGTAAGTAGGGGCTCAGTTCGTTACACCCATTTCCCCTCATTTATGGATTAACAGCGGTTTAGGCAGTCATGTCCTGAAAACACGGTGAAGACCAGAGCGTCAACATTTGAGCTTCAAACTGTTCAGGAAATCTATGGGTGACAGGGGGCTTGTCCGGTTCTTATACAGTCCATGTTCAGAAATGAAAGCTCTGGCTCCAAATCATAACCAGATAATTATTTCACAGTTGATGTTTAGATTTATATAGGAGTTACTTTACAGATAAAAAGGTCCCTGGCTGCAGAGAGTATTTGATAAAGCCACTCTACATAAAGGAACTTATATCAATGGATTAATGGTCTTTCAAAGAACAGACTTTGAAATGTCACTTTGCTGATGGGATCTAAAGCACAGAAAATAACTACATCCAATTGAACTTTACATAATTTCAGATTATGCTTTTTAAAAACGATAAAATAAAAAATTTAAGTACACCCTAAATACACAATGCACCAAATCAAACATGTGGAATCAGTGCTGCCAGATGTACGATAAGTATTGTATTGGGGTCACTGTATGATCAATGACTACAAATCCGTAAAGTGTATAATAAATTCATGTTATAGATTTTTGGTGTCAGTTTATACAATGGAGCTGTGGGTGTGCACACTGTATACCAGCATAATAATAAATAATATTATGGATGGTCAAACAATCATTTGAACAGTTTGTTTGGTACATGTTACATACTGTATGTTGCAATCAAATTTTCAAGTGTACAATAATTCGCCCAAAAAATACAACTGTTCTGGGTCTCTGTACTATATGCACTTGCTGAATATCGTGGCACAGATTTAGGCAAAACATATACACTAAAATAACCTTAACTGCAATTATACTTCCTACGTTTACCTAAAACAAGCAATAAAAATAAAGTGGAGAGAAAAATGTGGTTTTAGACTCACTCATCATCTATACCGCTTTATCCTGTATTCAAGGACCTGGAGCCTACCCCAGGAGACTTAGGGCACCAGGCAGGGTACACCCTAGACAGGGTGCCAATCCATCGCAGGGCACACATACACTACGGGCAATTTGGGAATGCCAATTAGCCTAACCTGCATATCTTTGGAGTGTGGGAGGAAACTGGAGAACCTGGAGGAAACCCATCAAGCACAGGGAGAACATGCAAACTCCATGCACACAGAGATAGGAATCGAGCCTGGCTGGGAATCGAACCCGGACCCTAGAGGTGCAAGGCGACAGTGCTAACCACTACACCACTGTGCCACAGTGGTTTTACAATTTTTTTTTTTTTTGGATCGCAAATTCACCCCTTCTGAAAAAGGGGGTTGGGAAGATTTTACTGAAAATATTCTACAACTAGAATTTGTATCTGCACAATCAACCAGTTGAGAGAGCAGTTCCAAAATCACTGAAGTTTTTTTAGACCACAATTCTAGAATTCAGTCAAGACTTCAATATAAGAATTAAGTTCACATACAGGATCCTTATCTTATTAAACAAGAACATTTGCTTGTAGTTGCATTTATAGCTCTACATTTCCATCTAGAGGAACAACAAGGCAGCACTTTTCCCCCCAAAAACAAATTTCCCAATTGTGGAAAGATTTTATTGGCCTACAATTGTATTCAAGTGTGAGGTACTAAATACCCAGAAGGCCTCTGTTCAAGAGGCCTTGATCCGCTCGCTACAATAAAAGAAAAGGCGTCTGCACGACAAATTGGGGAAGTGAGAAACATGCATGTAGAAGGCGGGGATAGGAAACAAGGCAATAAGTAAAATAATTCTAGGAAAAAAAAAAATACTAATAATATTTACTCCTTTTTATTTTATAGCTTTATACTAATAACTAACGATAATCAAGCAGAAACTTATGCGAAGTGTGACCCATGGAACGACCCATACACACAGAGTGCAAGAAATTGAGGAAGTTTAATGAAGTGGAAAAATACAAAAAGGTGCAGGCAGAGATCCAATAAATAAAAATAAGTTTTCAGTTCTGCTTTAATTGGGACATAGAGTGCAAAGAGCCAGACTTCCGCTTTTAGGAGCGGATAAAGTAATAAAAACATCATACAAAATTATGTAAATGGGAGGTGCCACATCAATCTGACCTGAACAAAATTAGCTTACATCCAATGAATATCAAGTAACTATTTTACTTAATGAGCAAACAATGAGGTAATTGCTTGATAAGGGTATGTAAATTGGGAAAGTGGGAAGATCTTGTGGAATTTTCATGGGGTATCTTGTCTTTTGGCTGACGAGTCTATTTACTTTTGGTTGCAATAAACTTTTTTGTAGTAGTTGTTGGGTTTCTGTTTGCTGTTTCTGTTCACAAAATTTGCCACGACACAATAAATGCGTCCTCTGCAACAATATTGAAAATTTAGATCATTTGTTTTTCGATTAAACATTTCCTATTTTCTGAGGTAATATGCAGAAATGCTTACAGTTGAAAAGGTACTGTTCCAACCAACACCATGGAAACTCAAGTTTTGTCTCGATCAGCACCCTGGAATTGGCCCAACTTATTTTTACTGGAGAAATTCTTTATACTCAAGTGCAGATCATTTAAAATGAAGCTCTTGAAAGTAAAAACAACAAAGAAAGTCATATATATATATATATATATATATATTAGGGCCGGGACTTTAACGCGTTAATTT
>JAQMYI010000015.1:4832727-4845676 GCA_030014275.1 Clariallabes melas
CATCTTGGATGTCGTTTACCGGGTTATTTAAGTTGAAAAGTGTCTGGCTGTTGTATGTACGGACACCAGTTGCGACGATATCCATACACAGGGTAATATAAACGCGCTACAAACAAAATGTAAACAACGTAGCACCATTTTGGCTCCGGAGCAGCCGCTGCGTGCTACTGCCGCGCCGCCATCTGGCCGCCATCTGGCACAATTGGCTCCATCTGAAACCGCCCACTGCTGCTGTTTTTTGTAATATTTACGTGTGCATATTTACAACAGTGTTCATTTCCTCGTTCTTTAAACACGCATCTGCGGGGGTACTGTACTATATATCCAACGTCCAACGTCAAACCAACTACACCGCGGTTATATATAATATACTGTACCTCAGTATTGCCACAGGCTGATTGCCTCTATGCCATGCCACACTAATGCAGTAATTTGTTCTAAAAGAACACCAACCAAGGATTGAGTGCATAAATAAACATAATTTTCCAGTATTTCTACATTGTAAATCCTATTTTTGATTGAGCTTAGGAAATATTCTTATAGTTTTGTCATACTGGATTATGCGGTTTGACTATGCGAGGACCGACGCGCGGGAAAATGGAAACCTACTCCAGTGGGAGAAAAAAAAACACGTTAGTGTATTACAAATATATTGAAATCCTCGATAGTACATTGCAAATATTCTAACAAAAAGTTGTACCATCAGTTAATATATTAAAAAATATACTAACATCATGCTTTTACAAAATTTTGGAGAGGGAGTAAAATCTTTCCGTGCCATGGGCATATGCCACTCCACATGTCACCGCTGTGTGTGCATGGCACTGGCAGCTGCCACTCAACATGTCACCGCTGTGTGCGCATGGCACTGACAGCTGCCACTCCACATGTCACCGCTGCGTGCGCATGGCACTGACAGCTGCCACTCCACATGTCACCGCTGCGTGTGCATGGCAGTCAACATGTCACCTCTGCGTGCGCATGGCACTCCACATGTCACCGCTACGTGCGCATGGCACTCCACTGCGTATGTGGAGTTTGCATGTTTTCTCCCGTACTTCCTCTGGGTACTCCGGTTTTCTCCCACAGTCCGAAGACATGCAGATTAAAGACATTGCACATATTGTGTGCGAGTGTGTATGTGTGTGTGCTCAATGGGATGTGCTGCAGGCCCTCCACAACCTTGTACAGGATAAGCGGTAATAAGAAATGAATGAATGAATTAATCATTTAATAAAGACATCATCATCAAGCTCCTTCTAAAGTAAAACTGTATGTTTTATTATACTGCATGTATAAAAAAAAAATAAGGGAAGGCATATATAGAAGGGAACACAAGGGAACTATTCAATTATGTTTTACCAGCATAATTAATTATGTAATAAATTGCCTTATGATGGAAAAACAACAACAAAAACAAAACTTTTAGATTAGACATAATCAAACATAATTGGTATCGTAACCATAACAATAAAATAGGTCACAATATTAAATAAGCACTCACAATCAGAACTCATTATCTATACGACTTATCCTGGGTCACAGGGAGCCTGGAGCCTATCCCAGGAGACTTTGGGCATGAGGCAGGTACACCCTGGACAGGGTACCAATCCATCACATGGCACACATACAGTGGGCAGTTAACCTAATCTGCATGCAGTCATGCCATCGACATCATAATATAAGTTAATTTAAGTTATTAAGTTTGACCTTAATGTGATATAGTGATGAACAGGGTGATATTAAATGATTAAATTAAATATTAAATTAGGCAAGTAAATAAAGCCTAACAAAAGGATGTATGATGTAATGCAACCAGAAGATAAAAAAAACAGTATTTACATTTAATAACTGTTACAGTTTAGTTAGCTGTAATGAAGAAATTAAATATTAAATACTGTTTTTTTTAAACAAAAATAATATTTAAAAGTTTATGCATGAAAAACAATACACGTCTACTGTTCTAAACACAGTTGTTATAATGTTAGTTATTAGAGATAATAGAATATATTACATTTTAAATATGTTCAAATTCAAATCAAATAAAAATTTATTTGTCACATACACAGTACGATATGCAGTGAAATGCTTATACGACCGCTCGTGACCTTAAAATCTAAATTATCAATAAGAAATAAGTTAGGGAATGGAATAAGAATAAGAATAAAATATAGAAACACTTAGCTGCAGATAAAATAGAACAATAAAATATAGGATATAAAAATATATATTTTTTAACTTAGCTGTACAAAATATAGACAATAATAATATTTAAGTTTTTTTAAATATATTTTTTATATCCTGTATTTTATATTTTGTTGTTCTATTTTTCTCTGCAAATGTTTCATATACTGTATATTTCTCTAATGATAATGTTCTTAAATAATCTCACATAATGAACACACATTAATCAGGCTTAAATGTTAAATGTAAATGTTTAATAATAATAATAATAATAATAATAATAATAATAAATGCTTCATGTGTAGGGACTTCGGCCCCGCCCATATCTTGAGCCACGCCCACTCCAAGTTGACACGCGAGGTTTTTTTTCTTCTTTTTTTCAGTTCCAACATGGCGCTGTCCTGTGTGCGGATGTGCCGCGGTGCTCCTCTGACTCCTCTGACTCTTCTGCGCGAGACTCGGGGGGCCGCGCGGGTTAGCGCGGGATTCTTCACTCCTACATTCACCAACACGACACTCAGGTGACTCGGGTTTAATTGATCATTAATCGTTTTCTCGCTGTTCTAACAGTCCCATCTTAGAATGTCTACTGTTACCAGGCTGGGTACAGGTGACACAGCTCTGATTAAGGTCACTTAACATTACATTTATTGTAGGTTTTGTCTGTAAGTTGGTCAGAACTCACTCTTTCAGTTATATCATCCATACATTGGAAAACCCGAAACCAGTCTCATTAAATTTGTCTGTTCTGCTAGATTATGTCACAGCATTAGACAGAAACCTTTGAAGTATTTGGATATTTTATATAGGAAGCTCAGAGGATACAGCATCCCTGGGGCGGGTTACAGGGCTTAACAGTGCTGGGATTTGAACCCCAGACCTTCCGATCAATGACCCAGAGCCTTAACTGATTGAGCCACTTGATATCTGCCTGAAGTCGCACCATAAGTGAAATCAAAATATTGAGTAAAAGCGATGTTATGAACAGTTACAGTATCCGACAAAAGTCAGTACACCCCTCACATTCCAGCAACCACTTTATTATATATTCTCAGGGGACAGTACTAGAGAAATTAAACATTTTGACTTTATTGTCAAAATAACTGACAAAGAAAATGAGTACGCCAGAAGTGAACATGTCAAAATTGTGTCCAAAGCGTCAGTATTTTGCGTGAGCGTCGTTGTTATCTATCACATCCTTAATCCTCCTGGGCCTGGAATTCACCAGAGCTGCACATGTTGTTGTTGGGATCCTCTTCCACTCCTCCATAATGATATCACGGAGCTGCTGGATGATAGACACATGACATCACTTCGCCACCTTCCGCTTGAGGTGGACGTCCCACAGGTACAGGGTTCAGGTCTGGAGACAAACTCGTCCACTGAAATCAATTATTAGTACTGAATAATAATTTATTATTATTATTATAATCTACTTGCTCAGTGGAAACAAACACCTGCACCGAGATTATATAGATTTTAATTAGAAAAGCTGAACTTTTTATTCTACTAGGATTAGTCCATATTTTCAGGTATAAATTAATTTTAATGTGCTGGAGTCGTTTTAAAACAGGACATACCAAAGGAAGGAAAAGAACCCAAAGGAACATAAACAGAAACCCCAGACAGACAGTAACCCCAGCTCAGGGTTGGTCGAACCAGAGACCCTGGAGCTGAGAGGCAACTGTGTAAAGTCTTATTAAAGATGATATAAAAGTGTTATATGACATCATAATCTTTGTTAAGCAAATGTCTCGTCTTCATCTCCTATAGACTCTGTTTAGCGAGGCAGTATTCATCTTCCCAAGCGAGGTACGGCCTCGGCCAAAGCATCGTGTCAAAGTTGAAATGGGCGAATGAAAAGTACGAGAGGTTTCTTCAACGACGCTTCCCGAGGTTCTTCATCCTCTATTCTACTTTTATGAGAGGTGAGGTTCAACGGTGTTCCATTATTTTCCATACATTTTGAAATTTAAATTTATTAGTCAAATATGTGTCAATTTTTTGTGCTGTTCTTAAAGAAAAAGAAGACACACGGTTAGGCATGTTTGGTAGAATTCTTATTCGTCTGCTTTAGAGCTTTGTTGTGTGTATGTCCTTGTAGGATTTCGACTCTTCTTTGAGGATGCCCGAGAAGTGCATAGGATCAGAATTCGGATTATTAAAAACAACATCAATCCACAGAAGCTGCCTTACCGTGAAATGGAGAAGCTCAGACAGGTGAGATTTTTTTTTTTTTTTTTGCATATACTGTATACCCGAAGGGTTGTACAATTTCAAATAATAACCACAGCCTGTTTTTCCAGCTAACAGCATTGTCAGGATTAACAGTACATGAAAAATAAGTTTTCACATTAAAGTTGAAGTTATTGAGTGTTATTGAAAGTATGACATGCAGTACAGTGGGTGGACGTTAGATGGCGACGTAGAGCTGTCACTTACTGTAAGTTTTTCAGAACATAATTTTGTGCATTGTTGAATTTGAGTTAAATCTACATAAATATCCGTTGATTTTCTGATTGGTGCTCGATAAAGAAAGTGGCTTGGTGTGCAAGAGGTCCAAGTGGATTATTATGCAGTACTAACACATACCAAAATTGCTTTTTAAAAACCTTTTTTTTTAAAAAAAAAACACCAGTATGGAATACATTTTTTTAATCTAAAATGTATTTGTCTTATATAAGGAAACGTATATAAAGGATAAACAGAGATGCTTATCGTATAATATTGTGGTTTAAATCTTACAAAGATATCTGCATATAAAATCTGGACATGCTATTTATCAGTAAAATACCTAAACGAAATCTTTGAAGATGTATCTTTGAGTACATAAAACAAAACAAAAAAAGAAAAAATAATATTACTAATCAATTGTAATCATAAACCCAAGTCTTCATGTTATTACTGTATATAACTGAAATACTTCATATTTGTCCTGCCAGTTCCACAGAGACATGATCAAAGCCATTCCCCTGGTGATCATCTCCATTCCTCCTTTTGCCAACTACCTGGTGTTTCTTTTAATGTAAGTAAGGAATTTGTTTTCCACTCTACAGGTAAAAAAAAATGTGATAATGAGTAGAGGTGATTTTTTAAAAATTATTTATCAGTATTATTTTTAGAAAACATATTTTCCTTTTTGTACATATATATATTCCAGTATATAGTATATATTCCAGACCTAATTCAGATTCAAATGCTAATAAAAAAGCAAAACAAGATGAGTTCAAGTCAAATCGGAACTTTTGATCATGCAGAATAACAGAACGTAGTTCCTTTTATCTCCCTATATAATCCCCAGCTACACTAAGTGCATTCCAGCGTGTAACTAGCACTTGGACACCATAAAATTAGAAAGTTTTCTCAGTACGCCGGAGCCATGATCGGACTGCCTGCTTCATGTCTGAAACCCGGCCTCTCAGGAACCCCTTTAATGACCCGAACATGTAGAAATGGCTTTGAGTGAGGTCAGGACTGTACAGCAGATGTGGCGATAACTCCCAGCTGAGTTCCTGTAACGTGCAGGTGGTGTTGGAGAATGATCGTGTACGGTTCACACAGACAGGTGTGTCTCTTATACGGGAGCGACTGCATGGGTGAGAATGTCTTTCACAGATGTCCAGCCTTGTTTCAAACATCTGCACCATTTAAATGTTGTACTGCAGCTAAGAGTCTCATCACCGTGAATGAAAAATTCTATTTGGTTTGACGTCTTCATTCAAGAGAAATTTCATCACAAGTCCCGGTTTGACTTGAACGCCCCTTGAAATCTACAATCCTAGTGACCAGTAAGGAGGAGGACAGAAAAAGGGTGTGCTGTTATAGCAGTGATGTATCATGCCATCTCAAAGTTGATTATTTTCCAAAAACAGCATGTCACACGGTCTCTTATTCCTGCTACAGTATAATAAATCATTGTCATACATTCCAGGTACCTTTATCCTCGCCAGCTTCTCATTCGCCATTTCTGGACGCCACAGCAGCTCGAGGAGTTCCAGCGAGTGTATCACGCCCAGAGGATGCGGCATCACCAGCCGCTGCTCGACGGGTTGAAAACGACGGCGTCTCGCGTCACGCACGAGCAGTTGAAGAGCGGACTTACGGAGCTGTGCGGAAAAGTGCGTCCCTCCACACGCCACGACACGGATCGGAAAAAAAAGTGCTGATTATTGATATTTGTCCATGTTTCCAGGTACAGAGTGGAGCTCATCCGGTCGTGTCAGATCTCCACGCAGTGAGAAGTTTATTCTCAGGCCCTCCGCTGGGGATCAGGAGGATGGGACAGGATCAGATGGTTAGTCCTTTATAGCAAAGTAACAGACAGGGGTGGAAACTAGTGGAGTAATGAGTATGTGTTATTACACTTTTTTAGGATATTTTATTTAGGCTTATACTTGAGTGATAAAATACACAACTTTTCACTTCTTACATTATGTAGACTGATGCCAGACTAAATGTCCTATACAGTATTCTGCATGGGTTTTACCCGAGCAGTCTATTAGCTTTGTAGTTCCTTTGTAGTTCCACTTTGTAGTTCCTTTTTGCGCTTGCTGATTATCGCTTCCAGAGAAACCTTTGCCCGCTGCTCTTCTTAACGCCCCGCCTCCCGGCTTTCTGGATTGGCCAACGGTTGAATAGCCACGCCCTAGAGCTCATGCACCTGGATCGTGCCATCGTCAACCTGGGACTCCATCAGCTGAATGACGTGGAGCTCAAAGAGGTGTGAGAGAACCTCAATCCATATAAATCATTAACGCTCATGTTTAGGATACACATGTGAATACATCTACAACAACATAGATTTTATCTGCTAGTAAGTTTTCGAATTCTGGTCTTCTCGATTCGTGATTGGTCAGAAGGTGTTGGGTCAATTAAACAGCAGCTGTGACATGTTTTTGAAATTATTAAAGGTCCCATATTTTACTAATCCCACCAACAGATTAGCACCGGTCTCAGAGCTCCTCCAAAATGTGTGAGATTTTTCATGCTGTGATGTCCCTCTGTTTCGCTCCTCCCCCGAACACACCATTTCAGTGTCTATGTAAACTAACTAGTTAAGAGAGCAACAACAAAGAGTCGAGCAACAAGCCAGGGGGGGAGGGGTTTATTTTTGTATGAGGTCACAATAGGGGGGGAAATTAAATTGGCTTGTTTAAAACCAGTCAATAGGGAATGTTTTTTTTTTGTTGTTGTTTGTTTGTACACATACACTGAAGACCTGATTCTGTCTAAAAGGTGAATTTTAATGCATCGTTCCAATACATAATCGATTCTGTAACATCAGCTGATTGACAAGGGCTCGTAAGGCTGGAAGCGGCACCTGAGCGGACTGAAAGACGTGTGCAACTGTTGATATGGGGAGAAATTCAGATTTTCCGTAAGAATTTTCGTAAGGAGTCTGCCGTGTCAGCACTCCGGGACAGACGTGTTTTTCACGTTTCAGTATGTTTGTTTTTGGTAACAGTACAAACTGGATTTGTCTCTTTTATAAATTTGTTTTTCATCATCCACATTTTGAGCGAGAGAGTTCTGGTGAGAGAAGTTCTGCTTATAGATGCTGTAGCAGAAGTGAGAACAGGAACTGACATGTTTCATTTTTAAGTGAAAATGTATCAAGTCATTCAGTGACAAATAAAGAATTATAATTAAGATGTGTTCGAACACTTCAGGACACGTTGTTACTGGAAAATAATGAACTCCAAAGCAATCATGGTAACTCCGCTTCGCATCATACAAACCCTGTTATTGATGATTTTCCAGTAACAGCATGTCCCATACAGTATGTATTATTCCATGCATGTTTAATGCATCACGTGATGTCTGTTTGCAGGCGTGTTACGTTCGAGGGCTGAACGCGGAGCTCCTGAGTCCCGCACAGTGCCGAGACTGGCTGGCGCAGTGGCTGCAGTTCTCACTGCACCTCAAAGGTGAGAGACCCCGAAAACCAGCTGTTAAAGAAGCGTGAGATCTTCGAAAATGAAAGGTTCAGCCGAATCACTTTACAAATGTTGACTTTACGTACGATGATAAAACGAGTCCAACGAAAGAAGGATGTGAAAGCGTTGCATTTCCCGGGTAAAGTGCACCCTGCGATAAAAGTTCAGAGCACGGCGTTTTTTAAAAAATTTTTTTTTTATGTTGCATATCATAAAAATTTATATGCATATCATAATTTAGGCTACGGATACAGAGCAGACCTTCGAGCAAACATTTACCCTGTAACAGCTGTACAAATTAGCTTTTACACCGAGATGGGTGTACATAGATACCAACTTTTCTAAAGAATTCATTTAAATATCAGTTCGAGTAATACGCGTACTCTGTAGTGCTGTAGGCATGGAGACGTTTTGTTGACTGACACGGGTCAGGGGTTTCGCAATATTTGCACTTCTCTAAATGGGATCCCTTTTTTCATATATGCAAAAATAAATACATGGGGAAAATGATTTCACTATGTCTACCTACTTAATTTAATCAGAAAAGTGGACAGCAGAAAAACAAGGGCATGATTACTAATAGATATACGGAGGATCTTATTATCGGTCTTATTGCCCATCATCGTCTTATTAGGTATTTATTATAACAGCAGGCAAATATGTGTACTGAGAGATTGTGAGAAATGCTTCTGGATATTTCATAGTCATATCTCAGCCATCTGATTTCAATTAAAGGTCCCATTTCTTTAACAAGTCCACGCATGTTTCGGAACTCCCCCGAAAGTGTGTGACATCAAATGATGCATCCCAAACACGCTTAGTTTCACTCTTCGTCTGAGCTACTGATGAGAGACAACCCACCTGAGAAGTGCAGAGATGAGTAATAAACTATGAGGTCACAATAGGGGGGAAATCCCATTGGTTAGTTTAAGCCTTGGTTAGTACAAGAATAGAAAAAGGAAACAAATCAGGAAATGTATTGTTATTTGTTTGGTTTTTTTGGGTCATTTATTTACACACACACATCAGAGTCTCATTTTAAGTTCACTTTGCGTAAAAAAAAACATACTTTATTATTTACATATACTTTATTATATATATGTATGATTCATTTTGCCACAGGAGGTGGTAGAGAAGACCCTATATAATACCCCACCCACACTTCGCAGTTCGGGGCCGCTTTGTTTTTTTCCCTTTTCCACCAACCTCACAGACCCTAAATAAACTGCGCATGTGGTTACTCCTTCAGTCACCCAGTCATACCGTACTTGCCTACTCACATCCTTCCTCCGTTTGCTCTGTGCAGAATCCGAGACCTCGCTGTATCTGCATGGGATGATGCTCCTGACGGTGAACTACCCACAAACTCCACGCAGCTGATGACGGCCTGTGTTTTCCAGCCACGCTATCTGTCCATCAAGTACACAAAAACCCTCTGATGAGGGAAACACAGAGGGCGTGAACGCGCAGCGTTATCAGAGACGTGCCAGGCCTGTATCAGGGTCGCAGCGCTGAGGGAATATGATGGGAATCTTAAGCTTCGTTTTTTTGTTTACTTCATCAGTGATTAGAGGAATGAGTGGGAATGGTGATGAAAGCAGCACAATACTCTGAGATAAAACACAAGCGGGGAGTCGACCCTCCTCGTCTTTACATGGAACCGTCGGATTCATTCCACATTTACACATAACTTTGAACCTCAGAAACAAAAAATATTGCATGCAACACGTTCTAATTATATCCTAAACATGCATCTATAAACGGATGTATGCAGTAGGGTTTTAAAAGGAAAAAAAAAAACTGTTTACAATCTTGTTGTGGTTTTTCTGCCAGCGATGGTTCAACCACCGTGGTGTGGTTTTTAATTCTGGCCTGTGCTACGCTTTTTCCTTTGGTGGGTTTTTGAAGTCATCCAAGCACTGTGATCTGACTAAATTTCTAATTAGAACACTATATACTAATATTTACTGTATTTATATTGACATGGGTTGCCAGGTCCTCAAAACAACCCAAAATGCATAAATATCAAAGAACGTTATTAATTTAGAGCTGCGAAGTTCAAAATTAGTTATTTATTAATGCAAAGTTACATCATAGATTTGCAAAAAAAAAAAAAATAATAATAATAAAAAAAGGGGGGTGGGGAGTTTCCCCTAAATATCAGTGTAATATTGATCGATTCATAAGGAAGTAGGTTATTATTTGTACTTCATATGGATTTACAGTAGAATTAGAGGAAAAATCGATTCGAGTCTTTCGTGTGGCAATTTATGTACCGCCAAACTGATTCAAAAGAGGGTTTTTTAAATTAATATTAAATTTATACGTTTACATTTAAAGTTATAAATGTTGCCATTTCTCTACAGTCCTGTACCTATTCACACAGCACAGCATCGTGTGTCGTATGAGCACATTTCGTACTGTTTGTTTAG
Source organism: Clariallabes melas (assembly GCA_030014275.1). NCBI lineage: Eukaryota > Metazoa > Chordata > Actinopteri > Siluriformes > Clariidae > Clariallabes > Clariallabes melas. The sequence goes on from JAQMYI010000015.1 coordinate 4,843,280, forward strand.
AGTTAGAAAGTAACAAAATCTCAAAAAAATAAATAAATAAATACTATCGAATTGGGAAATTAAAAAAATTGTGAATGGCAATACGAATCGAATCGGCACCTGGGTATCGTAATAATATCATATCAGGAGGTCCCTGGTGATCCCTGATGTAGAGCTCTAGATAAAATCTGGGACGGCCTCCAGGCCCCTCGCGGCCCTGTGTACGGGATAAAGCGGTATAGACGATGCGCGAGTTAAAATCTGGGGATTATTTGCATTTTATTACACTTCTTAGCGTCTCCAGAAAAATATTCCTGTTTTTTTTTATATTACATCAAGTTTAAGCAGAACAATTACATTTTTATTTAAATAAAAATTTACATTTTGGAATTTTTCCTCCTTATAATTCTTAATGCAAAACTTCCTTTGATTTGAGCTGTAGAATGTTAATTGGATGACAGTTTTCACATCATGCTATTCGTCAGCGCCATTCACATTGAGTTCTGTAATTAATGTGGGAAAACGAACAACCAAATTTGCTAAATATCTGTAGCTGAGATTAATCTTACAGTCCATGTCAGACGGTATAAACAAATATTTCAGTAAATATGAAGCAGTTCCTTTAAATTTAAGGCACATTTTCACAACATTGTGACAAGCAATGTGCATGATTAGTAGATTACGCATTTATTGTTTGCATTTAAACACACGCGCCTCAAATAATAGATATAATTAAACAGACCGATCGAACCCCCAGTGGTTTAAAAGAAAAAAAGAAAAAACAATTTAATTCGTGTCTGACTTCGTATGAAAATGTTAGATGTGGCAACCCTGACAATATCAAACGAGATTATCACAGCTGAGTGATTTGACAAATACACTAGAACCGTTTTGACCACCGCCCCCCACCCCCCGCCTTCCTTTAGAAAGCAGTTAAGAGAAAGTCATGGATGTTAACACTGTGATAAAGCGTACGACGTGTCCGGACCCGGCAGAGAAAAAGCTCTGATGTACACACGATGATTTGCCTCTATAAATGTGGCTTGATGTTATAACTATATATTGTGTATGATCTCTACTACATTAAGAATAGAACAACCTTTTATTTCACATAGAAAATTGACCGTGTGTGTGTGTTTATTGAATGTACTATGTGCAGGAAACACTTTAAGTAAGTTGACTAGTAATCCTTTAAACAAGGTGAAATTGTGCTTTGTTCACTTCCTTCTTTTCTCCTGTTCAGCAAAACCCCCAGAGTTCATAAGGTTATAAGACTTCATAAATTTCAAAACACACCGAGACCAGCGCCATGATGTCAGCAGTCTACACTTGACTATTATGTTTTTCTTACTATCCTTGTTTTTTCCTTAATAAATTCAACATAATTGACCCTGTCATTGTGGTTTGACTGTGTATTAGGCTGATATTATTAAGATATTTTCTAATTATTAAAATAATATTTGAAAGAAATACCACAGCACTGTTAAAGTCTTAATTTATTCTGAATAAGTTTCACATTTTCAGCAAAGCTACAAGCTACAGTAACTCGTAGGTCTGTAATATTAATGCGCTGGTTCTCACATGGTTGTTGTTTCTGTATTTAATCATTTACAGCGACTGCACCGCTTAATCTGAAGTTATTTAGGGAAGTACATTTAGGGAAGGATTGTGAAGCCCCAGCACTTTCTGACTCTTCAGAAATTCACTTGCTTTAAACAGACACTTCACAGCATTAACCGTAACTACAGGACGTTATAAACCGATGCAGTCATTAAGTAGATTAAGTAAGATGCTTGATATGAAATAACTCTCAGATAATGCAATTTTTTTTTATATAGGCCTACCTCACTCCTCCAAATGTGCCATTGCTATTGCTAAGCCACACCCCCTCAGAGAACTGCAGAGCTGAGCAACAACCCGGGGAGGGAGGGGGGGCTCTTTTTTGTGAGGTCACAATAGGGTCAATCTAGCTGTCTAACTCTAGCTTGTTTAAACCCTAGAAAGGAAGGAAGTGCTTGACTGGACTGGAAAGTCGGCTTTAAAAACAAAAACATGGACGTTGAGAGAGTGAGATCTGTAGCTGGTGGTGATTCAACTTACAGAACAAGTTGTAAGTGGTAAGGAGGGGGGGGGGGGGGATGCGGGAGAGTGAGACCCAGCAGGGAACTTTGTTATATCAAAAAATTAATTCTGCATAATAGGTCCCCTTTAAAACAATTCTGCACCATGCTGTTTGCTGTGCATTATTTAGATGGGGTGAGATCATTTTAAAGTAATATATTAATGTTTAGTGGCCAGACGGAAGCCACTCCTTAGTAAAAGGCACATGGCAGCCCGCCTGGAGAAACAAATTTCTCAGGTCTGATGAGACTCTCTGGCCACTCTACCATATAGGCCTGATTGGTGGATTGCTGCAGA
>JAQMYI010000015.1:4853368-4866517 GCA_030014275.1 Clariallabes melas
ACTAATTTGATAAACATAAATTTTTAACTTAACAAATGAGAGACTTTAAGGCATTTAATCTGTGCCTCGTCTTAAGAGATCTCGTCTGTAATGATGAAATGTTATTAGCACAGATCCTATTGTTTCTACAACACTGTGACGTAGGTTCTGCTATCCATTATGCCGCAGTAACGAGAAGAAACTTTGAATTTTTACTCTGTCCAAGTTACAGAGGGTCTTTATAATCATTGTTCAGCACATTATAAACACGACATAGCTTGCTGGAAAGCTATGAAGCATTGTTTAGCCTGACATTTAAGGCATACCTCCTTCTTCAGTTAAAACAAAGCCTATCCAGACCTATTTAATGTCCAAAACATATTCACCCTAAAAGCTGAAGTTAATCAAACATAGTACAAGTCCAAGCCATCCAACTTACTTCTAAATGTACAAAAGTCAACCATGTAACAACGATAATAATTACAAGTGTAACAGTGCTCAAGTCATGAATAGACTTTTTGTTTTCCATTTGGTTTCCTAATTAACTGTTTTACATTTTGTTTATTTAATTTCAAAAGCCCTCTAGTCTAACTTCCAGAGAAATAAGATCTAATTACATTTACATAATAACATTTTAGCTCGCTATTTGAACACAGTTCGGACACGGGAGTGGACTCTCGCTTAATATCTGCACATTATGCAAGGGGAAGGAAGAAGGGGGCAGGGAGAAAAAACAACAACAACAACAACAACAACAAAAAGCCTCAGCTGAGCTACCATCATGAGTGTGTAAACAATTTTACATCGTTGAGATCCTCTCATTCACCCTACATGCCCTTAAGTCAAATAGATTGTTAACAAGAATAATGAGGTAAAAGAAAAAGTCAGCATTAAAGCTTTTGAATTATTCTTACAGGAATTAGTGATTACTAACAGACTATATTTCAGCCATCTGGGTTAAAGATATCCCGGGAGGCTCGGTTTTGCATCCTGAAAACCATATGGATGGTTTCACACTTTAATGGTACTGACTGTGTCATCAATTTCACAGCAATTGCATTATAAGGGTTATATTGTACACTGTTATTACTATGAGGGATTCACATGTGTAACTATGATGGAAAAAACTAGTGTGTGTGTGCAGTGACTAATGCTAAGTCACCGAAGTCTGAAGACTTACCCAGAAGATAAAGTTGAAGAAAAAAAACAGGAACTTCAAACATTTCATGCCTCCTCCTTCCATAGTGCTTAATATATGGATTCTGGTGGGGAAAAAAAAGACAACAATAATAAATAAATATATCAGATATGCAAACTACAAATCTGTCTTCAATGTATCTGTCTGGATGTAGTTTCATTTGAGGTATTCTTCTTAGTCGTGAGTACTGGCTATTTGCAAATGCTCTAAGCAACATTACTAAAGAAGGATGTACTGTTAGTAGTTTATGTTTTACATAGCCAGGAGGCTGTGAGCTCAAATTCCAAACCTGCCAACAAGCCAGTATTAGGGACTTAAGCAAGACGCTTAATGCTGAACTGTTTGGATTCGATTGTGCTTCAGTTGTAATCAAAAGCATTCCAACTCGCACTTTGTTACTACAGTCCTGCTAAGGAACATCACTTACTCCTCCTGAACAATCCCACTGCATTTAGCCAAAGTAAACGTTTACAGTGTGATGAATGGGCTAAACTAGAACGTCAAAGTGGGAAGGGGAGCATTCAAATTTAGTAGAAGGCTACATATTCAGTGTAAACAGATCATACAGAACCCTAACACGCCCATGTTTAAAAATACACAGCGCACCTAGAGTGTATTTACATACTTGATGGCGATGGTGTTTGAAGGTTTACCTAATGAACGAGTGTCAGATTTCAACCTATAGTCATTTTCATACTTTACTGTACTATACACACACACACACACACACACACACACAGTACCAGTCAAAATATTCTATATTAAAAAACATTTTTTCAAAAATATGCAATAACACAAATAGAATTAAATAATTAAGTAACAACAACAGTCAGTCAGTTGTTATTTTTCTTTCAAGAACAGTGTTATCAAATACATTTGCAAAAACTAATCAAGCACCATAATGAAACTGGCTCTCATGAAGACCTTCCCAGGAAAGCAAGACCAAAACATACCTCTGCTGCAGAGGAGAAGTTCATTTAGAGTTATAAATTAACAGCACCTCAGATTAGAGCTGTTCTGAAGGTTTTACAGAGCAGAAATAGCAGATACATCTCAATATCAACTGTTCGAGGGAGATTATTGGATGCCTTGAGCATTGTTTTACAATAAAGAAAGAAAGAAATATCAGGAAGGTGTGTCCAACTTTTTGACATATACAGTATTGTGTGTGTGTGTGTGTGTATACACAAATCACTGAACATTCAGTGTTTCCACACACACACACACACATATATATGCTATTTTTAATACCTACTGCACCCTGTACATATGACCCCATAACCTTATTTCACTACACTTGTTATATTTGTAAACTTATGCACTTATGGTTACAGGCTAACTGCATTTCAATGACTTTGTAAATGTACTTTGCACAATGACAATAAAGTTGAATCCAATCTAATCTAATCTAATCCTTGAGGTGCACGGTTTCATTCTTGAGAAGATTGTTGATAAAACTACACAGTCTATTAAGTCATACAGTAATGTTCAAAACGTTGTACACCAGGTTGCTTGAATTTTGTTGTCATTTAAAAAATGATATATTATATCAAGAGCTGTGATAAATAGTAACTACCAGTAGAAGTAAATAATTTAGTCATTTAGACTATCTATCACACACATGGAGTTCCCAGTTTAGTATGTGTATGAGTCCAAACCTGAGGGGATTTTATGTGTAGGCAACTTTTGCTTTCTCTAAAAAAAAAAATAAAAAATAAAAAAAGTTGGGTGGTAGCCAAAAAAAGGTTTAAAAAAGAAAAGAAAAACACTTTATTGTTGTACATTCAACCATTTATCCTAGGGGCTTAGTTAATGATGAAAGACTCTATGACATAAAGCTCCTCCTGACACACACTAATATAAAGATTTTCTGTTTTTTTTTTTTTTTAAAGAAGAAGAAGAAAAATCCCCTCAGACAGCTTCCCAAACATTCTCATAAAGGAGTATATCGAAAATAAACCGAAATCAGCGTACAGTTGATTCAGTACAAATGAGTCGGTTGAAGTGATTCTGTTCAAATCGGCCGGTTGAACGGAATGTGTTCAAATGAGTCGGTTGAACGGAATGTGTTCAAACGAGTCGGTTGAACTGAATGAGTTCAGTACAACCGACTCATTTGAACACATTCATTTGAAATGAATGTGTTCAAAAGGGACGGTTGAACTGAATGTGTTCGAATGAGTCGGTTCACCTTAACGTTATTTTACAGACCACGTACATTCAAAGAATCACAAGACGCCAGAAAACAAACTTGATCGCCTGTAAGTCTGGTTTATCCCCTTAACTGATGGTTCGTTTCCCATAAACTCGAATGAAAAGAAAAATGAACGAGCATGAAATTTTACTGACACGTGTTTTTAACTCTTTCGCTCACATAAAGATGGTTGTTTTTCATTTTCACCTGGACGCCCAAACTCATCTCACGCGGCACAATGATGTAATAAAAGCCTTTACGTAATAAACACGACACGGTCCAGGTTACATTCTGGTTAAATCTTGTTTTTCTTTTCATATAACGTTGATGTTAGTGATAATGTTAATAATTACATCAAGGGTTAAAAGGGAAAACTAGTTCCTCCATCTTAAAACAATCTTCGTGTTTATAAGCGTTCTGGGAAAATCCCCTGGCTTCACTCCGACTAACGTTTAATCTAAATTCTAGTGCTTTTTATTATTATTTTCATTATCCAAAGGAGGGGAAATTTATTATACCAACTAATTTCCAGGTAATCATATATAACAGTTACAAAGAAAACATGTTTTAACGAGCTTAGAGGGAAAGGGAGGGGTAAAAGTAACAGTCCAGGAAAAACAAAAAAGTACAAAGAATATATCGCGTTTCTATTTATACCCAACTTTAATTAACTCGTAATTCGATTTAACACCAAAACAGGGTTATGCCTTCGTGGGAAATAAAACGCCACCAGAAAGAAAAGAAAAAACTCCCCACAGCACAAACTAGTGTACAGTAACTCAGCCTTAATATTTCCCTCGGTTTAAACACCCGTGTATCATCACACACACTAAAAACACTCAGAAATAAACACTTTACCTTAAACGTCGGGAAAACGAGCTGAGACGCAACGCGGTTCGAATGAAGATTCCGGATCCTTCTGCTTCTTTAAAATGGCAATGCTCTCTCTCTCTCTCTCTCCACACCCCACCCTCAGCCTCAAGTCTATTATGTCGTCATTGTTTGCTTACTCACACGACATAATACTCAGAAAAAGAAGAAACTGTTTCCCCCAGGGAGTGTAACTTTATTCACATACAGGAACACTTATTTATAATTCACTGAGAAAGGAGAAAAGTTCAGTCTGTCTTCTAAAAAGTATTAATCTGTGAACTGTCTGCTATAACATTACAGTTTCTCTTTGGGATCAGTCAATCTCTATCTATCTATCTATCTACAGTATATAGCAAGAAACAAATAAGTTTAATAACAAAATAATAATATCCATTAATGTATTTCCAGCTCGCACATAGTGTTTAAGGACAGGCTCAGGATCCACAGCAGGCCTGACCAGGATAACAATAAGGACTAGGTATAAACATCGATTCATGCACATAACCTGTGACTCCTTGGTCATTTTTTCCCTGTAAATAATCCTATATCTTGTTATATCATCTGAAAATACACAGAGTAAGAAAATGTAATATATTTGGCATGGTAATAACATTTTTTAAATCATCAAAATTTTTGACTGTAGAAAAACTACAGTATATATAAAAAAAACCAAAGTCCTTAAAACAGTTCACTTTGTTTCGTTCTTCATAAGAAAAATGAGCTCATGTTCAAATAAATCATAAGAAATTGAAAGCTTTTAGATTGAAATTGAAAGCTCAAAAGACTATACACGGTTACAAAGAATTCCCTAAGTTTCAAGTTTCAACTAATCCACTGTGATTTGTGCTCTAGAAGCTGCTGTGGGCAACCATTAACCGATGCCAGAAAATACAGCTATAACTGAAACCGAAAACATTCTGGCTATTAAAAACACATTGCTGCCATCTCATGTTACATAACTGATTCACGCAGTTTAAAGACGAGGCACTGTTATGTTTAGTGAGTACAAGCTGCTGCATACTAACACCAGACCAGTTGTAAAGCATGTTAGAGGTAGTATAATAGTGATTGTCTGTGTATGGGGCTGACCTGTAACTTTTCTATGACCTTCAAGAAACTTGATATCTTACCAAACAAATTTACATTTGAACACTATCCCCATAGGGGCATGCTGGCTCAGCAGCCATGGGGGTTCATATCTCTCCTCAGGTCAGCATGCCGGAGTTTCCATGTATTCCGGAAAGCTTTATGAGTTTCCTCTGGGTTTTCTGGTTTCCCCCTATGGTCCAAAGACATTAATTGGTTGACTCGTTTCCAAATTTCTTGTAGTGTGTGTGTGTGTGTGTGTGTGTGTGTGTATGCCTGGGGCCTGTAGTGAGTGGGTTGGCATCCCATACAGGGTGTTCTGTGCATTGTGCCCTGAGCTTCCTTTGAAAGTTTACAGACACTCAGCAACCTGATAAGCGTCATGGAAAATAAATAAATGAATGATGTCACCAAAACATGAAAATAATTTCAAACCACATGCTGTCTGCTTGAAAACACTATTAATATAAATCTTGAATAACATCATAAATAATAAAAAAAAATTCATACAACTAACAATTTTTATATTGACAGTCAATATATCTATCTATCCTAATCTGCAGTCCAAAGACATGCAGATTAGGCTAATTGGTATTCCCAAATTGCCCGTAATTTGTGAATGAGTGTGTGAGTGTGTGTATGTGTGTGTGTGCCCTGTGAAAGATTGGCCCCCTATCCAGGGTCTACCCCGCCTCGGGTATAGACGATGAACGTGCGTCTCAGTGCGCGTGCGTCACTCGTATAGTCAACATGCATGCGCGAGTGTTTAGTATGACATTGTGACCTCATGTGTGTACGCACGTGTGAAGTAAGAGCAAGTGTCACTAAAGAGGTCCCTTGTTAAAGATCAACTTTCCAGAGTCTCTGTCAGAGAGAGCAGTGCTTTGATATACATATATGAATTATGCTCGCAATCCAAGGTTTAACTGTACATCTTACAATGTCATCATGATAAAATTAAGCTAAATTATTTTAAATCCATTGTAATTGAATCTGAATTCATAAAGCAGTGTTGGGTTAAAAATATTTTTATTTATTCTTGTGTTTAAGGAAATGAATACACATAAGGGAGAAATACTTTAAAACAGATTCAGTGTTAAGTTAGTGCATGGTATGGTGATTTGGAGTAAAGGTTGACTGTTACTAATGTAAGTGAAGTAAATCACACACACACACATATATATACACACACACACAAAGGATTTTTCCCAACAGCACTTTGCTCTTATTACATCACTTCCCTATTAGACTTCCTCTCTTGTATTTCTTCATTCATGAACCCCCTCTTTCTTAGGAAGCTGTCTCTACCTACTACATGGCTGTTAGATGCGTTGTCCAAAAACTGACTAAAAGAGTGAGGGGTTCAACTCTAACCGGGACTTGCCAAGCTTGTAACTCTCAGTACGCCAGAGCTATGATTGTACTTCCTGCTTTATGTCTGAAATACTGGCCTCCCGGGAACTCCTTTAATGGCTCAAGCATATGCAAATGGCTAGAAGCGAGGTCAGAACTCGATGGGGGATGTGGCAATCATTTCCTGTAAATGTGCAAGTGTTGCATGTGCAATATGAGGTCGTGCAGTGTCCTGCAAAAGCGGAACGCCTTTGGTGACCAAACATGTCTTTTTTTTAGAGCGTTTTAATCACTGAATGTTGACAGGAACAACTGCAGTGGAATGACGTACGGTCTTCTTTAAAATGTTTGCACAACTGAATTTTTTTTTTCTGAGGCTCATCAATGTCTTCTGTAGTCTTATGTCAATGTCAATCGGTCGTACACTTTCATTTATGAGAAAAGTCCTGATTTGACTTGAGCGCCCTTCGTAATTAAAAGCAGTTGAGAAACATTGGAGGAAATCACAACTTTATGCTGATCTTCCCTCATACATCTCTCTTCTGTCCAAGTTCTATAAAGGAAAACTAGAAGCCTCTGCACATGATCCTCACAAGCTCCATGACATATTCTTCTTCACTTCCTTACCCACCACCTCCTCTTTCAACATCCACTCTAATTGCTGATGATATCACCACTTGCTTTGATGAGTGGATTAGGAAAAAAAAAAACTTTCTTATTCTCCATTGAAAGCATTGTCTGACTTTCTATCTTTCAGAAAAACTCACAAGATCCCAATCAGCTTCAAAGTGGCTCACTTAAACTGTTCTTGTGAACTGTTCTTCTAGGTGTTATGACGAAATCACTTAAATGTCATCAGTCCTTATCCTTCTTAATGTGCTTCTTTGGCCCAGTCACAAGATTCCTCAATCCTCATGAGTCATGGAACATGTGATACGACTTGGAAATACTCTGTTTCCTACTTGGAGGGATGGTCATATCAGGTGACATGTAGGGAATCCACAGACTCTCCACTGGTGCCCCACAAGGCTTAATGCTGGGTCCTGTTTTGTTTTACCTCACATATTTTCTTGGTGAGGCCATACAGTACCTTCACGTGGGTTTTTTGCATAAAACTCAGTATACAGTATGTGATAGTCATCATGTGATGACAGCTCATCAGCTAAAATGGAATCCTACCAAATCTGAGCTGCTGTACATTCCTGGGGACTCCGCTGTCTGCAACTAATACAGAATCAGGCTATGCAATTTGTTTTCAATTTCTTAAAGTTGTTTCAAAACCAGACCAGCGTCCATCAGTAGTAAAGGATTTATCGCACCTTGTACTGGTACTGCACCATGTCCCCTCTGACCCGCCAGTACAAAGAAGATATCCACCATGTCTCTTCCTTGTAATGTCTCTTACAGAGCATGTATCTTCTCTGTCATCAAATAAAGACTAAAGACCCACGTCTTTACCAAGTCCTTAAGTTATCACTTTAAGTTTTAAGTTTGTTTGAGTTCTTAATCTTGAACTTTCTCTTCCTTTTTATTAGTTTGTTCGTGGAATCCTTCTGCCTTGATTGTGCCAGCTGCCTGTATTTCCACCTACAATCACTGCCTAACTCAACCGTACCACCAACATAACCATATTTGTTCTAGAAAATGAAATTGTATACAGTAAACAGTACAGTGGATCAGTATTTGAGAGCCAGGAAGTTCTTTCACTTAAACCTTTTCTGCTTTGGCTTATAAGGTTTTAGAAAGCAATTTATGCAATTGATGGAGAAACAAAGGAAGTCATTTCTTGCATTGTTGCACAGGGTTTAATGTAAGTGCAGCATAGGTGGCTTGTCTTTTGAATTACATTGCATTGGTCTACTTTCCAGTTTAATTCTCATTTTCTATTCATGAGTAAGAAAGAAGAGTGTGTCTGAAGGATTGGCAACTTTGTCTCACCATAAACTTGTTACAAATGATTGCCTGATAAACAAAAAGCCTAACAGACATTTTTGTCTGTGAATTGGGTCTTTGTTGTGTTTATTGTCATCGAATAGCTTATGTGATAGTAATGCAACAAAGATGTATAAAATACAGATGCTTTATAAAATCAGCCATAATAAAAAAAAAACAAGACATTGTGCGTCTTGGGAAATAGCTTTCGACAGCAGATAATTAAAATGAAAAAATGTATGACTCTTCCAAGGAAGAGATGTGTCTTCGCCTGTCCACTGAATGTTTTAGTTGTAGAAATGAAATGGCTGGTGCACAGCTATGCTTTCTTATCAAGGTTCTGTGGAAGTTTGGTCAAATTCCCTTGAACGGTTAAGGAGGAATTAGAGTAAAAGTATGATGATGACGTCGACGCGAAACAATGGAGACAAATGACCCTACGTGTGACCTATGCTTGGCAAGCAGGTGACACAATGTAATAGGGCATGGGTATTGTATGAGTATGCTTCCGTCAATGTGCCGCCCATAACAACAACGTAGGAACACACTTTCAGTTCTGGTCTACAAGAACAAAGAAGTGGCATCTTGTGGCAGTACTTGGTATTACATTACTAACCATCTGACTGTTATAGGGTAGTGGACGTTTATTAGATTGATTAAAACAACTAGTGCAAATCTTGTGCACGATTGGTCAAATTCTCATGAATGATTCAGGTGGCGTTGAGAATAGAAGAAAAGTGTGACGACAGTGAATTAACGCCAATGCAAGGCGATGGCATGTGCCTATGTATGGCATATGCTTCGCAGGCAGGTGACACAGAAAGGGACAATCCACTGGGGAAAAGAAATTGGCCAAGTACCCACCCTAGGTGTCTGCCATGTTGCACCAAAATACAGCTAGGTTGCTAGCTAAACTGGCTAGATGTTACCAAAAACTAGAGAGGCACATTTCCTGAAGAAAATGTGAGTGGTGCTAGTCACAGCTATGATGTCATAGTTGATGTTAGTCTCAATGTTAAGTCTATGTAAATAAATCAAAGCGACAGCAAGCTACAATGATGAACTACACATTTACCAAACCAATGCAAAAAACAAAATAGAAGAGAGTTGTGTTAAACAATTTGTGTAAAAATCAAATGCTAAGTATTAATCCATAATATAAATATATATATGTTATGTTATATTGTATTGTATTCTAGTCTATTCTGTTGTACTGGCAGTATCAGAGACTTAACCATAGTGATTCTCCTTGTTATCAATTCAATTTCTCCTTCTGCAAAGTACCAAGAGTTTGGTTCAAGATGAGTATTGACAGAGGTGAACAGGAAGGAAGTGAACAGAGATCAAGTTATGATCTTGTCTCGTCAGTTCCGAGGTTAACTGCACACTGCATTGAATAGGAAATAAAAACACACTTCATATGTGAACTAAAAATATGTTCTGTTCTTTATATAGCAGAACTGGCAACAAGTCTTTATAACATTAAGGCACATGTATAGAAGCATGCAGAGACTGCAGACCAAACTGAGGAAGACCACAACACAATCCATTGTTAGTTTACTACAGACCAAACCATCAGTGTGTTTATGATCATACTGACCGGTTGGGTGTGGAGACACACAATACTGTGCAGAATCTCAGTACATGCAATATTGTGGAAGGTAAACATGCTTTCGAGCATTTGTACGAGTTAGGAAAGTTCCTACATGAGCAATACACCATAACCAATAAAAAATAGTAATACAGTAAATACAGTTGATAGTTGTTGTGACAACCTTGAATCGTTTTGTTAGATTTTAAGAAATCACTTCCTGGTAGATACATTTGAAAATGTAAGTAGCCAGCAGGAAGTAAGGTTGTGACTTTTTATGAACGTAATGTATAAATAGAACGAACTAATTAACTAGTTAATTAGTTAATTAATCATCATCTATAACACTTTATCCTGTATACAGGGAGCCGATCCCAGGAGACTTAGGGCACGAGGCGGGGTACACCCTGGATGGGGTGTCAATCCGTCACAGCGCGCGCACACACACACACACACACACACACACACACACACACACGCTCATTCACACACTACGGGCAATTTGGGAACGCTAATTGACCTAATCTGATGTGAGGATCCATGTCTTTGGACTGTAGGAGGAAACCGGAGAACCTGGAGGAAACCCAACAAGCACATGCAAACTCCATGAACACAGACTCACGGCAGAAATAAAACATTCATGCATTCATATAAAAAGTAGTAATAATTCTCATAACTATTCCTTGAACTGCATATCTTATATTTAGGGAATCTGGAGGCCTTTAGGCCTTGCACCTAAAGGGTCCAGGTTCGATTCCCGTCTCTATGTGCATGAGTTTGCATGTTATCCCCGTGCTTGGTGGGTTTCCTCACAGTCCAATGACATACAGATTAGGCTAATTGGCATTTCCAAATTGGCTGTGGTGTGTGAAGGAGCATGTGAATATGTGTGTGTCCTGCGGAAGTGGTTTTACTGATCTTTAGGCTTTGGGGATATTTTAAAACACAATTTGGCTTGTTGTCTTGAGGACCTAGCACTTTTGAATAGTACTCTGACGATAAATGTTTACAAGGACAAAAGTATTGATAGTATTGAATAGAAGCAAGGAGAAAAAACCCTTTTGAGCGTCCACAATTAACATATAAAATGAAAAAGAAGATTACCATCTTAACCTCAACAGAGAAAACAGGGTCTCATAACAGCTGCGTTTTGGGTTGATCATCATCATCATCATCATCATCATCATCAGGCTCTTGATTCTGCACACAGAAAATTAAGGAAGAAATAAAGTCAAACATGAATGAACTTTTGACTGTTAGTTTTTTTTAACAAATCATTCATTAATTTTCTGTACTGCTTATCCTGTACAAGGTACGAGGGAAGCATGAAGGGCATGAGGCGGGGTACATCCTGCACAGGGTGCCAATCCATCTCAGGGCTCACAAACACACACGCACATGTAATCCAAATTAGCCTAGTCAGCATGTCTTTAAGCCGAAACTGGAAACTCCGCACACAGACCCGAGGCGCGAGGCCAGAGTGCTAATAATTATACCACCTGCCGCTTTTTTAACAATTCCTCTTTTTTGTTTTAGTAGAACAGTGTATAAAAAGTGTAAAAAAAGAAAATAAAAAAAGGAAAGCGATATATTTCAACACTTTTTGTTTGTTTTAATTTCAATGATTATGGGTAACATAATAAAAACCATAAAAATAAAAAAATCCTAGTTCTGAAATGTAATATGTAGTATTATGTTCATTTATGCACTCATTACTTGATAGGGACTCCTTTAGCACAGATTACTGCATCAATGAGCCATGGTACAGAGGCGATTATTGTTTGTTTCATGATATTGATAAGTGATTGATAGGTGCCAAAGTCTTGCTGGAAAAGGAAATCAGCATCTCCATGAAGCATGAAGTACTGTGAAATCTCCTGGTAGACGGCTGCATTGACACTGTACTTGATAATACACAGTGGACCAGCAGATGACACGGCATCCCATACTGTATCTTCAGAGACTGTGAAAACGTCAAATTGGACTTCGAGCGACTTGGATTCTGTGCCTCACCACTTTTCCTCTAGACTCTGGGTCCTTCATTTACAAATGAAATGCAAAATTTACATTCATCTAAAAAGTTGATTTTGGACCATTGAGCAGTGGTCCAGTGCTTTTTCTCCTTAGCCCAGGTAAAAAAAATACTAGAAATGCTTCTGACTTCTGATACTAGGACTGCAACAGTTCCATCAGTCCATTTCCTGGACATCTGAGCACGGTGGCTCTTGACTCCAGCCTCACTCCACTCCATGTGAAGCTCTCTCAAGTTCTTGAATCAGCTTTGCTTAACAATCTTCTAAAGATTGTGGTCATCCCTGTTGCATGTGCACCTTTTCCTACCACACTTTTCCCTTCCAGTAAACTTTCCATGAATGGTAACGATGGAGGGTACCGATGATCGTCTTCTAGACAACTGTAAAGTTAGCAGTCTTCCCTATAATTGTGGTTGTGCGTACTGAACTAGACCAACAGAAATACTATAGAAATACTCAAAGCAACTGATTAAATATTACCATCACCTAATAAAACTGGAGCAGCTTCATTAATCTATTATGCATTTCAACAACAAAAGGATTGGCACCCTGTCCAGGGTGTACCCCGCCTCGTGCCCTAAGCCTCCTGGGGTAGGCTCCAGGACCCCGCGACCCTGAATACAGGATAAAGCGGTATAGAAGATGAGTGAGAGTGAGAATATACATATAATAAATATCATATGTGCATCCAGAAAGTGGCCAGACGGAAGCCACTCCTTAGTAAAAGGCACATGGCATCCCGCCTGGAGTTTGCCAAAAGGCACCTGAAGGACTCTCAGATCATGAGAAACACAATTCTCAGGTCTGTTGAGACTCTCTGGCCACTCTACCATGTAGGCCTGATTGGTGGATTGCTGCAGAGATGGTTGTCCTTCTGGAAGGTTCTCCTCTCTCCACAGAGGACCTCTGG
>JAQMYI010000015.1:4956024-4977025 GCA_030014275.1 Clariallabes melas
GTGTATATATATATATGTGCGGGTCAATCAGCGGGTGGAACGCCTGACCATCTGTTTGTGGAAACTGTACACACGATCATTCACCAACACCACTTGCACAATTCAGGAACTCGGCTGGGAGTTATTGCCACATATCTTGTACAGTCCTGACCTTGCCGGGCCAGTTCCATGTAATTGGGCCATTAAATGAGTTCCTTGGAGGCCAGCATTTCAAACAGGCAGTGTGATCATGGCTCCGGCATACTGAGAAAACTTCCTGCCTGATAGTATCCAAGCACTAGTGAAACTCTGGGATAAGTGCATTAGTGTAGTGTCTCATATCGGTGTTCTCTTATTCTGCATAGTCAAAAGTCCCGATTTGACATGAACGTATTGCATTAATTGAATTGTATATGAAGAATCTTACAGTATATGTATGCCTCAGGGCTATAATTTATGTAGAAAGCATTATAATCTACTGTATTTTTGTTTTCTTTTTAAAACAACAAACAAATTGCAGTGTAAATCCCAATTCTTTCATGACTTTTTTTGCTCAAGACGGTTTAATTGACATTTATTGATTTTACTTACCAATATACAATAAATGTAATGTTAATTAACTATTTTGAAAGTTTTGGGTGTAAGCAGTTTCCAATAAACATTTAAATAAAGTGAAGACATTTATTGTTTTTTCGGCATAATTAGAACCGTTACATTAATACTTGCTTTTAAAAATATATCTACATATAAATGTACATATTCTTCTTAATTCACACTTCCATATAAGGAATGGAGCTATAATTTCAGTACTTTTTCAAATTCACTGGAAAGTTCTGAAACAGAACTTAAATGTGGCCAAGACCTTCTCAGGCATGTATTGTGTGGTCTAATTTCCTGCGTCCACAAAGCACACTGTTAAAAAAACCACAAGTAAAGAGCACAATATTTGAGCAACTTTCAGATGAGGAAATCAGTGTACTATGTTGTTGGAATTGTAGGCATAGCAATGGCTCGACACGCAACAGTTTAAATGTTTCATTTGAGTTTAAAATAAAGACCAAATCAGTCAAGTATATAAAAAAATGAGGCAGACACTTTTATTTAAAAAATGATAATAATAATAATAATAAATTACACCAGTTTATTTATAAAAATTGAATGAATGAAACCTGTGAATGAATGAAGAATGACAAATAGTTTTAATTTAGTTTTTTTCTATATATAACGGTATACAAAAATCACACTCAATTATCTCTGAGACACAGAAGTCAGACACTCAGTAGTTTTGGAAGGCTTTTTCTGGTGTATATTTGGGGTTTTAAGATATGCACCAGGTACTTGGAGTGGAAAAAAGCTGCAGCTCATAAAAATACAGTGTTTTTCCCAGAACCTATTAGTATTATTACGAATTATAAGGTTCCATTTGCATTCTGAGCAATTTTCAGATATTGAGCTTCAAAGTTTTCGCACTTTCTTATTTTCCCAAGAAATAGTTTAAAAATACATATCACTTAAAAAAGAAATCTTATATTCATGTTATCACAGAATCAGACAAGTTCAGAAAAAGAAAACTTAATTGATTAAGTTATTAATTGATGTTCCTTATAATTCCAAGCAGATGACATGCATATGTAATATTCTATTCTATGCCAAAAAATGTATATGTAAAAGGTGTACATGATTTTGCAAACTGTATGTATCTTAGCTAAAACAAACCTGTAAAAATCAGTTTTAGTTTACATTACAACAATAATTTAGGTATTATTGCAAGAATACCATCAGTCTATAAAAACTCTTGTTCAAAGATAAAACAACGTGTCCTGAAAGTGTCCCTATATAGGGGAAATAAACAAAACAAAAAACTCTTAAAGAAAATCTAAAAATATATTTAAATATGAAACATTTTATAAGACATTTTGTTAGTTTAAAAGTGTTAATTTGCCACATTTGTACAAGGAATTTTGGATCACTCTGTAGTGTAAAAAAAAAAAAAAAAAAAGCATACCCACAAAGCAAGATTTATTTTTAGTCAAGTCAAACCTTTCAACAGTTACACACAGCAAAAAATATATATCTAAGCAAGTGAAGTATTCTTGAATCTAGCCAAACCTATCTATAGTTAATTAAAATAAGTTTACAACAAATGTTAGTAAAATTTTTACCTACAATTTCTTGTACTATTGGCAGAGAATTTTGCTTCTTTCAAGGAGTAAATTCCTAAAACTTGCTACATTTTTGCCTATAATTTTAGTAAATTTTGATTAGAACTAAGCTTCATAATCTTATATATTTCTTATATATATAATCTTTGCCTCTTGTAATCTTATTATTATTTCTTTAAGTGGATAAAAATTAAGCTATATTCAAGGTATGTTTACTTGGTAAGGTACAATTTAGTTACAGTTTTGTAGGTTTGGTCAATTAACTTTTTTATATATTAAAAGAATATAACATACAAAATTATGAACATCTTAGTTCTATCATTTGCAGGCAATTCATTAATATTAAGATCTATATTTTGTTGTTCTTAAACTGAATTCAGTTTATGAATCAGAAAAAGCAAACACAAAAAAACTCAAAAATATTGCAACATTTTCTATTTTTGGGATGCTGAAACAAACAGATCTTTTTTTAACCAAAATTACTAAAATAATATTTTTAACACTGTAAAATTACACCAGAGCAATTGAGCAATATATAAAAGACTGAAATAATAAAATAAGAAAGATCAAAAAGTACAGTCGTATCATAGCAATATATTATCTAACCACATTTCTGCAATTTGGAGTAAAAATATTGATCCTGGTCACGACCCAGGAAATAATGTCATCATTGAAAATGTGGTAGAGACTAATCAAAAGTCCGGATGACAGATGACATCATAATTCATACTTAAAACTTACAAAGCTATTCATAAATATACAGTCATTCGCTTCTCATTTCCTGTTTTGAAATTCAACAATGGAGCCGTGCCAAAAAGCGACCACAACACTTCAAGAATTAAAATTGAACAGGAAGTTATGATTTTACGTTTTAATTAAAAAGGGATTTTTTTGGAACATACGGTATGCAAGATCATTCATACTATTATTTCAGAACTTCCAAACCAGACCTGTTGTACCCATGTGGGTGTGCAGGTTTGAGTTTTTGTCCTCAGGTGACAGGTGTATTGCATTAGTCATTCAAATTCATTCAGTCCTTACACAGCCATGTCGATACCGAGAAAAAAAAAAAAAAGTCTTGGGTATTTCATTCAGCCATGGATGTCATAGAGACATGAGGTCATTTTATCCTGTTAAGACTAAACTACTGTATCAGCCTATATGTGTCTTTATTCATCAAATATAATCGAATAAGTCAGCTGATAATATCTCACCATTTGAAAATTTAATGACTAAGACAATCGGGACGATACTCGAAACACTGATGATTAAGCCCCTTACTTTAAAAAAAACTTTCTTTACAAATGTAACACCAAATGATAAAACATTGCATAATCTTGTCAACATGGTGGTTTGTGAAAATAACAAAATCAAACAAACAGTATGAAGATTCAACATAAATATTTGATTTTAGACCTTAGATACTAGATAATTCATAATGGATATAACATAGTAGATATGAGATGTTAGATATTACAAGTTATATAATAATATATACTAGATATTATAAATAAATATTAGAATTAATATTAATATTATTAATATTATATCTATATAAATAGATATTAGATACTATATACTGGAAATAAGATAATAGACATTAGATACTATATAATACTTATTAGATATCAGATACTAGATATTGGAAATAAGATATTATATAATACATATTAGATATTTCATATTAGACGATATTATACATATTAGTTATTAGATACTAGATTTCCACTCTTGAAGTATAAAATGATAATTGATGGAATGATCAAACAAATACAAATCCAACATTTCTGTTTATCACTACAGTATCCCGAAAGTCTCCCTACACAAGGGAAATGCACATGCAAAGCAGCAGGTGTGATACACAAGTTCATCATAACTGGGAGACACAAAACAAGAAATGACACTCATATAGTAAATGTTTTGTAAATAAAGTTGCTAAAAAGTCTTCATTTGCCCCAAGTATGAAGACTTTTGTGACACTTTTGGAGTAGTACTGTATACTATAGTATACTTTTGGGATACTGTAGTTATATATACAGTATGTCCTGAGAAAACATTGCAAAAACCTAACCTCATTATTGCTCTTTTATCTCATCACTTGTTTAATCTTGTTTAAACTTTAATAAATCATGAATTTGAATAAAAAGAATCATTTCAGTTTGTATGAGCATCCCAAGCCCAAAATCACAACCCCATACACTCACAGATTTAAAAAGTTAATAAATGTTTTTTTTCTTGCTTGCTGTGTATATCTTATGTATATACGTGTATGTAAAATAACATAAATTTACTTTTAGAGTAACACTTTAAAAATCACCAACAACAAACCCAATAATAACAAGAGCAACATTAATTTATTTCCTTTATAACTAATAAAGGAATTAATATGGTTTTATCTTATTATTATTACACTACTACTTATTCTTCTGCTTCTTCTTCATCTACTAATATTACTACTACTACTACAAAAATAAATAAATAAAATAATAGTTTCCTCACGGAGGAAGCTTTCTTATCTTACATTATTTTACCTTATTTTATCTTATCACAATACTACAACTACTATGACTACTATTACTACAGTACTACTAATAACAATACTGTATTAATAATAGTGATTTCCTCCAGGATTAATTATAAGTGTTATCTTATATTACACTACTACTATTTATTGTTCTGCTTCTTCTTCAATACTACTAATACAATTACTACTAATGATAATAATAATCTCCTCCAGGATTAATAAAGTTTATATAATCTTAAAATTATTACACGACTACTACTTTTTTGTCTGCTCCTTCTATTAATACTACTACTAATAATAATAATAATCATAATAATTTCCTCAGGGATTAATTATAGTTTTTATGATTTCTTATTATAATTACACTACTACTACTTATTCTTTCTTATGCTGATTTTTTAACTACTAATAATAACACTAATAATAATGATAATAATAATAAGCATTAATAATAATGATAATAATAATTTCCTGCAGGATTAATAGATTTATCTCATCTTATCTTATCTTATCTCATATTATTATTACACTACCACTACTTATTCTTCTACTTATTCTTCAACTACTACTTTTATTATTAATACTACTACAACTAATAATAATAATAATAATAATTTCCTCCGGAATTAATAAAGTTTGATCTTATCTTATCTCATTATAATTACACTGCTACTACTTATTATCCTGCTTCTTCTTCAACTACTACTACTACTACTATTACTAATAACAACAACAACATATTGATCCCGTTACTATGACCAGACGACAACTCCTCCCAACTACAAAGAAACATTATTAACACCATAACCATATCTAGAGTGGAAAGGAATGACACGATGCAGCGCACGGTGGAATCCCACACTGTACCTTTGCCTGCGGAGGCGGGAAACTCCTCACGTGACTCATCGCCGTCCTTATAAATAAGGTAAGCATTAAGGTCTCCTCATGCAGAGGTACCTCAGTGCTCCATAGCTCAGAGATCAAGAAAGTTAAGCTCGAAGTGACAAAATATTATTCTGACATGCATTCTTTTCTGGAGTTTGCTCTCGTTTTTGCTGCGATGCTCATGTGCGCATTCGGAGCTCCAATGCGCGGCACCGAGACGGACTACACAGAGGGTAAGACCCTGGCACTGAGCCTCAACGATAAGGCGAGACTGTTATATGCAGAGGTGAGTGCCAGCATGAATTCAGAGACAATCCACACAAGTTTGTCAGCCTGCATTATGTTTTTTTTTTTTTTTTCATTTGGATGATTTGGATCAACATAATAAAACATCATATTTAGGATTACACTCTCATAGAAATAAAGTAAAATAAATAAATATACCAAAATGTTTTTTTCTTCTGTCGTACCATTCATTATTTGACCTAGAAAGGTGCATCTTTTACTTAGATTACAATTAAATGTTAATATAAACAGTTCTTAGTGGTTAATTGTAGAGTATACATTTAAATTTGCTTTGAAATTGTAGTTAAAACATACACTCAAAAAAAATCACTGATGTTGTTCCCTTTATATCTTTTGCATATTTTAGTTCAGCTTTAATCATGAATAGTTATGGAATACATATGAGGTACCTTTATATTTAAGGTACATAATGGTGCCATACTTAGCTTTGTGTAAGGTACATTGTCACTATATACTGTACACCTTTATAGGTAAATGATACTGAAAAAAGTGCAATGGTATATGATTATGATTAAGATATAGTGAAAAGGATTTTCACTGTATGAACTGTATGACTATGTACATTAAAATTCTAATTGAATTTTTTGGTTACAAAAATAATATCATCACACACATACTTATTTTGTTATTTTAAAAAGATCTGTTGGAAATATAATAATTATTTTTTTTGCCTTCTTCAGGTCGAGACCCCGAACGAGGTGGCTGCAGTCAGCGACCCTCCGATGATGATCAGGCCTGAGGACAATTGTGATCCTGATAGTCTTAAGACCAAACCAGAGGTAAATCCTCTTCCTTGTCCACTTGCTCTTATTAATGACTTATGGTTGAGACAAGATACAGCTGAGAATTTTAAGGGGTTAACGGTCTGATCAGTAGCCCAGTGCATTAAACACTAAAGCAAATGGTATTCAGCGTACATTACGTAGTTAAGTTGCATTAGAGCTTAGCAGGTTTAAATATTAGAATACAACATAATGTATTTAACTAATCATTATATATTTAATACAATAATATATTGGCTTATTGATTTATTCTATCGGGTTCTTTGATTTCAGATTTGCCTGTCCAGGGTTGTTCTTGCTCTAAAGAACTATAGCAGGATCTTTGGGGACAGTGGAATATTTCAAGGCCAAAACACTAACTGTGAAAAGTGGAGAGCAAATGCTACAGATATAGCTGACGTGGCAGAACAAATCCTGGAGACACTTAAGGTAACGTTTCTTTAAAAAAAATTTTTTTTAAGTGTCTTTAAATTGAGAATAAGGAATTTTATGATACAAGAAAAGTCAGTCTTGAGGTAGAAGTGATGGGTGTGTGTTGGATTTGATTAATGTTCTAGGACAAATTAAATATAAGCTTAAATTTAAACATTAAATATAAAAAAAACACATTCTCCATCTGTTGGATTTAAAAGAAGTAAATCACCTGTTATCTTTCTTTCAATTTGTAATCGATGCATTATTCCAGCTAACTTTACATTCTAAACACAGGAGCCGTCTGAGACTCTGACACCTATGATGATGGATAACTGGATGGCCGAGGGCTACCTGTGCCGCGACAGCGTCGAGCGTCTGTTCTCCTTCTCCGTCGTGACAGCTCGTGTTTTTAGCCATTTGTCTTCTCTTCAGCAGTCAGCTTGAAGGGATGGAAACACTGAATGGTTAACGATTATTTATCGTGATCATGTTGGTCAAAATTTGTTAAACCTGCTGCATTTTGAAGAAATGTTCTCATAGGTTGACTTTTGAATAACTTCTGACAATTGAATAATTGAATAGTATATCTATAAGGATAACTTATTTTGAAAAAAAGTTCTTTGCGTTTGCATAATATATTGTTTATTTATTAAGATATTTATTTTAACAATATTTATTGTTATTTATTGATCCATCAGTTTGATATGTGCTGAGGCCATTACAGTATGTTACAATGTAACTTTTTAAAATGTATTTAATAAAGTGATCAACAAAATGCTCACTTCCGTGTACTTTTCCCTCTTTTTTAACTGCACTTCCTATGAAATCATTACCTATAGAGGAACTCGGTCCTGAGCCTCGCAGTGCACCAATAAGGAAATGACAATGTCAATAGGACTGAATTTCCCAATCTGCAGTCAAAGTCGGTAAGAAGAGGAGGAAGGTGTGCTTTCCAAAAACTTTCCCATTATATCTGAATGGCTTCCTGATACATTATAAAGAAACCATTTATTACGTCACATAAGGTGTTCTGGATCAATTATAGAACACAACCTTTAATTTTTAAAATGTGCTTAAAGACAGTAAAAAAAATAAAAAATAAAAAGATCTAAATTCAGAATTTCCACCACAGGACCATGTTCGAAAATGAGCTTGTTGTTTCCTGTTTGGCCTGAAACACAATGCGGAAGTGGAAATGCAAACAATAAACCTCGCAATGTATAAAACCTACAAAAGTAAAATATATATTTTTTAAATATTCTAACATGAATGAATATATATCACAAATCATTGTATTAAACAGAACAAAGAAAAAAATAAATATAAAAATAAATTTTACTTCCTAGTTTTCGCTCACGAACCTTAGATACCGGACCAATCAAAACATAGGAAAGAAAATAGACAGGTCAAACCGACCAATCATAAATTGCATAAGGCGGACCCGAGCGGGGTCCTTAATAATTTCTTAGTTTAGTGTTAGTTTATGCTCCATGATATAAAGCATATAGATGCAAATGTTATATTAAAATAGAATAAAAAATATCAAATAAAAAAAGTATATATTTTATTTGTAATGGCTAGTTTTGCAAGCGATGATATTGGACAAATCAGGAAACCGCGACCAATTAGAAACAGCAGGGGGCGGGGCTAAGGGGGGAATTTCGTGACTTCCTGGTTACAGCCGAGCTGGGTGTCTTGTCTTCTGGTAACGTTTCTTATTTAGTTATTTACTCAATTAAGTTGTCTGGTTTTACATTTAAAGTGTATGTATCGCTTTTATTGAATGTTAAGCCACAGATTATGGTGTCAAGTGTGAAATTCAGTGCTGAGTGTCAATTCAGGGAGTCGCTTTACGAGTTTGTTAGCAAGGCTTGTTAGCTAACTAGCCTCTTTAAGTGATTTAGAAGGTAGTTAATATAATTGTTAATGTAGCGCTACACACTACGTATAGGTATAACTCTGGAAGTACCCTAAGTGTGTCATTAAACCACCGCACGTGCACAAATTAGTTTGTAAAATGATGCCGAAGGTCCAAGTCGAACGAGCAGTGACGTAAAAAATAAATTCCAGAACATTCCATCCCGTAATATAAAAAAAAAAATCTAGTTATTTTCAAAATCAAAGCGTTCATCATATCCTGTAGTACTCTCCCTAATCAAACAGACTTTGCTGACGTCATAAAAAGAAAAAAAAAATCCATATGTGTGTATCAGATTTCCTGATTATCGTGTAAACAACATGGGCATTGGTGGCTCAGTGGTAGGTTTCTCACCTGCCCTGCAGAAGTCCCGGGTTCAATTTCCAAACCCCAGCCACTGTATGCAGTACCGGTCCCAAGCCCGGATAAAATGGGAGGGTTGCATCAGGAGTGGCATCTGGCGTAAAACCTAAAAAGGTGTAGTGCGGATCGGATGAGGCGACCCCTCGAAGGGAGCAACTGAAAGACTAACAACGACGATTTGTAAAAATAAATTTCCATTTTTGGCTCACTGACGTGGCACGAACTGTGTTTAATGATTTCTCACATTACCCACAATTCCACTGCGGCTACCTCATGTGATGCAGCAGCGCTTTAGTCTGTTCAGCTCTGTCACCTTGTAGTCTGTGCACTTTGCTCAAGTGCTTTCCAGCGCTTTGGCTTTTGTTCTAAAACCGGGATCGACGTCATCACACTCGTCACCTGGAGCCAAGTGTGTGGTGTAACTCAGAACACTTCAGTCCAGCATCTGAACCAATGCCTTTTATAAATTTGATCCTGAATTTGTTATTGATATGACATTGAAGTAGAAATAAATCATTATCACATTAGAAATATTTAAGTATAAACATGTTTGATGCGTGTGCAGCTGGAATGTTTATGGAGGTTTATTTCATAATAACTAATTATAAAGGCCATTAGAGAGCAGAAATACAAATATACACTCCCTTGGGTCTCTGAAGTACTGTTTTTGTTGTTTTGTCTCTCGCTTTTTCTACAGCGTTTGCAAAATGAATGTGGGCGTCGCTCACAGCGAGGTGAACCCCAACACGCGGGTGATGAACAGCAGGGGGATTTGGCTCACCTACCTGCTGCTGACCATCGTCTTGCACATCGTGTTACTGAGCATCCCGTTTGTCAGCGTGCCAATCGTCTGGACCTTAACCAACGTCATTCACAATCTGGTCAGTCCACGCAAGATGCATCTGGTTTACTTATGGCTAGATTTTTTCTCATATACACTGCATGACCAATTAAATAATAATAATTTTAAAAAAGCGCCGTTTCAGAAACGTCGAAATATTGATCTGGATCAAGCAAAGAAAACAGCTGAGGAGATTTTAAATGACTGAACCTGGAATTATCACTTAAACGCTTGGTGCAGTGGCATCATAAAAAAAATGGACAGTACTTCCACGACTACTTTGATGTTTAATGGTGGTTGGAATCTAGTAGGTTACATAGGTCTCATTCTCCCTTATCTTCCTGGCCTCTTAAAGCCGATTTGCCAGTCCAGTCTTCCTTAAAAACATTTAATGCTCCCTTCCCTGATCTTGTCTTGTTCTGTCTCTCGAACACTTATCTTCCATACACACACACACCATCTTCTCAACATGTTTCCTCTCAGTACTTCTCTGCACCTTTAGTTGGAGTTCTGTAAGTTGCATCACCTATGAATCTCTCTCTCTCCTCAGCTTCCTTGCCCTTTAAAGCTGACTTTGCAGTCTAGTCTTCCTCAAAAAGAAAATATTTTTTTATTACACTCAAGTAAAAATAAAAAAATAAATGTCTACACCGGGCTTTCTAATCTCTTTTTTAAAAACACTTGTTTGTTTCTTATTTTAGCTCCCTCAAAGTGAATAAGCTGTTGAATATAGTGTTAATGATGAAAATTTAACTAATAAATGAACTAATAAATGAACTAATAAATATGATCTGTGCCTTTAAGGCACACGGATAACTACAGTACTTTATCACCACATGCATTAGTTTATTATTATTATTATTATTATTATTTATTAGCATAAGGTAAATGTCAGAGTTTGTTAGGCAGTTTGTAATTAAATACATATTTTACAGTGTAGAATTTATTGTTTAATTTTTTTTTTAGCTTGAGCTTAACACACTTCTAGTATACGTCTTTGTAGCAATCACTGTTCTCAGAGTCTTTGTTGTAACAGATTTAATCAATGCATTAGGTTTAATTAGCTAATACAGTAAGTTACATCCCAAGTACAACTGTGTATGCCTGTCTCTGATCAGACATTAGTATACGTTTTAGTTTTTAGTGTGTGCGTGTGAGACATTTACGATATACAAGAACGGAGAGCAAATAGGATTCAGCCCTGTGTAAATACCGTGCTGTTCAGGAAGTAAGTTAAAAACCGTCAGCGAATGTCTTGGAGTCGAGGACTGACCGTGTTGTTTTATTTTCCAGGCCATGTACGTGTTCCTCCACACGGTGAAGGGGACTCCGTTTGAGACGCCAGACCAGGGCAAAGCCCGGCTGCTCACTCACTGGGAACAGATGGATAACGGCATCCAGTTCACATCCTCAAGAAAATTCCTCACCATTTCCCCCATAGTGCTGTGAGTTAGCTGAAACTCAGCATCTGGGTGTAACAGGTTGCATTAAGATGTTACTATAAAATTAAAAACAAATGCAGGTACAGTGCGGGAAAAATGGCTGAAGCTAAAATTTATTTTATCTAAAGAGTGAATGCTTCAGATTTTATTTGCAATATTTTAGATGTTACTGAAAAAAAGTGAGGAATTAAGCTTGATGGTGGTAGGACAATAACAAACATACAAAGCATGTGGGACAATTCTACTGCATAGTTGATGTCTTTTATTCCACTTTATACCACATTAATTTGGTAATTAATGGCTTTATCAATTAAGGACTTAAATTTCAAATTGTGGTACCCGCCTGAAACAAATTAGTTCATGGTATTTCTTACAGTATAGAAGAGACAAGCTCCTGTTTCCTCTCCCTCATTCCTCCCCCCATTTATTTTAGCATGAGAAAAATGCAGCTTGTCATGTTTTTGAGACACAAAGTGCTGACTCGACAAGTCTCTGAAGTAGCTGCTTCTGTAAAAACAATAATGTATTAGAATGATTAGGGGATTTGTTTTTCTGTTGAGGCAATACCTTATAATCAATCATATTGGAGAATTTAAAGGTCCTGTATTTTACTGCTTCTTATAACAAGCTAAATGCTGTGTGTGTGTGTGAGAAATAGAGATGGGAGAAAAATCGATTCATTTAAAATCCCACGAGCGCTATTTAGTCTTGAAACACGCGCATTAGAAATTGAGCACGCTGCAGTAAAATGTATCTTTTAAAATTTTTTAAATTTAATTTAAAGTTAAATGTTAAACTTTAGTATTTGAGTTTAGTTTGTATGGTTTAAACGTTGCGTTTGGTTTTTAAGTGAGAAAACGAATGCTTTAAGGAATGAGCTAGATTTAATTACTTTAATGTTCAATTCACTTGTGAAGCCAAGGTATAAAAACTTTTGCATTATTAAATTTTTTTTGAAGGTTCAAGGACATAAAATTATAACAAAATCAGAAGAAAAAACAAATTAATCGTGTTGAATTAATAATCTAATAATTACAGAATCGCAATATTAATAAACTAGGTATCGTGATGATAATCGGATCGTATAGTGTTTTCCATGTTTAGTGTTAATGCGCCAGCTTAGACACCCCTCAGATAATTTATTATTTCAAACCTCAAAGCCCCTTCATTTTACTTAACAAATGCACCATCAGTGTCTGTGTAAATGAGCTACTGCTGAGTCATGACCTCCAGAGAACAGCAGAGCGGAGCCACAAACCAGGGGAGGGGCTTGTTCTTATGAGGTCACACAGTGGTTTGTTGGTACACACACGCACACTGGAGATCCCTCTACATACCCCAAAAAGGCTAAAAAGTCAATTTTGCTAAAAAGTGAATTCTCCTTTTGTAGATTTTTTAACACAGTATTATGTGCTTTAAAAAATTTGGTTAAAAACATGTACAACCATAAAGTTTCCTCCTCGTACTCACAGGTTATACATTTCACCTTAGTTTTGAATAGTAATATAATAATATAATGACTTGTTTGTTTGTTTTTTGTCCTCTTTTAGATACATGCTGGCCAGCTTTTACACCAAATATGACGCCACCCACTTCCTGATCAACACAATCTCCCTTCTTAGTGTCCTCCTGCCCAAGCTGCCGCAGTTCCACGGGGTGCGTCTGTTCGGAATCAATAAATACTGAAGTGCCAACGTCAGAAGATTAAAGGGAACAGGAGTGAAGAAAACCCATTTCTGCCTCTTGGTTTTAATGCCTTTTTTTTTTTAATATACAAGCTGATGGTAAAGAAGCAGCACAGAACTGAACGTCGAAGACTTGAAGGAAAAGGACTTGCGGCAATTAATGTTTTTTTTTGTTGTTGTTTCCTTTAAATTCTTTTTTTTCTCTCTCTGGAAATCTATTCCAGACCATGAATTTACTTTGCATACAGGTGAACTTCATATTTATTTATTCAATTAGTATAGAAACCTTTATGCAAAAGATACAGTGAGGCAGAATCCAGTAACTGAGCTGATAAATAGCCACGACCTCGACCTCCTGAGTCACAAATTCGTCGAATGAGTCGAATGATTAACGATAATCGTCCAATATCTGTAACAGTAATGCACAATACTACAGTAACATCAAGACCGGGATCCAGACCTGCAAGATCCAATTGAAAAGATCTGGGCGCGGGGGGATATTTTTATTTTTTTTAAGTTCATTAACTTGGGAGTGTATACTGCTGCTGCTTCATGAGTGACACTGCAACATTCATTCGCTCATTTTTAGTAAATGCCTTTTTCTGGTCAGGATCTCAGTTTAAAGTCAGACATTCATTAATATTTTGCCAAATAGAGCCTGTTGGGTTTATTGGATGACATCACATATATGTGCAAAGAAGGAATTTGTGAGATTGATCAGGCCTTCTGTAGGAAAGAGTGAAATTGGTTAGAACTTTTGTAGGTAGTGTGGGATCTGTCAAATTTTTGTCAAAAAGGGAATGGGCGGAAGGTCGAAGAATGGTCAAAATGTCTGTTGGAGGACAGTGGGTTTGGTTCAGCTTTCCGTAGTTCTATGCGACTACTATTGGTTAGAAGTCTTCGAGGAGCAAGCCGGATTGGTTGAATTTTTCCGCCAGGATGAATAAGATTGGGCATGACGCATTACAGTAGCGGGTGGGATTGATTG
This sequence comes from Clariallabes melas, assembly GCA_030014275.1. NCBI lineage: Eukaryota > Metazoa > Chordata > Actinopteri > Siluriformes > Clariidae > Clariallabes > Clariallabes melas. The sequence goes on from JAQMYI010000015.1 coordinate 4,970,314, forward strand.
AACTTTCTGTGGAAGTGATCAGGCGGGGTCGGGTCACAAGTCTTTCAGGAGCGGGCGGGGTCGGTCAGAAGTCTTTCAGTAGCCGGCGGGGTCGGGTCAGAGTTCCGTGTTCTGCAAGTGGGATACATACACGTACAGTACTGTGCAAAGGTCTTAAGCCACCATCATTAAAAACACAATAAAATCGGACTCTTTGCACGCAAAATGACGAGAGACGATTCAAGACATTTGCAAAGTACTAAACGTGTATGAAAGCAGTCCAGCGTACAAGTCTAGATTAGTGTTCATGTGTTTCCCCGAACTTAAGAGGAGACTATCTGCACAGTCTAGCTCTCTCTCTCTGGTCAGAGTGATCAGGATACTGCACACTCCCAGTCCGAGTGTTTATGTTTGCGTGATGAAAGGCCCACTGCAGGCGGTGTGTGCTTTATTATTAGAATATAAAAGTATGTTGTCTTGACGTTGCTGTCCAGTTCCACATTCCTGAACCTGAATTCTCTCCTTCTCAAAAAAGGCCTGTTAAATCACAATAGGCACTTCACAATAAATGTTAGACAATAAGAAGTGATTCATTAATTTCAATGTGTTTTTTTTATTTTTATTATTTTTATTTTTTTTAACTGTCAGTGCTATATATTTAAGCCAACTCGCTTCTTTTGGAAACCTTCACCTCTCTTAATTTGTTTCACCTTTGAAGTGCCTTGTTTTTTTTTTTTTCATCTCATGTTTTTCATTTACCTTTATGTGAATAAATATTATATAAATGTTATACAACAGGACTAGTTTTGAGTATCGGTTGTAATTCTGGAGGATGTTGTTGCAGGAACAATCGAATGCCGCTGAAACTCTTGTTTGCACCAAACTCTAGAACTCGTATCATTCTACAGCGACGGTTCTTAACGGTAATGAAAAAAAAAAAAAAAAAAAACACATGGTGGTGTACTGTTTCAGATACTACAGAATGTAATTTATTTGTAGCCATGAATGTAATTGGTCATGACAAATGATCACGTGTCTGTTCACGTTTCTTATTCAAATGTTGTTTTTTTTCATTTAAAGATTAATAATCAGATTTCTTTTTTTTGATTAGTTATCTACTAAGTTCAAGTATGGAGATTGAATGATGTACTGTATGTACCATAATGTTGATTATAAATCCTCATATAACAGCATAACGTGTCTGTTGTCAATAAATAGTCTTGTTTTATTATTATTATTATACAGCTGTCAGTTCTGACCGAGCAATCCGATTGGACGAGAGGTATTCCACAAGTTGTGTTAATAGAACGTAACAGCACTGGAACGTTTAACTATACCCATCACTCCGCATCCCAGGTGTTCTACAATTACACTAACTGTCAGTCAAGCGTGGGTGAAAATAGATCTTTACCGTCCACAGTACTAAGAGAGAGAGAGAGAAGCTAACTGCTAAAACCGAAATTCAAAACCAGTCACAGAAGCACTTACAGACAAGAAAAGACATCTTGTTTCCTTAGTAATTGCTTCCAAGTCTTTCTAAATTGCCACCTTGTTGTTTTATTTATGCCTAAAGCGATCTTCAAAGCCAACTAGCTTCCAAAACAAGTGTCTTTCTAACCCCTAATCAAGGGCACTACCTAGTATGTAGTAACAACATCCTAAATCAGAATATGTGGATATTTAAAAAGAAACTTACAGGATTTACAGGACTGTACTGTTAGCTCTGCCAGTCATGATTAATTAAGTTGGTTCTGCTAGTTGGAGGAAGGATGTGTGTTGGTGGAGCAAAATAACTGGTAATTTTTAAAAAAAGAAAAGAAAAACAAATCATAATCTGTTGATGATTTTACTGTCATTAAAAAAACCACCACACTTAAGGTCGTCCTGTTTTACTAATTATCTGAACGTCTGTGAAAGCTTCAGTACTTGGGCCCTCGTGCACACATCCAGCAATAAAGCTTATTGTTTAATTAAAAGTATAATCTTAATGAGCTGCAGAAAGAGTTATTTAAAACGCAATGAAACTTGTCTAAGGCGACACAGTGGCGTGGTGGTTAGCACTGTGGCCTCGCACCTCCACAGTCGAAGATTCGGTTCCCGTCTCGGGTGTGTGTGTGTGTATGATTGGTGGATTTCCTCCAGGTATTCCGCTTTCCTCCCACAATCCAAAGACATACAGATCAGGTTAACTGGTGTTCCCAAACTGCCCTGTCCAGGGTTTGCACCTTGCCTCATGCCTAAAGTGTCCTGGGATACACAGAAGGTATACAGTAGAAGATGAATTAATGAATGAATAAAAACCAAACTAAATTGTGCAAAACAAACAAAAAAAAAAACCCCTCCTAATTATTTATCGTCATTGAATAGTTGACTATTTATTAATTGTATCCAAGTAACTCTTAGTGTTTGTGTCATCACAACATCCTGCATGTTAACGAGGGAATCCTCCCTACGCTCACTGACCACAAAAGGGAACCTCATGTCCAAACAGCAAGTGGGCGTAATGAAACACCAGGAGGAAGCCCAACACGCCCACCAGCTCCACATTACTCACATCTGTGGTACATCAGATCAGAGGGGGAGTACACATATGCCGCTGGATTACCTGCCCAGGTCCACCTGTCTGTCCCTGGGAAAATCCGAGTGTTTTACATGCTGCCGCTACTCGAGGTTGGCCCGTTTCCAGCTCCATGCAGATGGGAATCCCCATTCCTGTCTCACGGCTCTCCCAGGAAAGAAAAGCAGGCGAGAGGAAAAACGAGTTCCCGCCTGCTTCTTCCATTTGCATCGCATGTCAAACACGCATTTCTTTACCAGGGAACAACATGCAAAACACACAACTCTCTCCCCCCCACTCTACTACAAAACCATGATCAGGTGACGGGCCCGCAAGGAAAATTTGCATGGCGCAGAGGCCACCGAAGTTCACGAGGAAGTGCCGAGTGAATCTCAGCTGGAAGGAAAGCAAAAGCAAAAGCTGAGCGGAACGGCACAAAGGCGATAGTGTGAGAGATTTCTGCTTTCTCATGGTTCCTGGACATTAGCAGAAGAGCTTGTTCTTGATGTCTGAAGGTCACCATCGCCACACATTTGAATACATGTTTGAGCTGGTTGTGCTCAGCCCGAGCCGGGGTGTTTAAAAGGGAACTGAGGTTGAATCTGCTGCTTGATGCGCGCTGAGGGGGAAAAAGGAGTCGGGTTTTATTGCCACATAGGGGAGTTAAACGTGTGAGAGTGGTGATGTTTTGTCACAGACTGAAAGCATGTTAGAAGTGAGAACTGAAAGGTTTTGTGGTATGAGATCTAAAACATGCAGGGGAAACGAGATGAAATGCCCATATTTGCTAAGACTGACCACCAAATAGACACAGCGTCTGGAGAAGACCGTCTATGATCACAGTCACAGAAATGCAAATCAAATACAGAAGTCCACTACAGAAGGTGACGTGTAGAATCAGTAATTTTCCATCGTCTATACCGCTTTATCCTGTATACAAGGTCACGGTGGCGGTGGGCAGTGGGGGATAGGCTGGAGCGTATCCCGGAAGACTTAGGGCACAGGGCGGGGTCCACCTTGGACAGGGGGCCAATCCATCACAGTGGACACAGGGCAATTTTGGAACGCCAGTTAATCCAACCTGCATGTCTTTGGACTGTGGAAGGAAACTGGAGCACTCAAAGGAAACCAACCAAGCACATGCGCACAGACCCGAGGTGGGAATCGAACCCTCGACCCTGGAAGTGTGAGGTCACACTGATGTGTAGATCCACGATGAAACAAAACATGAAAACTTCAGATGACCTTGTAGTAAACATAATACGCATTTAAATGGTAACAGTGTGCTGCTGTTTTAGTTACCTGGATAAAACAAAGAAGAATAAGACGTTGTTCTTCTCCTGTTAAGGGTCATGATTGTGGATGTTTTAGAAAAAGGTATTAGTCCAGTCCAGTATTAGTACTGGTCCATGTACAAGAGAATGCAGACACCTTGATCTATGCAATGCTACTGTAGCTATACACGTGGTTAAGTGCGAGCTGCAGTCTCACCATTGCCACTAGGGGTGCTATTGCACAAAACAACATGAGAAATTTGACACCTTCTTTCATGTGTTAACTTTGGAAATGGTCTGAGGATTCGATAGCTTTTATCGCCACCTTGTGGAGTGTTAAAGAATAGCTGGAATGTTAACAAGTACACTACTGCACTGTCACTTTCAGTCTGCTTTATCCAGTATGCACCTTTGCCTCCTCCATCATTGCACTACTGTATATTCCACTCATTTATTCTGTATATACTGTATGTACAGATGTACACCATGTTATCTTCTTGACATGTCTTATCCACTACATAATGCTTGCACAGTTATACTGTTTATTACTGTATAAACCCTATAACTTATTACCGACGACACCTTCTGTACATTAAATCACACTCACCCCTGTACATATGGACCCCATACTTAAATTTATCACATTATTATTATTTATTGTAAATAGGCCACTTATGCACTTCTGGTTAAATGGTAACTGCATTTCATTGGCCTTATACATGCACTTTGCACAATGACATTAATCTAATCTTATCTAATTTAATTTAATTTTGTTTTTTTAATCTCACCTTGGTCTGTGTGTAGTTTGGTGGGTTTCCTCCCACAGTCCCAAAGACACACACTGTAGGCTGATTATTGTTTCCCAATCTCACATAGTGCAAGTGTGTGTGCGCACCAGTAGGTTGAAGTCTTGGGTCCTTAGCAACGTATCTTCCCCTTACAGATTTAACTGATGGCTAAAATGATGATGCTAAAAAATGCTTATTAGTTTTGTATTTTGATTCATGAAGCCAGCAATCAGACTCTTTTGATTCTCGCTTATCTGCACCGTTTCATGTAATTTGTTCATTATTTCTTCTTGATCATCTTGCTTGGAATTTGAAGAGGAAGTGGAGTCTATCCCGGGGTCGATGGACGTTAGACGGGAACATAATCTGAATGGGACATCAGTCCATCACAGGGCACCGAGCAAACACACAGTAGTCCAGCTACCTGCCTGCCTTTGGCCATTTAAATGAAACTGGAGAATTTACACATGCTATTGTGCTTGCAAGATGTTACTGCCACCTAGTGTTCATCCTGTGTTGTGTAAAGAAAAATATATTTTTTTAAAATAGCAAACAGAAGAAACAACTGCAGTTCACAAAACCAGCTTTAGAAAAAAAAATGGCCGTTACCAATTCATTATTTATTTGAACTTTAAAAAAAAAAAAAAAAAAAAGAAAGAAAATTGCACTCAGGGCAGCGAATAAAAAGTTCATATATTTTTCTCTACCCCAAAAAAACACAAAAACCATAAACATATGCCTGCAGCAGAATAAAACAATTCAGAACAAACCATTAAAAAAAAAAAAGAAAGAAAGAAATCCTCTTCAACCATAATTATGGCTCCGGTTTAATACAACACACCATGTGTTACTGTTATCTGTAGCCTCTTCATTAGAATAATAATAATTTTAAAAAAGTCAAAAACAAACCCTTACAGTAAGAAGAAGCAGCTCAGTGCTGTAACATCTCTAAGCTGGTGTACAATCATCTCTGCGTTGCCAGTCCGACCTGACGCATGGTGTCGCACCTTCACATTTTCGTGTCCTGATTGTTTTGAGAGTCGGAAGATCTCTTCTGCACTTACGGCAGTTTTAGGTTCACCTTCTCAATTCTTTCTCTCTGCGTTCCCCCACAGTGAAGAGGTGTTAGGTTTCTTGTCGTCGTCGTCCGTCTCCAATAGTTCCTCCTCGTCCTCCTCGTCTGTGGAGAAGAGATCGTCTTCGAGCAGCGATTCGCCGTATTCCTGAGCGTGGACGGAGACTTCATTGGACATCAGATGCGGAGAACCCTCGATGAAATCGGCAAACCTGAGACAGAAAGGAGGTCAGCGGTCAGAGTTTGGTGACCTCGGGTTAACTACTCTAGGTGAGGAAACTGTAGGTGGGTCTCAAAAAGCGTAGAACTAACCTATGGCAATCATCTAATGTGTGAAACGTCTATTTAAAGCCACAGAAACTTGACTGAAACTTGACTGAGTTTTTTTTTAGCATACAAGAAATTCCTCAACATTGTATCATAGTAAGCAAGAAGTCATGCTGTTGTAATGAATATCAGCATGACTGTGGTGTGGGTGTAGGCACGAGGGTGCAACCTGAGTACTGAAGATACAGTCGTGCTGATATCCAGCACAACGGCTCTACCTTAAAAGTCATATTGCTTTTATGCCACAGTTCCACAAACACCATTTATCAACAGATTATGATTTATTTTTTCCTTAAACAGTTATTTTGCTCCACCGACACATGTCTCTCTCTGCGCCTGGTGGAGTTGGCACGAGAATATCAGCCCTGTTTACGTCTGGGCTCTTGAATTAAATCCCAAATAACTGGAAAGCTAGTGCATCAGGGTGTACAATCACTTGTTCAACACACCGAGTCGTGCCCTTGATCAGGGGTTAGAGAGTGATTTGGGATACGGCCTTGTGTTAGAAGCTTGTTAGCTTTTCTAGCTAGTAGAGAAAGTGTTGTTTAAGACGACATCACGTTATCAGATGTGTGTTCTTTGCTGGAAAGTGCTTCCGTGACTGGGGCTGAATGTGGAGTCAATCGCGTAGAGTGATACACTACCGTTCAAAAGTTTGGGGTCACTTGCAAATTTCTTTGTTTTTGTTTAGTGATTTATTTTCTACATTCTA
>JAQMYI010000015.1:4983331-5009630 GCA_030014275.1 Clariallabes melas
TATGTGATGCCAGTCCAGCGCAGATCATCAGGCACAAAAACATTCATGCATTCTTCACATGTTTTTTTTGTTGTTGCATGAACCGCCCCTCCCACCCTCCTTCCTTTTTTTGGAAGGTCACAGTTTGCTGCTAAAGAGTGGAAGGAAACCGGAACTCCCAGAGGAAACCCATGCAGACACAGGAAGAAAACAGTACAGAGACTCCATACAGATACAGAAGAGGAACCCTGGAGCTGTGAAACGTCAACACTAAACTATACAGAACAATGCTTTTATTATCAATGCATTTTTTTTTAGAAAAAGCTTCCAAGAATTAAAGATTTAAAATAGAATAAATATATAAAAAACAGACTTAAAACACACTTTTTACACTTAAAACACACTAATACAGACTGTAGTCAAGAACAGGACAGTATAAGTGAGTTGACTTCCAATATGTAGCCGACATCCCTGTAAGCACCTAACGAGTGAGCAGATAACACCAGTTTGTACACATGGCACCCAACAGTTTCACATTTTTACTTTGATCACATAAATCACAACAGGCAAAGAAGGGAAGTCGAGCAGGGCTTGTTTGAGGCAGTATAGAAAAAGATCTGCAAACTTCATAAGACTCGACCTGGTGCTTCTGGTCTCTGTAAGAACATCCTGTTTTCATCTGCTCTAAACCTTCCTGTTTCAAAGTCCTCTACACCACTTTATACCCACACTGACGACATGCTGAACCTCCGTTCTAAACTTACTTTTTCATCCAGTGAAATCTTGGATAATTCCACTCAGAACAGTATAAATACTTATACATACATATTATTAATACTAATACTAAAATTAAGCAGAATAAACAAAAAAAAAGTTAAATCAGATAAAGAAAAAATAAATGGTTATTCAGTAACTGTATGTAAAAGCACATATGAAAAGATGTACACTAGTGTATTCTTTCAAATGCTAGTCTAGGTATTTGGAAAGAAGTATCCTATATTAGTGTACTTCTTGTGCTTAAGTGAAAGTAACTTATTATGCTAAATATTTATTAGTTGTTTATTGTACAGATTTATTTATATTTATTCATTTTTTTAAGCTTTTCAGAATGCTCAGAATACATTTCCACTGATCACCCATAACATTAACACCACAAAACATTAACACATTGACATTGATCGCCCATGCCTTCAGGGACCAAAAGCCATCCCATCTGACCGGATCCAATAAAAAAGCCAATGCACCACAAATCGCTGAATAAAGGTAACAGAACACCCAGTGCACCACAGCCCGCAATGCACGTGGCAGGCAAAGAGCCCAAGGTAGCTGACCTGGGCTAGATCCCAATCCGACTGAGCTCCCATGGAATACACCAGACAAACAAATCCAATCCATGGAAACCAAATCTTTAACCTACAGTGCTCAAAGGCTCTGCTGGCAACACCCTGGTGCCAGACACCTCAGCAAACCCCCAAAAGTCCTGTGGCGTCATTGTCCAAGGGGGCAGAGCTGCCCAGGTGGCATAAGTGGAACATAGACCAATACTGGGCATTATGTTTGTGTTGTAATTATATGGCTGATTGGTGCATTTCAACTCTTTTGTATCATATTTTGAGAAGATATTTTAATAATCTTTTACTCAGACATTATTATATGATGAACTAACCAGAGAACAATAGACAGAAAAATATTTTAGTATCTAGTAATCAAGTCTCTGGATGATGTAGTGATAATGTGCCTAATTATTGAGACAGAATTTTAAAATAAAACCTAAAATATTATATATATAATTTGTGAATCAATGATAGCGTGAAAAACAAATATGAATTACCAATAAATCTTAAAGGGAAACTTTAAATAAAGTCCATTGGTTTTCTTGGAGTCGTTTCCTTTTCTTTCCAGCCAAATATGCATTTATCATAATATGAAAGTTGCAGGACTAAAAATGTCATTTTCCGATTGCTCCAAATATCCACATAGATCCCAAAACAAACAAAGACTCAAGACTGATCAGGAAAGAGTGTCACATCATCCGCTTGAGCCAGCTGACTTCTGATTTGGTTTTGTCCTGTCTGAGCTTGGTCTGAACTCGTAGACGAAGGCGGCGCCTGGGTTGGGGGCGCCGTATCCCACCGTGAAGTTCTGAAGTCCCAGCAACAAACATTTCCAGCTGTAACGCAGGGCCTTCCTCACATTCTGCAACACAAAAATAAGACTGTTAATCATAAATAGTGCTAAAGAGGTCGATTAAAAAACATACTGAACAACAAAAAAAAATGCTGTGTATCTAGGAAAACAGAATAACACATCCCGAGTATTGAATATCAGGTATGCTAAAATAAGTAAATAAGTTAGTTTTTGATTTAAATCAAATTACATTTTATTTGTCACATACACAACCATACATGGTATGATATTCAGTGCTAATATACATAAAAAGAAAGATTTCTCTATGAAAAAAAGAATTGCACTAGAGTGTATAAATAAATAAAAAATAGACATTTTCAATAAAAGTAATCTAAAAATAAGAATAAAAAATAAAGAATAAACAATTTTAAAAAGTATAAAAAATATAGAATTTTAGACTGAAAAAAAAATAAATAAAATAGAGTTAAACTAGAAGGGAACGAATTTCAGGATTTACAGACTGTACAGAAAGAAATTGACAGCAGCAGTATGATTGAAACATGAAGCATTAAATGGTACTTTTAATACTGTATGCGTAGGTATTAGCAGAGGCGTGGTTGTCCTCATTTATGTGAAGCAGTATGTAAACAAGAACGAGAAATGTGCAACGTACAGTACGCGCAATGTGCAAATGATATCACTTACATTATTATTGCTGTTGTTTATTTTTATAATGTGCTTTTTATAACATTCCCTTTTTATATATTCTCTTTGGTTATTTGGAATGTTAAAAGAATGTTAGTTATATAAAGTTGCAGAAGAATATTCTAAAAACCACACAGGAACAATAATAAATGTTTTGAGGATGTTACCAGTGAGCTACAGTAGATAGCAGCTGTAACCAAATTACATAAATTTTTTACTCTGCTCAGGTTGGCCCAAAAGTCTGGATCCATACTGTATGCATCTTTCTTTACATGAAATTTGATTTTGTTTTTTTCTTTTGCTTGTTTGTTTCAAATCCAAAATGGCTTCAAAACTAGAATAGAATAGAAGAGGGAATGGAACCAGACCCCTTACACTATGTGGCTCATCTGAAGTCAGTTGTTTAATCATCTGTTCATGCAACAACATCAGCATTGATTTTAAAGAAACGTTCATGCTCCTTGTACTCAGTGGATACACAAGTGCCGCCAAGTCAGACGCCGTCAACATAGTACTTTTTTCCACATGCTTTTGCATATGGATTCAGACTTTTGTGCCACCCTTATTGTATCTTCAAAATAATCCAGACCCTGCATATTCAAAACAATATGAACATAAATCCTATCTGAGAGATAAACAAAGCAGATCAAACGAGAACACTCTATCGTCAGGCTTTTGTCTAAATGAGACACACAAGAGTACAGAATGAGGTATAAATCTGTAAACCTGTGTTTCAAATAAAAATGAAAATACATGCATTCCTGAGAAATAATTAACTCTGGCCAGCATTCTTATCAGAAATCTGCAGAAAGAAATGTGCAATACCTTTTTATATTTCTTGTACTTCTCTTTCTTTTTCGCCTTCTTCTCTTCCTTTGCTTTTTCTTTGCTTTCATTCTCCTCTAAAGTCACATATTTCTTTGAGCAAACGTATCTCTGATATCTGCTCTCATTCTGTCCTTCATCCCACGTCTCTAGAAGAGATATGGGCTTCATTCTGTCTATTTTTCTTTTGGAAAACTCTTTTTTCCCAAATGACTGTTCTGTGGAGTTTCCTGCTACGTACTGAGCAAACTTTGGATCATAGGGCTGGGGGTGTACAGAGTGAAATGGGAGGGTTTACTGGAGCAGCTTTGGATAAAATGAATAACAGCTTTAAACAATGTAAAGAACTGGATACAAATGAGCCTATGGGAAGTTTATTAATTCTGTTATCGGATGGTTTGAACATATGGGAAGTCACATGGGGAGATAATGTACAGTTTACAGAATGTTATCTGAGTCATGTTTTTAGATCCTCCTGCTCCCAATTTTAGAGATTGTGGATAAATGATGAGTGGCCATAAATGTTTTAACCCTTTGGGTCCTAAACATTAATCCTATTAAAATCTGTTCATAACAGAAGATGAGTACATATTATTTATGCAACATATTATGATACGTGGAAACAGGTATAAGGGGTGTTCAAGTCAAATCAAGTCTTTTGATTGTGCAGAATGACAGAACATATTTATGAGAGTAAAAACTCCCTTTATTTCTCTATATAATCCCCTGCTACACTAATGCACTTATCTCAGCATTTCACTAGCACTTGGGTACCATCAAGGTAGAAAGATTCCTCAGTGAGATGGAGCTTTGATTGGACTGCCTGGTTCAATTCTGAAAATCTGGCCTCCCAGGAACTCCTTTCAGGGTCCAGAGATGTGGCAGATGTGGCGCGAGTTCCTGTAATGTGCAAGTGGTGTTTTTGAGTGATTGTATTTACAGTTCCCACAGACAGTTGGCGACAAGTTATACAAAGTAAATTTTCAGTACCCAGGTGTTCCACTCGCTGAATATAACAGTATACATAACATATCATACATGTACGGGTGCAAATACTGTAGTTCAGTAATAAAGTACAAAACACTGTTAACTTGTGGCCAATTTAATGGCATTAAACAATCCTCAGTACAGATTAAAAAGGGAAAAACCCTCCACATGAATGCCCTCTACAGGCACATGGGTATGACGTGTTTGCAGAAGTTTAAGGTGGAGCTGCAGCTTCAAACTAGATGCTGCCAAGAAACCAAGTTCAGCTAAGGGGAAGTTAAAGGAAGTGAAGTGACTAGTTAAACAAGTCTGACGTTATTTCAGCCGCGACACACCGCAGCTTCGCTTGTAAGTATGATTTCAGGTTACCAATGATTTGATTAAGAATTTATCCTGATTTGTGATTTTTTTTTAAATGATTTGTAAAACGAGATATGTCTAAGCATGTTTTGTATGACTGTAAGACTTATTTATTAAGATAAACCTAAATTTAAACCTTGATTATGGTTAAGCTTAGTTAAATCAGTTTATACCCTATCACTGAAGATTCTTTTTGTGCTCATTAGTCAGAAGACGTGTGTTGATTCATTTTCTACGATAGCAGTTTTAACAAACGGAGGGTTTTTTTGTTCACAGAATAATCATGTTTTTTAAAATAGTTTATGATTATCAGACCTGGCAAACTTGAACATGGAAAAATGGCAAGCCTTTCTGCATAAAAATACACTGAAATACACTTTCAGTTTTTTGTGTTTCTGGATTCTGTTGATTCTTATGTGTAATGTGTACATTTATTGGACAAGACATAAGACATTCACATGTCTTCTTGTTTCTCTATTCTTACTTTCTTATCCGAAAGTAGAATAGAGGAAATAATCGACATAGTTTGGGATTCATTACACTTATTATCATGTTTTCTATGGGCTTTCTCAATTACTGCTGACGACTTGTTACAGATTGATCAACAAAACGGGATACAAAAAAATAATAAAATCACCCCAAAAGGACATCAAATCTATGAGGTTGTCTCTCTCTCTGCATAATCACCTGACGTGACTGTAACTGTTAATCTGCACTTTGGTCGAAGAAGAAATCAGCCCCAGTCTTAATTCATTATAGTAAATCTAGATATTATTAGATATCATCATTTGACCCAAAAGTCCAAAATAATTTTTAACAGTAAAATAATCTAATTTTAAAGGCAGAACGTAGCACATTTACAGTACATCAGCGATCCTGCTGGTGAGAGGACGACTGTTTACAACCGCTATGACATAATCAATAAGAACGTTAGATCAATGAATAAATTACATATAATGTTAAAGTCACAGGAATAAATGAGTTATTACTTCCTAACACCAACACCAATAGGATCTGTAGCAATTTTTTATTTCTACTTATTTTTCAGTCCTATTTCATTATTTCCTTTTCCACTAAGAAAATGTATAACCCATGTGATGTCTTCCATGATATTAATATTAGTCATGTATCCATTATGTTTCCACCTCGTTCATAACAATAGCAACTGAGTGCGTCATTCAAACACTAAATACGTCATCTATTTGATAGAATAATTGTCTGAAGATTGCACACACCAGGGTGGAATGCATAATGATTTGTTAATTAATTTTTTAAACCATAAGCAGTTTATTTCCTTCAACTCCTTAAAAGTCCAAAAGCATTAAGACAACGCATGCCATTCTCCCCGTGCACAAAACAGGTGATGTCACTAATTAGGTTTCATCTGTCTGGCTCATCTGTCAGTGCTTATTAGAATTATTATCCACCTCTGCATAAAACTGCCTAAAATGAGGGAATTCTCTATTAAATTGTGAACTTCTGTGGCGAATGTCTTCAGAAAGCAACCAAGCAGGCATGGACTGAGGAAGAACATGGATTGAGGGAGGTTTAGAAGAATGAATGACTTCATAGTAAGTATTGATTGTTGTACAGCAATTTCATTGCACAAAAAATAAACTATTCTCTATTATGCTCTATAATTATTACAGTATCTTGATGGTATTATTTTAAAAAAAAACTGAGAATGTCATTCAAGCAGCAAATTTCAGAAATCAGATAGAGTTGCAACACATAGTTTACACATGACTGTCTAAATATAGTTGGGGAAATTTTTGTGACGTTAACTCGTTTTTTATTTCACATACATGTAGTACATCGACATTCACATTTTAATGAAGCCCAAAATAGCTTTTTGTCTTGAAATGTTTTTCTAAAATTTGTTTAAAAATACAGTACTTTCTTATAAATTTTTATTTTTCATACAAACTTTGTTATACATGTTTGTTTTATGACTTCATTATTAACTCAAAAAAATAATTCTGATTTTCAAATGTATGTACTATGTAAGTATTGATGGCCAAAACATGGTATTGGTGCTAAAAAAGTGTCTGACCTACAGTAGTTGAAAAAGTGAATTTACAGATAGGATCATATAACACCATTATTTTTCACAATACTTGATGCTTCTTATCTCCTGATTCATGCTTCGTTTTTTGTAAATATGCATACAAGTTTAGATTTTAATCAGATAAAAAGAAACACATTTGCTAAATACAGTTTCATGCCCTTTCATGTAGTGTCTGTAACTTTTTTTTTTCCTTTTTATTCAAATAATTGAATAATCTTAATTGTCATTCAGATAAAACTTGGACAATTTAGATTTTAACATAAAAAACATAAAGCTGAAAAAAATTATTATACAGTACTAAAATGCAAAATTGTAAAGATATTGCAACATGAATTTGACATGGTTACAGACACTACACATTTTTACTTTTCAAACTTTTACCAAAAACATCTTTTATGCAAAGCACTGAGGTCGCCCTGGAATTTTAATGGTATATATGTTAATAAAAATTATTGGGCAGATTACAAAAAGCAATTTTAACTGAACAAACTTATTGTGTGTTTCTAATTTGGAGCATTTAAACAAAACCACTGTTGTCAGAAGGGTTTTTTGTTCATAGAATAATCATGTTTTTTCATAGTTTATGATTATCAGACGTGACAAACTTGAACATGGAAAAATGGCATGCCTTTCTGCATAAAAATACACTGAAATACACTTTTAGTTTGTTGTGTTTCTGGATTCTGTCCTGATGTGGTATGTGTACAGTTATAGGAAAAGACATGACATTCACATGTCTTCTTGTTTCTCTACTGTTACTTTCTCATACCCGAAAGTAGAATAGAGGAAATAATCCACATAGTTTTGGATTCATGACACTCATTATCATGTTGCCTATGGGCTTTCTCAATGACTGCTGACGACTTGTTACAGATTCATTTAAACAAAACCACTGTGGTTAGTAATTTGGGGAAAAATTCTTTAATTTTGCACGAAATGCTTTAAATTAAGTAAAAACTTGGGGTTACCGGTCATATGCTTCTAGAAGCTTACATCAATTTTCATATCAATACTGATAAAGAAATATGAATAATTTTTATTTTAAATTATAGTATTATTGTTTGAAGCAAAGACAGTATAATGCTAAAAAATGGTCATTTTAGGGGCACATATAAAATCATCTCTCCAAAACATCTGAAGTTAGCAACTTGAAATTTATGAAAAGTAGTTCTTTTTCTGCATTATATGGATAACATAAAAGAAAAATTATAAAATCAGCACCAATACTGTGCTTTTTCCATAAGCAAAAAAAAAATTAGGCCAGAAAAGAAAGCAGCATATTATATAAAAGATAACTTTTCAGAAAAAAAACTACTAGGCTTTGCTTCATGAAAAAAATAAGTATATGTGACAAAGTCCTCAGAAGTCCTGTGACTTGTTTTGCAGGACGTTCAGTAAAACTAAGCAGCTAACTCCCTTATAAAACTGCACAAATCATACATTTTACTACATTTTAAGTAAAGCAGCATCACACCAGTTATTGACTTTATTTAATTTATTAATGTTTACTGCTTTTTTTTTAAGACATGCTGGCTCTACAGCAGGTATTTGCATGTGCCTAAGACTTTTGCACGGTACAGTACACACTGGTTTTTTCTTAGTTTTTTTGCCTCAGAAAGTGAAAATGCATTTTACAGTAAGCTGCACTTATTTCAGTCATTTTCAGTTTCACATGATGAGAAACCTGATCCTAATTTCACAATTTTGTAGTCTATTTCTGTCTAATGTTTTATAGCAGCTACCGTAGTGAAGATGGATAATTGTACAAGTTTGCTTAATAGCTAACCAGTGATATTGTCCTTAGTCTTTAAATATTAGATCCATAAATCTTTGTAACATTGCATAGACACCTCTTAGTCGTGGAGTGATAAGGGATCAGGTCACATCTGGCCATGCAAATACTTGTTCCATTATTTATGAGCCCCACAGTGAAAGGTTAAAAGGTTAAATGGAGCTATACGATATGAAAATCCTTATACTGGTTTGCATAAGTACTGTGATTCTTTTAAAAATCATTTAGACAATGATTCTTCACTAATGTGGACATCACTGAAATTATATTATATGGAAATCCAGTCATCGTCCACTTTATTAGGAACACATGTACACACGCAATCCATAAGCTCATGCAGATACACAGGTCAAGAGCATTAATTAATGCTTACACCAGAAATTAAAATGTGGGAAAAAGTGAGGTCCCTGTGACTTATACTGTCACAGGATTTTCAGTACCATATGGGTTGGTTTGAGTTTTCAGAAACCACTGACCCCATGGCATTTTTACACAAAGCAAAATCTCTAGAGTTGATACAGAATGCTCGCAAAAACAATAATCATACTTGTGAGACTGCACAGGGGAACTACAGGCTGAAACACCATGTTGATGTTAGAGATCACGATCACTCCTGTATCTGCATGATTTAACGCATTGGACTGCTGTCACATGATGTGCGGATGTACAGGTGTTTCTAATAAAGTGAATATCTAGTGTATGCAAAGTTTTAAATTGCATATAATATTTGTTATACAGATGGAAACATACAGATATTCACAATTACAGTCTACAATGAATCACAGTGGAGAAAGTGCTCCTAAAATTGCCAGGTATGCAATACTATACATACTGCACAATGTCTACAGAATGTTTTGACAGGTTAAATTGGAGGACACGTGATCAGTCAGATGTGTAATATTTCTTTTGAATTTCAAGGTTGGACAAGTTGGATGGACTAAGCTGCATCTCTGTGAAGAGTTCGAGTTCAATGTTGGAGCCGACTGAGTTTAAAAATGCAGCTTGCCTCATACAAGGGTAGGACTTTCCACTGAGGTCCCAGAGAATTGTATAATTTGTATTGCACAACAGTTAGTTCCGACAGAGCAATCTGATTGGATTAGAGGCATCTCATGAGTGGTGATAATGAACTGTAACAGCACTGGGATGTTTAAATGTAAACAGTACTAGTCAAACGTTTGGATATAAGTTTGGATTTATTTTCTACAACAATATTCTCGAACAATATAATAAACAAGTGGTTCTACACCCTAGAACACTAGCTTTCCATTTAATGCTATTTGGGATTTAACCCTGGAACCTGAAAGTTAACTTAGGTAATATTTTTGAGTTAAAAAAAAAGGAAATATGAAAAAAACTTATAGGATGGTCCACCACCTTCATGGTTTATTCTCCTCACCTTTTTCCATGCTACATAGTGTTACTTGACAAATGACTAAAACTCGCAAGAGTCCACTGTCCTTGACAGATCACTGCCACAAGTAAAAGTAGAGATATTAGTCACAAATCTATCTGCAAGTCGTGCATTTGTTACTGGTCTAGTTTCCTCAAATCCGTCTGGTGGAAATATAGGGACAAGAGTATTTGGCAAAATCTGTTAATTATTGAATTCAGGTGTTTCAATCAACCTTATCTCCAGTGAAGGACAATCTCAATGCTTCAGCATACCAAGGCATCTTGGACAATGCCATGCTTCCAACTTTGTGGATCCAGTTTGGGGAAGGACCTTTTCTACTCCAACATGATTGTACTCCAGTACACAAAACAAGCACCATAAAGGCATGGTTTGATGAGTTCGGTGCAGAAGAACTTGACCCGCAAAGAGCCCTGACCTCCACCCCATCGAGCACCTTTGGGGTGAACTGGTAGAGAGATCATGAGACAAGCCTTCTCTTCCAACATCAGTGCCCGACCTCATAAATACTCTCCAAAAGAACACTCCAAAATCTTGGAAGCTGTTATAGCTGCAAAAAGAGGGAGCGACTCCATAATGAACTATGTGTATTTGGATACAATGTCATTGCAGGTTTGGCCAAATACTTTTGTCCATGTACAGTACTTTTGTTTTTTATTCACCACTTCCTCAAACACATTGTTTTCATTCCAGCTCTTTATCTCTTTTTTGTTTTGCTAATTCAAATTTTATACCTTTTGTCACTAATATGTCTATAAGGAGCCGGAATGAAAACAATGTGTTTAAGGATGTGAAGAATCAGAACAATTCCGTTTTGCTGTACATGTCTCTCTATTGTAAATTAAGAAAACTGTCCTGCTTCATTCTGCATCCTAGAGGTTACTCCTATGTTCTCCAATTGTCTCATCCTCTACTATGTACTAGAGCTTCTCCTTTTCCCTGTGTAACCTTAACAAAGTCATGTTCTTGTTTGCAGTCTATGACATTTCCTGAGTGTCACAACTTGTGTCACAAGTAGATTTTTACTTTTTGTATTTCTCAATCTGAGATGATGTAATGCATGTTCCTCCATGTCTGACAAACACAACCACACCATCCTGACCAATAACAAATCCTGGTCCATTCCACTCTGGACAATCCACTCACTTGTGGTACACTTTGTCACCCATTTCATATTTTTTATCAGTGTGACATAGTTGCTTTAGCAATGCTCTTCACATTCTTTTAAAACATTCAGCTTCTGTAAAAGCATTTCTTGAGGCAGGCAAAGCAGAAATGAGTTCTGCAACCCATTTAACACTAACTAATGAGGACGTTGTGCATGGTGTTACTTACCATAAGATCCCAGTCCATCGCAGTGCTCCAATCTCAACCAACACGTCTTCAACTTCATTATGATTTCAGTAAGCGTTTGGTTGTGTCACTCCAGAAGAACGATGCTCCCTGGGCTGTATGCTGCTGTACTTTTTTATTTCTGAGTCAAATTTATTTCTCTGCCATATCTCTCACCATGACATTGTCGAACCCTCAACCATCGGCACTAAACAATTTCTGAGGTTCCCATGGAGATACCATACACTTTGTTTGAGTTCATGCAGATCTACAGCCACAGCTTAGTTGTACTGAGATGCTATAGTACAACAGAAGGATATGTGTTGGCGGAGCAAAGTAAACAGTTAATTAAGTGAACAAATCAGGCCAATACTATACATACTGCACAATGTCTACAGAAATGTTTTGACATGTTAAATTGGAGGACACTTGATCAGTCAGATGTGTAATATTTCTTTTTGATCTCAAGGTTGGATGGACTAAGCTGCATCTCTGTGAAGAGTTCGAGTTCAAAGGTGGAGCCGATCCAGTTTAAAAATGCAGCTTGCCTCATACAAGGGTAGGACTTTCCACTGAGGTCCCAGAGAAGTGTATAATCTGTATTATACAACAGTTAGTTAAGACAGAGCAATCTGATTGGATGAGAGGCATTCCATGAGTGGTGATAATGGACTATAACAGCACTGGGATGTTTAAATGTATGCAGTACAGTACTAGTCAAACTTTTGGGCATAAGTTTGGATTTATTTTCTACAACAATATTCTCAAACAATATAATAAACAACTGATTCTACAACCTAGAGCACTAGCTTTCCATCTAACGCTATTTGGGATTTAACCCTGGAACCTGAAAGTTAACTTAGGTAATATTTTTTAGTAAAAAAAAAAGGAAATATGGAAAAAAACTTATAGGATGGTCCACCACCTTCATGGTTTATTCTCCTCACATTTTTTCATGCTACATAGTGTTACTTGACAAATGACTAAAACTAGCAAGAGTCCACTGTCCTTGACAGATCACTGCCACAAGTAGTAGTAGAGATATTAGTCAAAAATCTATCTACAAGTCATGCATCTGTTACTGGTCTAGTTTCCTCAAATCCGTCTGGTAGAAATATAGGGACAAAAAATATTTGGCAAAATCTGTTAATTATTGAATTCAGGTGTTTCAATCAGGCCCCTTATCTCCAGTGAAGGACAATCTTAATGCTTCAGCATACCAAGACATCTTGGACAATGCCATGCTTCCAACTTTGTGGAACCAGTTTGGGGTAGGACCTTTTCTACTCCAACATGATTGTACCCCAGTGCACAAAACAAGCACCATAAAGGCATGGTTTGATGAGTTCGGTGCAGAAGAACTTGCCCCGCAAAGAGCCCTGACCTCCACCCCATTGAGCAATCACATTGTTTTCATTCCAGCTCTTTATCTCTTTTTTGCTTTGCTAATTCAAATGTTATACCTTTTGTCACTAATATGTCTGTAAGGAGCCGGAATGAAAACAATGTGTTTAAGGATGTGAAGAATCAGAACAATTCACACCTATCTCTCGCCTCGACATTGTCGAACCCTCAACCATCGGCACTAAACAATTTCTGAGGTGCCCATGGAGATTCTATACACTTTGTTTGAGTTCATGCAGATCTACAGCCACAGCTTAGTTGTACTGATATGCTACAGTACAACAGAAGGATATGTGTTTGACGGAGCAAAATAAACAGTTAATTAAGTGAACAAATCATAATCTAAATGCTGTTTGTGGAACTGTGTATAAATGCAAAATCACACTCAAGGTTGTGCTGTTGTGCTGAATGTCAACAGCACTCCCTCTTGTGTGATATTGCTCTAATCTGAATCATTTTTAGAATTTTTTTTTTTTTTTAAATGCATCTGTCATGTTTTAAGCCTCTGCAAGTAGCCAGGCCTGATCTCATCTGTTTCTGACTGTGTGTTGATCAGAAATACTTGTCTGGCATCAGTGCACATACCTGTGGCTGCAACAACCAACGGCATTTTCAAAGACCAAAGGTAAGTCATAAGCACTGAAATATAGCTTTTCTATTGGTTTCCTACACACTCAGGCTCTGTTTTCCTAACACACAAAATAAGAAACCAAGTAAAGAAATTGTGTGTGCATAGTGATTAGTTCATAGGGAAATTGCACATGTCAGGATTTAGACTTCAGACATATCTTTGGACATTTGCTTGCGTGATTTTGCAGAAAACAAAGACATATTGGCAAAAGCTAGGAGTGCTATAAAATACGCAATGATTAATAGTTAATATAGTTAATGCTATTTCATTACATGTTTCTATGGAAAATTAAAATAAAATTTTACAGCCAGAGTGTGGATAATTTTTGACTGACCCTTGCATTACCCAAGCAACATACTGGGATTTTTTTAAGAAGTGGAAGAAAAACAGAGAAGCTGGAGGGAAACCATGTAGAAACACCAGAACATGTAGATCTTTGCATGGACAATAATTTTTGAGTTTTTTAGAGAAATTTGTATTTAGTATGTTATATTTAAACAGTATGCCATATAAATTGTTTTTATGCATCTAGGAATCATGCTGATGGCTTTGGCAAGTCCTGCTCTCCTACAGTTCCCGAAGTCAAGTTGCAAAATAAACAAAAGGACAGGCTAAAGGCGAAATTTCAGCACATTTACTATGACCCAACAATACAGGGTCAGTCAACATTCTTGAATGATATTTACACAGAGCTGTACATCACTGAGAGTGACGGTGGGAATGTCCAAATGGAACATGAGGTGAGGCAGATTGAAATCATATCCAAGACACAAAGCGCAACAGAAATACCAATCAAATGCAACGACATCTTCAAGCCCACACATGGACATGGCAAACTTATTAGGAGTGTCCTGACGAAGGGGGTTGCCGGAATTGGAAAGACAGTCTCTGTACAGAAATTTGTCTTGGACTGGGCTGAAGGTAAAGCGAATAAAGACATCGGGTTCATTTATCCATTTGCATTCCGTGAACTAAACCTGATGAAGGGGGAGAAGTTCAGCCTAATCAAACTTCTTCAGCGTTTTAACATGGGTACGCTTGAATCAAGTTGCAAAGTTCTCTTCATCCTTGATGGACTGGATGAATGTCGCTTTCCTTTAGACTTTCAGAACAACCAGAGAGTATCTGATGCAACAGAACAAGTGTCTATTGATGTCCTACTGACAAACCTCATCAATGGAAGCCTGTTTCCTGATGCTCTTCTCTGGATCACTTCTCGTCCAGCAGCCGCCAGTCAGATCCCTCAACGGTGCATTGACATGGTGACTGAGGTACGAGGATTCAATGACCCCCAGAAGGAGGAGTATCTCAGGAAGAGGATAAACGACCAGAGTTTGGCAAACAGAATCATTGCGCACATCAAGTCCTCAAGGAGTCTTTTCATTATGTGCCACATTCCTGTCTTCTGCTGGCTTTCTTCAATGGTTTTGGAGAGAACCATCAGTACTCTAGAAGGCAAGGAAGTTCCCAAGACTCTAACTCAAATGTATATACATTTCCTCCTAATCCAAACCAGAACTAAAAACCACAGGTACTCCGATGGAAACGAGGGTCCATCTGATGATGGCATGATCATTAAACTGGGCAAACTGGCCTTTCAACAGCTGGAAAAGGGAAACCTGATATTTTACGAAGATGATCTCAGGGAATGCGGCATCAACGTCAAGGAGGCTGTTATCTATTCAGGAGTGTGCTCGCAGATCTTTAAAGAGGAATGTTCCTTGACTCAGAGTAAAGTGTATTGCTTTGTTCACCTGAGCATCCAGGAGTTTCTTGCTGCTGTATATGTGTTCCTCATGTGTAAGATCTATAAGAGGAATGTTCTTGACCAGACAAGTTGCACCCAAGCACTCAATGATATTTACAAGAACGCCATAGATCGAGCTTTGAAAAGTGAAAACGGGCACTTGGATCTCTTTCTCCGCTTCCTTTTAGGGCTTTCTCTGGAGTCCAACCAGACCCTTTTGCACAGTCTGCTCCCACAGGTTGAACCCAGCCTGGAAAACACAGAAGCGACAGTCCAATACATCAAAATGAAGATAGAGGAGAACTCCTCCTCCGAGAAGTCTATTAATCTTTTCTACTCTCTGAATGAGCTTAATGAGCTCTCTATATTAAATGACATTCAGCGCTATTTGAGTCCCTCCAAACTTTCCCTTGCTCAGTGGTCTGCCCTCGTCTTCGTATTGCTGACGTCTGAGGAAAGACTTGATCTATTCGACCTCAAGAGGTATATCAGATCAGATGAAGGACTTCTGAGACTGATGTTGGTGGTTAAAGCTTCAGAAATTGCTTTGTAAGATCCTTACACATATTGATAAAGAACCCTTAAAAAACAAGTTCTTCTTTGTATTTGCTTTATACAGATCAAACTAAGTACAGGTTATTGTTATGTTTCTCAGGCTGGATAACTGTGGGCTCACTGAGAGATGCTGTAAAGCACTGGGCACTGCGCTCAGCTCTGATTCCTGCAATCTGCGAGAGCTGAATTTGAGTGGAAACTCTATTGGAGACACCGGACTGAGGCTTCTTACAGAAGGACTGGGAAATATCAACAGTAAATTACAAACACTAAGGTAACAGTGTTTTGCATTTTTGATAGATTACTTGATTATCTGGGTAAAGATTGCAGAGAATGGTGTAAAAAAAAAAAAAGAGTATGATAACAACATACTGTACTGTTGTGGCAGCCAGTGGTGGCTCAAATGATTAAGAATCTGTGTTAGTGACCTGAAGGGCGGGGGTTCAAACCACAGCACCCCTGGAATTTGGCAGCTCGTTGGGTCACAGCTCTGAGTTACTAATTGGAAACCGCTATTGGGACCTTAAGCAAGGCCCTTCTGCTCCATGGGGACAATATGGTGCATTCTGGCATCACTTACAAAGCTGGGATATGCAAGTAATCAAAAAAAATTCACTATGCAGTAATACATATGTGGCAAATAAAGGCTAGGTAGGAATCTAACGGGTTAAAGCACATTCCCTCTTCATTGTCCACTTCTTGACAAGGAACAATATGGGAGCTTCATATGATACAAGATACATTTTGGTACCTCAATGCTAGCATATTAATATACTTGCTGAAATTTGATAGGCAGTGGTAAGCCATTTTAAAAAATCTATTTATAATGAAGTACATTAAAATTTAAAATTTACAGTGTAAAATACAGTATTTAATTTTTTTAACCGTGTTGATTCAATTACATAGTTATCTAATTAATGATCGACAAAGTAATGGCTGTTAGCAGTCAACCAACCAAGCAGGCTAATTTAGGACTGTAAGGGACCATGGAATACAGATTCACATATGCACTAGTCCTTGTTCCTTGCGGGTTTTTTTCTTTTCCAAACAACAAAATGAAAAGAAGTTAAAAACATCATCATCATAACTTTCCCATCTCAATGTGACTAAGTTGCTAAGTGCTGCTTTCATAACATTACATTAGTCTTGGAGTTCTTTTCTTTTTGTCTCCACTCCTGTCCTGTCCTTGGCTGATGGCTCTAATGTGGTCATCTATTCTGTGTATTGTATATGGTTGAGTTGACAATTAAGACATACTTGACTTGACTCATTCTCCACCGAGGTTTCTGTTCTTGCCTGAGAGATATAATTCAACCTCGTTATGCCATGATTCTTCTTGTACTTCCTGGTTTTGACACACATCTATTTTCCTAATTAATGATTAAATAACCAAGGCTTTAATCTTTTTCTGGTCTATGCAGGCTTTCATATTGTAGGATCACGCCGCAGGGCTGCCTCACTCTGACCTCACAGCTTCTTCCCAGACTTCCACACCTAAAAGTACTGGATCTGAGTGAGAACAGCTTAAGACAGACAGGAATTCGAGTACTTGCGACCTATCTACAGAATCCGGAGTGCAAATTAGAGATATTAAGGTCGGTATGTCCGTTGGTGCTTTTGGAAAAAACATGAGTATCTGAACTTCATGAATGGTCGTCCTAGGGTTAAGGTTAATGTGAATAGACTTACATGTTTAAATTCCCACTCCTAGACTGAAAGACTGCAGAGTTACCCCAGAAGGAAGTAAAGCTCTAGCAGCGGCGCTGATCTTAAATCCGTCCCACCTGAAAGAGCTCGATCTCCACTGGAACAATCCGGGAGACGACCCAGGAGTTGAGCAGCTGGCTGATGTCATGAAGGATCCACGCTCCAAGCTTGAAGTCTTATGGTTAGAATTTTCTTTCAACATCTACAAAGCAAAGATTTTCAACCAACGTCCATGTGATACATCATACTGTATAAATATATGCCATATGAATAAAACAAATTCCTTTTTTTGTTTGGTTTTATTTCTTTCCTTTACAGGGTAAGTTACGGTCTGCTCACTGAGAAATGCTGCCAGGCTCTTGCTTCTGTTCTCAGGTGCCCCTGTGGTTATCTCAAAGCGGTGGACCTGAGCGGAAACTCGATACAGGACACAGGAGCAGAGCTGCTCTCTGCTGGCCTGAGAAGCCCACACAGCAAATTAGAAATACTGAGGTCAGTCTGACTATTAACTTGGCTCGCACCTACAGTATCATCATCGTCTATACCGCTTCATCCTGTATACAGGGTCGCAGGGGGCCTGGAGCCTATCCCAGGAGACTTAGGGCACAAACCGGGGTTCAGCCTGGACAGGGTGCCAATCCATTGCAGGGCACACACACATCCACCCACTCATTCATATGCTACGGGCAATTTGGGAACGCCAATTAACTTAATCTGCGTGGCTGTGGGAGGAAACCGGAGTACCGGGATGAAACCCACCAACCAAGGAGAGAAATTAAAATAAAAATGAATGCGGATTAATTTTGACTCATCCTCGAATATTGTATATATATTTGTGTATACATTGCATTTAGTTATTGCTGATTCTGAAGATAGTATGTGTAAGTTGTCTTCATTGATTAATAGACCGAATGGATTAAATTAAAAAATATATCTTTTATCTTTCTGCAGATTGGCATTTTGCGGGATCACAGAAAAAGGAGCTGCATGTTTGGCTTCTGCTCTTACTGCAAATCCTGTAACGCTCAAAGAAGTGGACCTGAGTGAGAACCCTGTTGGAGACTTTGGAGTGAAAGCACTCTCACATGTGATAGAGGATTTTAACTGCAGGTTACAGACACTCAGGTAAAGTGGGAATGCATTTATATAACATTATGTAACATGTTTCCCTATTGGCCTGATACCTCCTGAAACTGGAAACTTCTCGGAACAGGCTTAGACAGGGCGGAGTCACAGAGGACGGCTGTATTGCTCTGGCTTCGGCTCTGAGCAGGAACCCTATCCATCTCCGAGAACTGAACCTGGGAAACAACGAGCTAACGGACACAGGAATAAAACATCTTTGCGACGTCCTGAACAGTGACGGTGAACTTTTCCAGTTAGAGTGAGAGCTTTACTTTACTGGAACTTTAATTCATACAGGCATCCAAGCAAACATTATACTCCTGACCTTCTGTTTTATCTTCACGTCAGGTTGAACGAGTGCTGCTTAACTGAGAGCTGCTGCAATTCCCTGGCGTCGGTTCTCCTGAAAGAGTGCTCTAGTCTAAAAGTCTTGAATCTGGGAGGAAATCAATTGCACGATTCAGGAGTGAATACTCTCTGCGTCGGACTAGAAAGTCCAAACTGCAAACTGGAGATATTGAGGTAATGTGTTCTTCAACAATAGTACAATTTTCATCAAGGTAATGAACACTGAGAAAAAAGTAACCGTGATGAAATTGTCTTCTTATAGGCTGTTTAACTGCGGAGTCTCTGGAAAAGGATGTGAAATCTTAGCGTCAGTTCTGAGCAGAAAGCACTCAGTCGTAAAAAAACTGGACCTTAGTGAAAATAACCTTAAAGACACGGATACAAATCTGTTGAACATCTTACTCGAAGATCCAGGCTACGAACTAGATCAAGTCAAGTAAGTATTTCTTTCATAGTAAGGAAGAAAGTAAGATATAAAACACTGGTGTGACTTTCCAACAAGAGCATGGTTTGTAGTGTGTTTTGTTCCACTTATACGACAGCGACATGCCAATTAATGACCATTTTTAATGTATTAAAGTTTAGCAAATGTTTGTAACTGTTTATATGTAGTTATAATACTTTTAATTCATGGATTAATGAAGTGGGAGAGGGAAATGCATCTTTTGTTACCAAAAGTCTAGAAAGTGTAAACTCTGATGTCTTGAATATGTTCCTGTGGAAGGAAACTAACTGATGGTTAAAAAGCTCTAAAACTGGAGACTCCTCTCTGAAAACTCTATTATCTTAATATTTATAGTGCTTATTTTAAAAATAACAACATATACCAATCAGGCATAACATCAAGAGCCATGAAATCAAGAGTGATGCACTGTGTTCTGACTCCTTTCTATCACAACCAGCATTAACCTTTTCCTCAATTTGATCTACACCAGCGCGTCTACTGGATCAGACAACACAGGCCAGTCTTCACCCCCCTGTACATCGGTGAGCACTGGCCTTCCATGACCCTGCTGCCCATTCAGTGGTTTTCCTTCCTTGGATCACTTTTGGTATGACCGGACCACTGCAGACCGGGACCATCTGACAAGAGCTGCAGTTTTGGAGTTGCCCTGACCCGGTCCTTTAGCCATCATGATTTGGCGACTCAAATCCTTATACGCTTGCCCATTTTTTCTGCTTTCAAGACATAAACTTCAGGAAAAAAAGGTTCACTTGCTGCCTTATATATCCCACCCACTTCAATCCTTAACTGTAACGAGATATTGTAATAGCTACTGTGACATGGGCAATATTTTTATGGCTAGACAACTGGGTCAGAACAACTTCAAAACTGCAGCTCTTGTGGGACGTCCCTGGTCTGTAGTTCCAAACGTGGTCCAAGGAAGGAAAACCAGTGTACCGACGACAGGGGGATGGGCGGCCAAGGCTCACTGGTGCACATCAGGAGTGAAAGTCCGCTCCAGTAGAAGAGCTACTTTAGCTCAAACTGAATAAAAGTTTAGTGCTGGTTCTGATAGAAAGGTTACAGAACACACAGTGCATCAATGTTTTGGTGGCAAATAGGGAAGACCTACTCAATATTAGGTGGGTGGTCATAATGTCATGGCTGAACGGTGTATTAATCTATTTAATATGATACTAAGATTATGTTGACTGTTTGTCAAATGAACTCCTTGTATTAGCTACAGAAACAATAGCTTACCAGAATGCACAAATGCCAACACAGAATAAATGTATTAGGTCATCAATTAGACTCAAAAATGTAATAGTGCTTTAATAGTGGTATAAGTTGTTTTAATAATTACATCTTTTTGTCAACACGCTAAAAATAGCATGCTTTTCTTTTCAAAGAACTGCTTGAGTGATGTATTGTTCATACCTACACTATTATGTTTCTTTTCATCCCAGTTTATACTGAACAACACAAGGGAGGTGATCAGGAGACGGTCAGACCTGACAGCAAACAACCTGTGGACTTTTAGGAGCTATTCCAGAATACATTTAATTTGTATTCTTCTGTTATGCAGATGCACTTTTTTTTAAGGGACATTATATTATATATGATGCTCAGATTTTTGTTGTTTCATATGGGAACTAGTGTAGTCACTACTGTCTTATAGTCAGTTGTGTCAGTTACAGTAACTGGACTGATGATTGTGCAATAGATTTTGATGCAACATGATCAGTTAAGGTCATTATTTTTGTCAGTTCAGATTGAATTGTATGATTGTTGTCATGTTTTATTTAAATGTATATGATAAGCCTTATTAAGAAATAAAGTTGAAGCTTTATTTTCAACTTTACCAGCGGTAGCTCAGTGGTTAAGGCATTGGACTACACTTCGGAAGATCCCAGGTTCAAACCCCACAACCACCAAGTTGCCACAGTTGGGCCCTTGAGCGAGGCCCTTAACTGCTCAGATGTATAATGAGATAAAAAATGTAAGTCGCTCTGGATAAGAGCGTCTGCCAAATGCCTAAATGTAAATGTAATGTAAGCTGTTAGAACAGCAAAAGGTGGGCCAACATCATATTACACCCTATGGATTAAGAACTGGATGTTACTCATATTCATGTGAAAGCAGGCGAGCAAATACTTTTGGCAGTATAGAGTAGGTCTGGCTTTATAGTTATAGTAACCTTCACATTACATGGATGGCTTTTCTCTAGGTTTTGGACCTTAGCTGTGGGAAATTGTACTCATTTAGCCACAACAACATTAATGAGATTAGACACTAGAGATTAGTGTGACCAGGTTGAGGTTAACGGTCAAAATTTCCTTGATGGTGTTTCGTGGAAACGAGTTCTTCTACTCCAGCTATGGCAAACCATGTGTCATAGAGATGGATTTATGTTCAGGATCGTTGCCTTATAGCACATAATCAACCTGCTTCATTTAACTGTAGGTTAATTGTACTGGTATGACGTACATCCCTATCCAATTGTGTTAGGGACAGATGATTTTACATACCAAACCTGAATCTGTCTTAGTTCCAGTCAACATATCCCTTTATTACTGGACATATTTTCATGAAATGAGACAGAACAAATTTAAGTCCATTTAGGTCCACAGGCATGTATTTACACTACAAGTCAACGTAACAGTACAACAAAAATAACACGTACAAACACAAAGAGGCGAAGGACAGACATTTCATTTCTGAAATGTTACATAAAAAGGCGAGAAAAGGTAAATCCAGACATCAAGCAGTACGCTTGTAGCTCTGAATATTATAACACCACGTGGTGTTTTCATGGCAGTGGGTGAGAAGATGAAACCATTTTCACTCTCAGCAAACTGCATTACAAAAGTCCTTTTTTTCCTTGGTGGTCCTTCCTTCTGTGCTTTAGTTATTTACAAAAAGCTCAAAGTTTCACCAGTAGAAGGTTTTGGTCAGAAAGCTGGCCGCTGAGCTTAGCCAGCTCCCGCTGGCATCCTGTTTGGCATTAGTGCGAGAGATGGCGCGGTCTGTCTCCTTCTCTGGGCTCTCGTCTTCTGGTAGATAATCTGGCACTTGATTATTCTCCTCTATGTGTGTGTCTGTAGTGCTGAGCGGGACGAGAATCTGCAGGATTAAACAAGGTCACAGTTACTGGAATTTTTGTGAAATGAGAATATTTATATGAATGAATGAATACCTTTATTGTCACTATACACATGTAAATAATAAAATAGAAGCACAAATAGCACTAACACGAAAATTGAAGATTTTGCAGCAAAACCCCTGGCACTCTGAATAGAAAAGAACAGCATATTCTCTCAGTGACACCGGCTAATCACTGGCATCTGAGTTTATGCATGAGGACAGATCACATTTCTTCCGATTCGGCAGTTTGTAAAGATGCAGCGAATGGCTTCATGTGTCTCTGAGGAAACACAATACACCCTACCCTCCTTGGCTGATAGCTGCTGTATGATGGAGAGAACTGGCTTGCGGGTGGGACAAAGGACAAGAGTCTTCTAAAAGTTAATCAGTGGTATTTGTGATATTGGAAACATATACACCGACCAGCTATCAACACACAAAACATCAAGCCAAATATCGTGTAGGTGCTACCTCAGTGCAAAACCTCTGTGTGTGTACTGTGGTGTTTAGCACGGGGATGTTAGTGCCAGATGCTTTGGGTGCTGTGGGCTGCAGGGTTGGGCATCAGTGGATTAGACTTGTTTCCATGGATTCTGAATCAGATCGAGATATGGGGGATTTGGAAGCTGGATCAACAACTGAACTCTTTGTCTGCTAAGCCCCCTACTATGATTTACTGCATGTTCTGATACCTTTCTATCGTGACCAGCATTGACTTTCTTTTACTGTCACCAGTTTACTGGTATAAAACTGATGAGCCAGGTCATTCAATTCACCTGGCTGTAGTGTTCGTGTTATGGCTGATTGCTGTATATCCAAATCACTAATAACAAACGAGATCCGTTCCCGGAAGCACATTTGAAAGTCGGATCTGTTCTCAAGTGCGACAAAGTGAGTCTTACACACCTTTGACAAGAATATACAATGTAAAGCATAACAATCCACTTGACTAAATCTTAGTCCCCTTTCCCCACACTGCCATCATGTGGCCAAAAACCATAACTGCGACCTAAGGAAATTAATCATGTTAAATATAACACTCTCTGCGCCTTTAAATCACGAGGAGAATTCTGTACGCCATTCTGTCTCAGAGCTGTTTTCCACTGTATTGGACTGTGAACTCTGTTTTGTTGAGGATCTTCCCAAAATTAGGATTACTCGCCATCAAGACAGCCATTTCCTACCATCGTGCTTGCGGACTGATTCACTGAAACTGGTGCGCACCCCCACACATACAATATACCAGACTTTGGACATTTTATACAATCACACACTGAAAATATTCTATATAACTGTAAATATTGGTATCTGGTGCACTACTGTGTCTTTTTTTTTCTTTCATACAATACACGCGAGTTACTTCCGTGATTGAACCAGAACTAGAATTGCGGTCCATTAATATCTGCGGAAATTCGTAACTTCAATGTTTGTAAGTCGGGGGACTACATGGATCAGTGTTCAGTTTGGAATTCAGTCACATGCGTTATATTGCATTCTAGTATAGACTTTTTGGACAAGGTCATACAAGGTGTGTTGGGAGACCTCCTGACTATGAATGGCAGGTGTTCTCCAGGAGTGAAGGTTGGAAAACCTCGCTTGTGTGTGCATGTATATGGTTGCCTTGCTGCAGGACTGAGCACCTACCTCCTCTCCGCTCTCATTCCTCACTACCTGCTGGGCTGAAAGCACTTTAGTTGAAGCAATCGCCGATGCCAGACTCTGAACAGGAAGACAAGGTGCACTTTACTGTCTAATTCAACTTTAAAGAGGTAGACACACATATGATCTAATTACAAAACAAGTTCAAGTTCGAATATAGATAATGAAACAGAAGATCTACCTCAGTAGACAGGTCTGCACGCACTCGCACTGTGATTCTTTTCATAGCCATCTGGAAAGTGAAGCTGATGACTCCTTTAACCTTCAGAAGAGCCTCCTCACAAACACCTCGCCGATCCTGTATCATTTTACATCACACAGGAAATTAAAACGCTGTATATTGCTTACTAAAACTCTAAGCTTCATCAGGCATTATTTCACTGTTTATTAGACAATATATTAATATGAATATTACTGAGAACATGTGTTTTATGCAATTTATAAATATAGAGGATATAATCACTTTGTTCCTCGTCAAGCAAGGAATGGATCACCTAAAGAAAGATGTTTCAGTAATAAAAACTTTTCCATCAGTGTCTCCATTCTCACCATTCTGCCAATCATGGACGTTCATCATCAGGTTTACATGCTGAACACTTTTTAATGGCATTATTAGAAACATGTCTCTAGAGCTCATCGTTTTGTATTTGCAATTCATGCCAGCTGTGATAGGACTGTCATAGTAAATCCATTAACACGACGCCCACACAGGGCGCTGATACACACTTACCGTCCCATCCAAACCCTGTATGAGCAGGGTGACTGTTTTGGCCTTTTTATTGGAACTGTTGATGAAGAACTGAGGTTTATTCCTCCTCATGGGTTGTACAGGAGTTCTGAAAGTTTCTCTTCGTTCTGGAGCACTCAATACTTCATACACCTCTTTAGCAAGGTCTGTGATTTCAGAACTCAGTACATTCCTATATCAAAAAATTAAAATGACATGTCAGTATTCTATTTTAAGTTAAATAAATAATAATAATAATAATAATAATAATAATAATGTACTCAGTGAGCATCAGCAGAACCGAGACTTACTTTTCCATCAAAGTCTCCAGGCTCACCATCATCCCCAGCTCATTCTTCATGGAGTTAATATTTTGATGAGATTCTGCCAGGTATCTCAAAGTCTGAGGACAAGGAATATTACAGTAACAACATAAGTCTTTGCCCTACAAATCTATAATACACCAGAGTATCTGGAGTATCTCATACATCCCTAATTCATGACATCCATGTGTTGAAAGTGTTACAAAAGGCACTGATACCTGCAGAGTAGCAAACACTACTTCAGGGTCTTTGTGGTCTAGGAACAACACGAGACCAGGTAGACAGCCCTCGTCTTTTGCAATGGCCACCCGATTCTGAGGCTCAGACGCCAGGTCCCTCAGCTGGGTCACTACTGACATTGCGTCCATCATCTTGCTAGCGATCTGCTAAAATTGAAAACAGTTCAGATTTAACACAAGGAAAGCTTTTCTCAGATAAAACAGTTTTATTAAGACTCCTAGAGTGGTCAGTTCATTAATGTATTAATCAAAGATGCACATTAGCTGGTTACTAAATTCGATTTATATTGTGATTCTGTAAGTATCATGATTTTATAAATATATATATTTTTCAGATTTTGTTGCAAGTTTAAAACCATGGACCTTTAAAAAAAAAAATACACAAGTTGCAGGCATGTGCGGCTTCGAGACTAATTTATGCTTGTGTGCTTTGAGACTGGTGTAAGCGTGTGTAACAAGTGGGTTTTGAGACTTATTCACTCTCAGAGTTTAGAGTTAAAGGCTGATCAGAGGCTTTATAACAGGCATGGCTTTTAGTAATGTAACTAGGGATGCACCGATACCACTTTTTTGGAAAAAAAGTACGAGTACTTGCATTTCAGTACTCGCCGATACCGATACCGAGTACTTAATAAAAACATGATTTAAATTTACAG
>JAQMYI010000015.1:5013268-5034208 GCA_030014275.1 Clariallabes melas
TAAAGCGGTATAGGTGATGAGTGAGTGAGTGATTGAGTATACAGTAATGCAGTTTTGAGATTATTAGTGTCACATTATGGACAAAAGTATGTGAACACCTACTGGTGTAGGTCTACGGCTGCTCCCGTCGAGGGGTCGCCATACGATCAACACAACTTTGCATAGGTTTTGCGTCGGATGCCCTTCCTGACGCAACCCTCCCATTTCATTTGGCATCTTGAAATCGGCACTGCGACCAGTGGCTGGGATTTGGACATTGGGTGGGAATCGACCCCAGGCGTTCCGCATGTTAGCCAAGAAACCTACCAATGCCCACCAAATGTCATTTTTGCCATTTTGTCATGTCATTTTTGAAAATCCTATTTTAGATTTACTCTTTCTTTGCTATTCTGAAATCCTCTAGTCTCTTGCAAAGTCTTTCCATTACAGTTTGCAATGCGTCATTCAGTACAGAAGACTTCACAGTGATGAGACTCTTGGTCGCAGTAAAATATTTCAATGGTGGACGCTTTTTAAAGAAGGCGTATGTCTGTGAATTACAATCTCAGTGGAGTTTACTGCAATTGTTCCTATGAAGATTCAGCGAGTAGAACTCACTTAGGAAAGATAACAGCCTGGGTTGATCACCAAAGGCGTTCTGTTTTTGTGGGACAGTGCATGGACTTGTACAGCCTGCATTTGCACGTTACAGGAACTCAGCTGGGAGTTATTACCGCATCCTCCATACAGTACAAAGCCATTTCCACATGTTTGGGCCATTAAAGGAGTGCCTGGGAGGCCAGCGTTTCAGACATGAAGCAGGCAGTCTGATTATGGCTCCGACATACTGAGAAAACTTTCTGACTTGATGGTAACCAAGCACTAGTGAAGAAACAGGGATAAGTACATTAGTGTAGTAGGGGATTATATAGAGAAATAAATCAGGTTTTACCCTCATAGCTGTGTTCTGTTTTTCTACACAAACAAAAGTCCAGGTTTGACTTGAACATTGTATGTTACGAACAGTTTAATGGAAATACTTCTGACCCCTTTAGTTCTTTAGCCATTGATTCAATGCCTTTTTTAAATGAAGCCTTTAATGACTTTGCCCTTTTTGCTCTTCTCTCTCTGATCAGGTTCCTTTACAGACAATCAGGAGACACGGCCATATTGAAGTGTCAGTTGATACTCCTGCCATTCCATCTCTAGCAGATGTGCTGTGGGTGGCCGAGGACGAAGGAGACAATTACACCAGGTTCAGGTAGTTGGAGAAAGAAAAAAAGAGGTTTTATACTTTAGGTTGTTTGTAATGCTGCACTGTAAACTCAGCTACAGTTGATACAGATAATCAGTCAACACATGTTATACATCTATTTCTTTAGTTTTTGAATGGAGCTATTATGTTAAGTATTTTCATACAATCATGTCCAAAGTTTTTATACTGCATAAACGACACTGTTGCATTGCAAGTGACTTCCTCGCAGAATCATAATGTGATCGCTATTGCAGAAATTCTGTCCCACTGAGAAAACAAGGATGGCTGAAGGGCTTCGAAACGTCAGCAGCTGTGTGTGTACGACCTGTTCCTGTATCCCTGCGAGAACAGAAATCACACACAACAAAGGCATCAAGCACACAACCAGAAGCCTTTAAGAAGATCCAAGCACTGGAGACTGAGCTACAGAAACTACGAGCTCAGATTGCAATGATTGTTACCACTCCAACAGGTAAGCACACATGAACACATGAACTGAAGTAGCCAACATTAGAATTTTTATAATAAACTTTATAAGTTATACAATGGGTGTTCTGGGTGTGGTGGGACTTTTGATTGTGCATTATAACAGAACAGTTACTTATCCCAGCGTTTCACTAGCGCTTGGATACCATCAAGTTAAAACGTTTTCTCAGTACGCCGGAGCCATGGTCAGACTGCTTATTTCAAACGCTGACCTCCCAAGAACTCCTTTAATAGCCCAAACATGTGGAAATGGCTTTTTTGCAAGATCAGGACCTGCGGGCTAAGCATCTCATTGCTGTCCTATTCTTCAAGTCTTTTGTTAATATGAATCAGTTTTACGACTTCACAAGAAATTTTATTACCAGTCCCTGTTTGACTTGAACACCCCTCGTAAATTAGCAGAACTATTGAAGCCTCTTGGATAGATGGATTAGTGTCTAAATATTCATTTCCACTTCATGCAATATTTTTTTTCTTCCAGCGGACAGTTTCCTCCCAAGCAATCCGTCCACTCCATGTTCACGTCTTCCCGCCCCTGTGCTTACCTCGACTCCTTTCACGGCTCCTCCACCACCACCACCTCCTCCACCTCTTCCTCCTCCTCCTGCCCCTGGGCTCGGCTCAGAGCGGGTCTCTGTGACAGATATGATTAGACAGAGGCAAGCAGCCAGGAAGGACAAAGCTGGAGTGAATGAGACATCACCAGCTGCAGTTCCTTCCATGTTAGATGTCCTGAAGGATATGAACAAAGTTAAACTTCGGAATGTGGAGAGGTATGCCTGCTCTTGAGTTACACGGTTTTACTTTTTTGCTGTTCTCCGTTTAAACCTGCAATGCAGATTTTAGTTAAAGAAACAGTTTGTGACCTATTTAGTGCCCCCTGCTGGCTGCAAGGAAAAATGCATTCACAAGGAAAATGCTCTTACTCAAGCAGAGCAAGTTATAGATGAGTGTAAAGCTTGTGTAGTTATCTGATGGTCCAAAAAAGTAGAATATAAACCGGCTAGATGGAAAGTAATATTATTACAATGCAAATTGACGTGAAATTAGTGCAAATATCTCAGCTAGAAAAATCTCTGCATTGCAGAAACTTGCATGCATTTATCTGGAAACCAGATATTATTATATTAATTGGTGTGATGATCTTGCTATTAGCTTTATAATTTGTTCACATTTGTAAATAATTAAAGTATGGTCAACCATATCTGGTATCTAATGAATTTTTTAGATTTGTTTATATATGCTGTCTCACACGCTCTTTAGGGGCTACATGGCTAATTTTAAAACCAACCTTTATTGTCTTACAGGGTTTGTATTACACTGGTCACTCTTCTAATCTTGAATCATATTGAGTTTTTCTGTTTCAGTTCTGTATTCCGTATAAATGTACAGTGCAGAGTAAAACCGTGTCAGGGTCTGTACAAGGTGAAGCAGTTAAATGTAGCCTTGTTTAAGCAAATAAGCTGTAAAACAGCTCTTTATGAGGAAAGTGTGGTGCAGGTGTAAGGGGGAAAAGTCATGTGCTTTATGTTTTAAAAGTTGTTCATGCATTGAAAATATTTTGCTGAAATATCCTGTTAGAAGCTGTTTGTGTAGTAGCTAGTTTTCTAGAATTAGCATAAATGTTTAGCCAATGTTATTCCTGTCATATTAGCTACCATCAGTTTGTAGGCTCTACTTCCTACTGGTTATCCTGTCAGGTTAGCACTAGGCTAGCTGTAGCAGGAAGTGTTATAAATGTTTATAAATCCAATCTAAAATTATCCTAGAAATCCTGTCAGGTTACCTCAGATTAGCTACTATGCTACCTTAAGCAGCAAATATAATAATTATTCATAAATATTGAGGAACCTTGGCTTACAAATTTTCACCTTAGGAATTTAAATTTAGCAAGAAATTTGCATTGGCATATGGAGCATTTTTTCATGGTATACGAACAAATGAACCAAGATTTGTGCAAGATTTAAAGAAGACATGGCACCATGGGTCCCAAGAAAGTTTTCAGGGATGGTAGCAAGAAGAAAAGGGAGGCACTTTTCGTAGAAATTGAGAATAAATGCTAAAAAAAAAAAAAAAGTTAAAGTTATGTGACCTTGTTTCAGGTCAATTTATTTCATATTTTGCTTAACTTGCATGTCTTTTCTAAATGTTTTGATTGTTTTTATATGCAAAAATATGACTATAGTGTTGAAAATTGGTAATATTTGTAATATTGTTGGCAGGCTGGAACGGATTATCTGCATTTACATTATTTCCTATGGGAAAATTTGTAGCGCAATACAAATTTCAACTTTAAGAACTCGCCCCCAGTACGAATTAAATTAGCCTGCCAAGGTACTACAGTATGACCTAACATTATCACGCTGCTTAGTTAGTAGGCTAGCCTTAGTGATAAAGGTTATGATTTTAATTATGACATAAATCGTGACAGTTTACTACATATTAGCTACTAGGCTAGCTTTAGCTGTAGAGATTATAAATAAAGCCTAAATAAGGTATCCTAGAAATCCTTTTAAGGTATCACATGTTACAGTAGCTAGTAGGTTAGCCTTAGCAGAAATTATTATTAATGTTCATAATTATGACCTAAAATTCACACTGAAATCCTGTCCAGTTGTCTCATATTAGCTTTAGCTAAGTAAATAATGAATATTTATATAGTGGTACCTCAGCATATGAATTTAATCCGTTTCAGAGACAAGTTTGGCGAAACGTGGTATTGTGAAAGTCTTTTCACATAGAAATAATGTAAAGGTCAATCCGTTCCAGCCACCTAGAAATATTGGTGACCAATTTCCAACACTATAATCTATAATATCTTTTTATATATAATATTTTTACACATAAAGAAATTAGAGAAGACATGTAAATGATGTCAAATATGAAATAAATGGACATTAAACTTCACTCAACTTTAATTTATGATTCCTCTTGGTAATGAAACGAAACTGAAATTGTTCTAGTTCTTATGGTGAAAATTTGTGAGCGGGGCGTTCGTATGCCGAGATACCACTGTAAATGTTTTATGTCCAATACCCTTCCTGACGCATCCCTCCCATTTGATCCGGGCTTGGGAGTTCTGATATTGGGTGAGAATCGAACGCAGGCCTTCCACATGGCAGGCGAGAAACCTACCACTGAGCCAACAATGCCCAATGAACATTTATAACTATGACTTAAAAACCCTGTCAGAAATCTTATAAGCAACTATAAGCAACCATAAAAAAACATAACCCAACCCAACCATCAGAATTCAAGAAAACATTATGCTGAATAATATCCTGAGTGCATAAACACTTGGAATAAAAATTCTGTGTTCATGTGCACCTTAGAAACATACTGTTGTTAAATCGAGCAGCATGTAGCATAAAACATTCTGTGTCCTTCATTTGGACACATTTTGGCTTTAGTGAAGATGATGCCAAACAAAAAGAGATCAAATAACTCTGTGGGACATTCCTAGAACTTCTGGGAGAGGTGGGATATCTAAGATCATAAAAAACTTTCTAAGAAATAAACAATTTGTAGTTATTATTAGTAAATAATAATAATCATTATTAATAATAATAATATATAAATAGTAATAATATAAAAAATATATATTGGTGAATTATAGATGGCAGAATGTCCCTCTATTTTCCTTTAAAATGCGGTGATATCCATGTAGGACTAGAGTCGTACAAAGAAGTAAAATGTTTTAACCATATAATCAACAATGTCCCTTTGTATATTAACCTGAACTATGTGTGCTGTGATGTTTTTTTTTTTTTAGGTCGCCTGGAGGGACACCTGTACGGAAAAGAAGGAGTAAAGGGATGGTGTGTGCGTCAGACCCCGCTGCTCTTATCGCTGAAGCTTTGAAGAGAAAATTTGCACACAAGCAGAGAGACAACTCGTTTGATAAGGAGAACCGATCGGCTGAACCCTCGCCATTCAGCAGCCCCGACACACCCAGAGTAAGATGTTTTCAGCTCAGTGTTTCTAGAAACTGAACAGCTGTGCTGTGGGATAATACAGTGGATATAAAAAGTCTACACACCCCTCTTAAAAAAATGGCAGGTTTTTGTAATGTTACAAAAAATAGACCAAGATAAATAAGTTCAGAATTTTTCCACAATAAATGTGATCTGTACAACTCAATTGAAAAATAAACAGAACTTTTTTTTTTTTTTTCCTTCAAGGTGGGGTGGCAGAGTAAGAATAATAATGAATGTGGTTATATAAATTGGCACATCCTTAAACTAATACTTTGTTGAAGCACGACAAAAGCACTTTTTATTATAGCACTCACTTGAATGTGATTGCTTAATTCCAAACACCCCTCCCCCATTTATGTGTCACATTTAAAGGTGGAAAAAGTTCCCAAATTATTTATCTTGGTCTTTTTTTTTTTTTTTTTTTTTTTTTTTTTTACATCGCCAAAACCAGTGTGCAGATGCACAGTCTATGTGATTTGCTTTTTATTATATTTACAACTTATTTATTATTATTATTATTATTATTATTATTATTATTATTATTATTACTATAGCCTTATAATGTAATTATAATAACCTTAAAGAGGACTTATTTAAGACAGTGAAAATAGGGTAATGAAGTAAGTGATCGTGTACAGATAATGTTACAGAAAATCAAATGGTTTCATTTATTTTTTATTACTTTAAGTATTTTAATAGACCTTTTACATTTTAAGCAACTTCATTGACCAATTTACGGTTATTGCATCTGAATTCTAGATTAAACTTTTAAGTGCTCAACTAACAAACATCAAGCTGAAGAAATCTTTGGATAGCCCTTGTGATACGGGGATTTCCCCCAAGGGGAAATGGTGAGGGGAAGTCGATGAGGGTGCGTCAAAACTGTATTGGAATGCAGCCAGTGTAGAAAATAATACAATGTAGAAAGAACAACTTATTGTGTTCTTATAAACCTTCGCTTTTCAATATTCCAGAGAATATTAAGGTTGCATGTTGAAAACGTTATTTTGCCTCTGTTTGTAGAACAGAACGTGCTGAAAGTGGGTGAAAAGGAAATTAAAAAAGACATTACATTGAAAAGTCCTACATTTCACAACAATATTGCACATTTTCAGCATTGCAGCTCTAATTTTATACATACCCAGCGGTTACGTTACGGATAAACCGTTTGGGGCATGCTGTTATTTAAATGATTTTAAAAAGGGGTCAACTAAAGGGTGGCATGATGTGGCCAGACGTGGGTTGTTTTCTAATTTGCACGTTGTGAAAGGTTTTGTTCCACTCATGCAGTACAATAGCGGTTTAATCAGCACTGACAGGTTTCTATTTATTAAATTTTCATGTTCTACATCTATAGTTATATTAGAAACTTGATGCTTATAACTATTTATAAATAATAATTACCTTACCAGACTTTTTTTATTTTTTTTTATTGAATTGCAAAAGGCAGCAATTTATCACAGGTAATATGGGTAGTAGTCATAAATTTATTTGTCAGTAATGTAACTATTTGTAAGGTTTATACAGTTTTATATATAAATTTATAAGTAAATTGTGTAGCCCTACAAGAAAGCTCCCACAAAGTCCCCTAATCCTGACGACTTTCCCTAGTTTGAAAACTTACAGTGGAAGGAGTTTCGGGTAGTTACAGCTACTCACTCACTCACTCGTCACATTACCGCTTGATTTGATCCTGTATGCAGCAGACTTGGGGCACTAGGCAGGTTACACCCTGGACAAGGAGACAATCCATAAACTCACACACTCGTTGAGCCTAATTGGCATATCATTGGACTGTGGGAGGAAACCGGAGTACCTCGAGGAAATCCACCACACACGGGGAGCAAACTTGCAAACTCCATGCACACAGACTAGAAACGGGAATCGAACCAGGACCCTGATGGCAGGGCAACAGTGCTAACCATTAACCATATTAACAATGATTATTTTTTATGACAATTTGTTTATGTAAGACGTCAGACATTGAAGTCATAGTGTTGTAAGGGATTGCATTGATAGACAAGCCTTTGATCTGCCTGTGTGAACTATAGGGGGATCCCCTTAAAGACCACAACACTGTGTAGAGGGTTAGAGTTTCGGCAGGGAAGCTGAACATGACTGAGTCATGTTGTTGTTGTTGTTGTTGTTGTTGTTGTTGTTGTTATTATTATTATTACTATTATTATTATTATGAATAATACTATTATATTTTTGACAATGTGTGTACATGGTGTGATTTGGAGCTGAAGGTAGAAACGTACCATACTCAGTTTTCATTTAAGCAGTTGAGACTCACCAGCAGGTGGCGCTGTTATTTCTGTTGAAGCACATCTACAAGTCCAGCTGCTTTTAGAGATCACAAAGTGTATTATATAGACATGATGATGTATTATTTCATTCGTGTTTGTTTACAGGTTCCGCTCTTCCCGAGACGCAGTCAGGGCCGAAACCGTTCGTCACCTTTAACCCGAGGATCAGACGGGAAATGTGATGGAAAATAGTCTGACGAAGAGCCTTTGAAGATTTAATTTAATTTTTTTCTTGTTTTCACTTTCTTTCAGCCCCCGCAGTCTTGTGGTACTTTTTCTTCCTTAGAAGGACACATGAGCTGACTTTTTAATCATCGCTTTCTGCTGTGGATTGCTTTGTTTTTATACACTTCTGCAGATTTTACACTGGTGTTTGTGTATACTGTGAATATAAGGTGCTGGATCATAGCAGTTCTAAGTTTGGGTCAAGCCTTTACCTTATGGACCTCTCTTATGCAATTCATTAAAATGGTTTTATTGTTGTTTTTATTATTAGTACTATAATATGAGGGGTGTTCAAATCAAAGCGGGACTTTGGATTGTGGAGAACACAGTTATGAGAGTTAAAACTCTTTATTTATAGCGTTTCACTAGTGCTTTAAAAATCAAGAAAGAAAGAAGACCTGCTTTACATCTGAACCTTCACGCTGGCCTCCCAGGAACACCTTTAATGGTCCAAACGTGTGGAAATGGCTTGCCACACTTCCTGTA
Source organism: Clariallabes melas (assembly GCA_030014275.1). Lineage (NCBI taxonomy): Eukaryota > Metazoa > Chordata > Actinopteri > Siluriformes > Clariidae > Clariallabes > Clariallabes melas. The sequence continues at coordinate 5,021,986 of JAQMYI010000015.1, forward strand.
AAGTGCGAGTGGTGTTGATGATGAATGATTGTGTGTACAGTTCCAGCAAACCAACGCATCTTTTCCGCAAGCTGGTGACAAGTTACCTGCCGATTTTCAAGTATCAGGCTTTCACTGAATGTTTTACAGGAACAACTGCAGTGGGCTCCGTCATTCACGGACGTACGGCCTTTTTTTAAAACGTGTACTGTGTTTGAAGTCTTCTGTAAATGTCAGTCGGTTGTAAACCTACTGTATGTTCTGCTCATAAGATGACAAGTCCCGGTTTGACTTGAACGCTCCCTCGTATTTGTGTATGTGCACTGCTTGTCTTTTGGTTTTTCAGAAAACACTGAACTAAAACGCTCCATGTGGAACGCAGGTTTAATTCGTGTAGATTTTTTTCACAGTTGAGCGATTTCACAAACGTTTTGAAAGTAGCAAACGTGTCTGCAGTATTTTTGTGCGTTTGTGTGTGTGTGTGTATGGTATACATGTGTGTAGCATGTCTGTTCATCCTTTTCTCCATTATTTTCCTCGTTCACCCGTTTCATACGATCTCACTTTCATCCATGTTCTCATATACTCAACATGAACAAAAAATAATAAAGCTATTGTCTTATCTGTCCTGAATGCGCTCATCAGTTTTGCAAAATTCAGAAGGGTCGAATTATCAGGCTGCATCAACCAAAGAAAACAACTGAGGAGATCAAAACCTGTTCAACACGTTTTATAAGAACCTGGAAGGATACCATCAACCATCACAATATGAATGGATAAAAAAGAAAATCATAAATTGAGGTCATTTAAACACTTTTGCTATGAAAGCTGGTTAGTTTTCATCATGCTATAGAATTGACATTAGCTCTTCAACCTCAGATTTGGTAAAAAGGCAAAATTGTACTTCCTGAAAATTAGGATAGTTAGTAATACTTTAGAATAATGATAGTGGTGTTTGTGTTTAATGATGTTTTGGGGTCAGAAAATGGAATTTTCTTAACAGTAAGTAGTTTTTCCCACTTACAGATTATGAGTAATGTTAGATGGGTGCCAATATTTTCATAGTTGACTGTAAGTGGATGGAATATTGCGACAACAGACACTAGGTAGTCATGCGGAATTGACGCTATTATTTTTTTTTATTTTTTTTTATTATTTTTTTTACAATGTTTAATACTCGTGGACCAAAGAAAGCTGCACACATATGTTTCTTACAAAACTATTTTTGATTAGAATAAATAATAAAATTTGATTTTCTACAAAAATCTGTGTCCTATCAGGAACCAGAAGAGAATCCCTATCCCAGGAGAGTTAGGGTATAAGGCGAGGTACACCCTAAATGGGGTGCCAATCCATCGCAGGGCACACACACACACACACACTCATTGACACACTCTAGGCAATTTGGATTTAATCTAATTTAAATCTAATCTAATTTGGCAATTAGTCTAATCTGCATGTCTTTGGACTGTTGGAGGAAACCCACCAAGCACGGGGAGAACATGCAAACTCCATGCACACAGACCCCGAGGCGGGAATTGAACCTGGATCCTGGAGGTGCAAATTTGCTAACCTCTACACCACCATGTCGCCTGCAAAGATTATTTGGTCCATGAATTTAGGTTGAAAGTTATTCAACATGATTGACACACAAGTAGAAACCTGATTGGATGGATACAGCTCTTGTGGTGCCATAGTGCACGAAGTTTTCACTCTAATTTAAATCTGACATTGTTTTTTTTAATTAAAGCTCCTGAAATGTGAAGTATATATTGCATATTTTGACAGAAAAATGGTCAACTCCATATTTAATGGTGGTTGTGACTTTAAAATCCCACCTACAGTAGCGTTGTGTGTTTAGAGTGCGGTTCTGACTTAAATGGAAATATTAAATATTGGTATAAATGGATATCAGTGCCTTATTTGCACTGAGCCTGAAGGAGGCTGCCGGGCCGAGTGTATCACACTCTACTTGACCTTGAACCGATCGTCTCGGGCACGCTCTGGTGATTGCACTTTATGCAGTAAGTTTGTGTTTGTGTGTGGTTGGGGGTGTAATGGAATAAATACATTGTGTGGCATGTGTTGTTTGTTTCTGTAAACCACATCCTTCCAATCACTAAAGGTTAGCATGAAGAGGATGTACTGGTGTACCAAGGCAGGAAATGGTTACACACGAAAATCTGATTAATCCTGTACTCCGCCTCTCGCGTTGTCAGTCGGTCAGAAGTGCCTACGTGATGGAACGTTCTCATTTACAGATTCGGGTTCTGCGCACGTCTGCTTTTTTTGTTTAGAAGATAGCGTGTGTGTGTTTAAGTTTAGTAGTGCACCTGTACTCTCTCTCCCTCTCTCTCCCTTGTACTCTCACATTTGCATATGAGCCAGCTTGTGGCTTGATAAGAAGTGTGTTACTTTCAGCACTTGAGACTGAAACATGTCAGATGACAGAACAGCAGTAAATGTCATGTGCAAGGTTTTGAGAAGGTTGTATTCAAATCTCAGGAGAACCAGAAAGTCAGCGATGGCTCTTTGAGCATAAATGAATTTCGGCCCCAAGCGTCTCTGGATAAAAGGCATCTGCCAAAGGAGTAAATGCAAAGCACTAAACTACACTTGCCTGCAGACTACAATAACAACTACAACTACAATAATAACACCAACATACACAGGGGCTTGTATGTACTGTATGGTGGATGCTTCACTGTCAACAGAGGAAGGGAAAAAAATAATAACGGTGAGGAAATTATTTGATAAAGCAGGTTTTAACCCTATACAATATATTACACACAGTAAATTACTTGGAAAGTTACATTTCTAAATCAGCCTTTTTTAAATTTCAATCTTTGTGATTTTTTGTTATTATTTTTATGTTGCAAATTTAGTTACTGTATATGTTTGCTCACGTGCCTGGGATAATACGTTTTCTGAAGAGTGTACATATAAAAAATTTATATTTTAATATTTGAAAATTCTAAATTTCAAGACCTTTTTGCTAGACCTTTTTTTTTTTTTTTTAACTTTTTTTTACTTTTACTTTTTCAAATTTGTATTTGTTGTCGCCAGTGAAGTTACTGTATATAATTTAATAAAATCAAGACTTTTTCCAAGGTTTTTTTTTACTTTTGTAATTAAAAAATATATATATTCGTTGTTGTCAGTTTTATGTTTCAAATGAAGCTCATTGAAGTTACAATATACAGTATGGTTGCTCAGCTGTCAAGGGTAATAATTTTTCCAAAATGTATATATGTAAAAAAAAAAAAAAAAAAAAAGGAGGATATTTGGGAAAAAAAGAATTCAAGATTTTTTAAAAAGAATTTTTTTTTCTTTGTTGTAGCAAGTTATCATATATGATTGCTCACTTGTCTAGGATAATAAGCTTTCCAAGAAATGTATATGAAAAAATAATAATTGAAAAAAAAATGTAGATTTTTTTTTTTTACTTTTGTGATTGTTTTAAAAAAAAAAATTCATTTTTTATGTTGCAAATTATGGTCAGTGATGTTACCTGTCTAGGGTAATAATTTTTTCAAAAATGTGTATATAAAATAAATAAAATAAAAATTAGAATACATGGTAATTCGAAATTTCAAGATTTTTTTTTTTTACTTTTGTGATGTTTTTCAAAAATGTTCTTTGTTGTATGCAGTAACTGCATATTGTTGCTCCACCATCTAGGGTAATAATGTTTCCAAAATGTGTATATATAAAAATATGCAAGTATATTAAAAAAAAAAAAAACCTATAAAGATAAAGGGGTATTCATTTGAGCATTAAATTTAGCAAAATGCAAAATACACAAATACTTATTTTCCACAAATATGTGTTGTTGTTGTTTTGTGTTATTGATACATAGACTTGTAAGTTACTAAATGTGATTTAGAGTTTACGTAAGTGATAGAGTGAATAAATGAATCAATCAATGAGAAATGTACTGTACAGGTCAAGGTAGAAAATGAGAAACGTTTAAAGCTGTGCAAAGATTAACCAGTAGATGACGCTATTTACCTTCAGAATGTCAGAGATTTTTGGACCAGATGAAGTCAGCACATGAGTTTGTGGGCTGGGATGTACGTATTGTGACCAAAGAGAGAGAGAGAGAAAAAGAGAGAGAGAGAGAGAGAGACAGAGAGAAGTCCTTTGGTAGGAGGGGACAGAGTTTCCAACTTAGTATTATCAGGATTTGCATACCTGTATGAGCACATTTGCAACCCAAATCGCACCTAGTGATTTCGACTGTTTTGCGCGACGCGATTGGGAAATCAGATCACATGACACAGGCTTTGTTCGCTTCATGAACATTTGCTTTGAATTAGAATTCCCTGTAGGGGCTTACTACAATTCAGGTTTGTGTGTGTACATCTGAGTGAGTGTGTGAGTGTGTGAGACTGAGTGAGTGACAGCGAGAGACCAGTGGCCTTCAGGGTGTTTGAGTAGCAGGTGGAGAAGAATATGAAAACATACACATAAACAAACAGTAAGGGTTAGAGGTGGCACAGACAGACACAACCCCCCCCCCCCCCCCTCCCCCGACATCATCAATAATGCAGCTAATAGATAAAAAGTCCTTACAAATACACTATAGCATTATAGCACATGGTTTTATACAGTGCTATAAAACTTTGTCTAAAAATGTCTAAAAAGTTTTTGTTTGGAGTGTGTTTTAATAAATGTTGAAATGTGTTTAAAACAATTAATAATTCATTGCATTAATAATTACAGGTATGCCAGGGCAAGGGCCTTACCACTAGAGTTGAAAGACTATAATTACGATTAATGTTTGCTGGGTGCCAATATTTTCAGAGTCGACTCTGTCAAGTGAATGGAATAATGCAACTTGGACAACTCGGAATTGTTCCCAGACATCACGTGTTAGTCGAGCGGTCCTGATGTTACGGTGTTGTTGAGTCTTTCCCCGTGGTTCAGAATAAAGTAAACAATGTAAGCGACATGATTGACATGCAAGCGGAGACACCTCCTTGTCCTGATTGGTCGTTTTTTTGTTGGTCATTTGCTATTGTTCTCTTCTGTTTACTGCCAAGACCAACGTCTCTCTCTCTCTCTCTCTGTGTGTGTGTGTGTGTGTGTGTGTGTTGTGTTGTTAAGCATTAATCCAATCCAAAGCTGTGTAACAAGAAGAAAGCTATTCTTAGATTTTATATTATTTTAAACTATTTTAAATAAAAGCGTTTTGTGTCTGTGTTTTCCTTTCTTGTTAAGTTGCTTTGTGGGGACCAGCGAAAGGTCCCCACAATCTAAAAACCTCGACCTGTTCCTAACTTCGCACTATGCCCACGCACAATTTTGCAAAAGACAAAAGCTGATACTACTCATGATACTGATTAATCTGTTTAATCTCCTTAATCTGCACTGTTTTTTTTTTTTTTTTTTTTTAAAGTTTCCCCACCGGTGTGCATGCACATCTACACTTTTAAGTGATTTAATCTGCGAGTAAGTGTGTATGTATATTACACTCTAAATATTTACACTCGACCCAAAGCTCTCAGAGGTTCATGACAAGATGACAAAGTGCTCCCCATAACACCAGCACGCCGATAACACGGTGACTCACACATCCTGAGACGCTGCGCCTTGCACTATTCACGTCTTTATTATTACTTTATCATCTCGATTATTAGATTGGACAAAGTCTGTATGCAAATAAGTTCATGGGGTTATGAGTTACCTCCTAAAATTGTTTTTGCTTTTGTTTTCTATTAAATGATTCAGTAATTCCTCTTAAAGCTTTTTTTATTTAGTTTATGGCCTATAACTATAAATAATTTACAGTAGAACGATGTAGTTATGAGTCTGAGGATTGGAGTCACACAAGCAGATCCTGGACGCTTTATAATTTACTTATATATTTCCTTACTGATTATCATTAGTAATAACAGTCTCATTATCAGAGAATAGATCACCCTCATTTCACTTTTAACTATATGCGTGCGTGAGTGCGCTTGTTTAACCCTTTTTTCATTGCTCAGAGCTGGTACTTTCCCAGTAAGAGTCATTTCACTTCTTATATGAGTAAGTGAGCGATTCTGGGAAGGCAAGGGTTAATTTCTCACTCCCACTTCTCTTCACTTCTCTTCTTTCTTCTTCTTTAGTCTCTACTCTCTTCTTCTCCTCTCTGCTCTTCTTGTCTCTTCTCTTCTCTCCATTTCTCTTCTCTTCTCATCTCTTGTCATCTCTTCTCTCCTCTTCTTGTCTCTTCTCTTCTCTCCATTTCTCTTCTCTTCTCATCTCTTGTCATCTCTTCTCTCCATTTCTCTTCTCTTCTCATCTCTTGTCATCTCTTCTCTCCTCTTCTTGTCTCTTTTCTCATTTGCTGAGATAACTCGCGTTTACTTGAGTTTTTAACATAATATAAAAACATACACACAAGCACCATTAATTAGTGTTCGTGCAAATGCAGATGATATTCTGATGGTGTATTTTTATTAATTGATGCATTTATTTTTATAAAATGTAAAATGTTTTACTATCATGCTATATGCAGCACCCCGATGATCAGTCATAACGTTAAAACTACCAAGAGGTCAAGGGTATAACTTTGGTTATCTCATTACTGTGGTGGGATGGGATGCATCAGTTAATTCTTCAAGTTGATGTGTTGAAAGCAGAAGAGCGTAAGAATCTGAGTGACATAGACACGAGGGATAAATTACAAATAACTGGCTGGGTCAGAGCAACTCCAAAATGGCAGATCTTGTGGTAGGCCCAGTCTGCAGGGGCTGCATAGCTGCAAACTGGTCAGAGTACCTACAGTATGATGACTGCTGTACACTGCTGAAAGCACATACAGTGGCCATGTGAGCATCAGAACTAGACCAGTGAGCAATGGATGGCAGGGACCAGTTGGCAGGGTGCAGGGAAGAAATGGCACTACAGGAAGAAGTGACGTGGATGCAACATGATGCTTTAGATAATGATCTGTTAAAATACTAGAAGATCTGGAAGTACACCCTTAATGCCTTAAGCAGGAGAATGCATCCTGCCATATACCTTAAGGGACTTAAAGGATCTCCTGCTAACATTCCAGTACCTGATTCCTACACAATGGTGGTTCTGATGATGTCATGGCTGATTGGTGTATGTGTAAGTTGACCTCATCCATTGATATCATTGTAACTGAAAATAAATACCAAAAAAAAAAAAATCCCTTTTCCTTCGATTATGATCTTCAGGAAAGTTAGATAAGGCAACTTGACGCGGGGCAAGTAAACGAAAATGCATCTTTTTCATAACCGATGACACACTGGAAAAAACAATGATTCAGGGCAGAATTTCCACTCAAGTGAAATATGTACTGTATATTTAGGTATATCTATGTTGAACTTATTGAATAGTATTACTTACATCTGCATGTTTACCTTATTGGAGTGTAATAATAATATCAATAATATCAATACATAAAAGTTACACAAGGCCAAGTAACTTTTTTTTGTGTCCATAGGAGTCATGAAAAAAGGAAGTTCCAAGCATGAGATGTTAAATAAATTGTCACATCAATGCGAAAATTGTATGATTCACATCTATTAATGATTTCATAAATAAAGCTATTTTGCAGTCAATCAAAAGTTTGGACACACCTTCTAATTCCATGGTTTTTCCTGATTTTTATTTCCTTCTACACTGTAAAACAATGTAAAGAGAAATAAAAGTTTCCGTCTACAATTGTAAAACATTGTTAATTGGTGATTTCTGAGGCTGGGAACTCTAAATGAACTTTTCCTCTGTGGTAAGGGGTACGTTTGGGTCTTGCTTTCCTGGGAAGGTCTTCATGAGAGCCAGTTTCATCATGGTGCTTGATGGGTTTTGCAAATGCACTCGACACAGTACTGTTCTTGTGAAAACTGTTCTAGAACAGCTGACCTTCATATATGGAAACAAACCTGTTAATTATTGAACTCAAGTGTTTCAGTCAGGCCCCTTGTCCCCAGTGTAGGACATTGTTAATGCTTCAGCATACCACGAACTCTTGGACAATGCTATGTTTCCAACTTTGTGGCAGATTTAGGGAAGGCCAACAAAACTGTATCCCAGTGCACAAAGCAAGGACGATAAAGACATGATTTGATGAGTTCACTGTGGAAGAACTTGATCGGCCCTAATACAGACCCCTGACCACAACCCCATCGAGCACTTTTGGAATGAACTGGAACAGAGATTGCGAGCCAGTCCAACATGATCTCATAAACGCTTTACCAAATGAGTTCCTACAGAAACATTACAAAATCATGTGGACGGCCTTCCAGGAAGACTGGAAGCTGTTATAGCTGCAAAAGGGGGACCGACTCCATATTGTATATATATATGGACATATACATACTCTATATACATAAGTATATGATTTTAGATACAGTGTCATTGCAGGTTTGGCCAAATACTTTTGTTCATATAGTGTAAATATACAGTATGTATATTATATAATGTATAATGATGTATATATATGTATATACACGAGAGACACACCCCAATCATGAACACAAGAGCAGATGCAAGCACGAGCAGAAACAGAATAAATAAAGCATTAGTCATAAAACATCAGTCAACAAGATGACAGGATTTGCATATTTATGACTAGTTTGTATATTGCTCATTAGCAGTGTGTGTGTGTGTGTGTGTGAGAGAGAGAGCTTTTACAGTGACTTATCCTGTAGGATAAGTTCAGCTCGTCCATCTACTTCTCAGCTGTTGCCTTATAAATGTGTCAAGAGAGAACAATGATTAAAGGAGCGTCCCATTATATTGTCGTCAGTGTGAATGATTACACACACTCTGTCTCCCTCTCTCATAAACACCCTCTTTTAACATAATTAACAATGCAGCTAATTAACACTATACCTAATCCTAAATCTAACCTTATACCTTGAACTCAAGGACACTTTTTTTTTTTTTTCATGGGGATCAGCTTCAAGGTCCCCACAAGGTCAAGGTTTTTGGATATAAGTAAGTTTTGTAATAATGTGTGTAATAGTGTACTATATAAATGGTGAGCTAATACACACTTCGGTACTTGCAAACACTCTGTTGTTAAGAAGAACAAATGTAGTTTGTTTGAGTTGGTGAAGTGTACCTTCACCAGGGAACATGCTGTATCGTTTTTATTTGTGTGTGTGTGTGTGTGTGCCTATCAGTAAAGACTGAAGAGGGAATTCACATTCCACGACCCTTGAGCTGGCACCGGGAACACGGCATATCATTTGACTTGCAAATCCACGTGCAAATGAAGGGATTCTGGGCGAAGGCGTGTCGGCGAGGTGGTCGTGTGTCAGCCAGGTGCAGCAGATCCAAAAAGGCGAGTGTGTGCGTGTGCGTTTTTTTTTTTTGCAAGGCTGAAACTGAAATGTGCTCCTTTATTTTTACACGTTCAGTCACGTCGCCGCCGGTTTCGGCCCACTCCTACCTACCTTCCACGGCAATCCAAAAGAATCTCGGACGTGGAGATCTCAAAAAAAAAGAAACGTAAAAAAAAAAGAAAGAACACCAGAGCGATCAGGACAGTGATGTAGTAGAACCTGTGATGGTATCAAACACTCCATCACATGTACAGTGCACACACAAGCTTTCCTCCTGAACTGTTTGTGCACTCTGTCCTACGAGGCCGATTTCACTTCTCATGATTGCATTTTTTTTTTTTTCACTGTGGTTGTGCATTTTAAAGGCTTGTGTTTTAAGAGGCCGCATTTGTGGTTTACATGGTCACATGATGTGTATGTTTAGTTTGCTTTGTTGGCCTATAGTTTATTTGTCAGTTGTGTATTACTGCTGAAGGCTTCAGTTTTTTCTTTTTTTTTTCTCTTGCTTTCTTCAGTGTCATAAAGTTATTGTTGGCATCAGCGGGCGAGAGGCTGTGTCGGAACGTGCACTGTGGGACCCCCGCACATCGACGCTGAGAGACTCGTTTGACTTGCAAACACTTTATGCAAATAAGTGATCTGAGAGAGTGTGTGTCAATAAGGTAAAAGGCAGGGCTGGCAGGTGTGCGTGTGTGTGCGTGCGTCCGTGTGTTTGTGTGTAAAACAAAGGTGTATCACTTATAGTTGACCCCATTGAAGAGTGAACCTTTTTTTTTTTTTTTGGCTGAAGGTAAAATGTTTCTTAACGTGTCTTGTTAAACATTTAACACCGTCTGGATTAATCAGTAAGAGCTTAAGGGGCTTTTGTGGGTGTGTGTGTGTGTGTGTGTGTGTGTAGGTTTCTTTTCTCTTTACCATTAAACAAAAGCTAGATCAACAACACAATTATCTGCCTATTGTTCTCCTTACTATTCTTTTTTTTACCTGCTATACTCTATACTTTTACTTGCTGTTCTTGCTATATATAATATATGAATAATTTCGTTTTACAATATATGTTATACGTTAACACAAATATATAAAATGCATCCGACGAAATACTGTTATTGCAAGAACTATTCCAGAACAGCTGACCTTCATGTCTTAAAATAACAACTAACTGTTGTTATTGTTGTTTTTACATTGTTGTGTTATTTCATAGTTTTGAAATCCCCAGTGTTGTTGTAGAATGTAGGAAATGAATCACTAAACAAACAAAAACAAACCAAAATATATATATTTTATATATATATACTGTATACAGTATATGCAAAAAAAAATATATTATATATCTATTTTTTTTACACACATATATATATATATTTTTGTTTGTTTGTTTGTTTGTTTGTTTTTGTTTTTGTTTTTTTTGTTTACTGATTTATTTCCTACATTCTACAGCAACACTGGGGATTTCAAAACTATGAAATAACACATGTGCATTTAGGTAATCATGTAACAACAACAATAACAACAGTTAGTTATTTTAAGACGTCAAGGTCAGCTGTTCTGGAATAGTTCTTGCAAGAACAGTATTGTGCCGGGTGCATTTGCAAAACCCATCAAGCCTCATGATGAAACTGGCTCTCATGAAGACCTTTCCAGGAAAGCAAGACCAAAACATACCTCTGCTGCAGAGGAGAAGTTCATTAAGAGCTTCAGAAATCACCAATTAACAAACAGCACCTCAGAAGGCTTTACAGATCATGAGTAGCAGATACATCTCAATATCAACAGTTTAAACAGGAGATTATTGCATATTATGGACGCCTTCAGCATCTTCCAGATCTTCATGATGCCTTTCTGTCGAACTTCTCCACCTAAAAGCCCAACTAACATACAGGTGTTTTAAGGGCCAAACTTCTAATCATGAAGGATTCTTATTTTTATTCCCCAAGAATGCAGAACAAAATGTCAAATCTAGACCCATTTCAAGTTGTCCTTCAGTGTGTTAAAATTTTACACAAAGTCCACACTTAAAGGTTTCGTAAAGGTTTAAAGTAGAACTCCTTTAAAACGAAAAGGTCAAGTATTCAAAGCATTCTTGAAGAACTTTTAAGAACTTCTTTGCAGAATAAAACGTGTAGACGTAGTTAAAGTTTAGAGCATTTTAGACATTATTTCTTTTTTGTTGCTTTTTTAAAATAAATATATAGGGCTCAGGCTTTTATATAAGGCTTTTTTCAGAACAACCTAGGCAAAATGATGAACTGAATTTTATTCCATTTTAACTATACAAACATGACTGAGAAATTTTTTTAACAATGGGTCACAAAGGCAAAGAAATAGCACAGATACATGTGTTCATTTGTTTTTATTGCTGTTTTTTATTGTTTTTATGACCAAATAATAATAATAATAATAATAATAATAATAATAATAATATGGTAATTTTGTGAGTTCTACATTTTCGAAAACAATCAATCCCATTTTCTGGTTATAAAAGTATGAAAGTAATTATAACTTTTGTTCTACCTGACTTATCCAAATACACTGTTTGGTCAAAAAATAAATTAAAAAAATTAAAAAATGTATATATATATATATATATATATATATATAATTTTTTTTTTTTTTTAATATTTGATTTTTTATTTTTTTATTTTTTATCTGAATTGACCTATACTGTGTTGCTGGCACGGATCTGTGAGTTTTTAAGGGTTAAATAAAAAAAGAATGCAAAGAAAAATGTCAAATTTAGAAGAAATTTTTATTTTTTACAGCTTGCCCCTCAGGAGAAACCTTTAACCTTTTCTAGTGTGTGCGTGTATGTGTGTGCATGTGTGTGTGTGTGTGTGTGTGTGTGTGTGTGTGTGTGTGTGTGTGTGTATCAGCCTGTAGCAGAAAGTGTTCTTGTTAGAAGGTATTTAATATTTAACAATGATAAAAATTATAAAATA
>JAQMYI010000015.1:5045377-5057827 GCA_030014275.1 Clariallabes melas
ATTTGCTTCCACAGTTACTAGTTGGACTACAGAGGTTCCTTGATGGATGGATGAATAATTAATTATAATTGATAATATTGAATTTATGACTGCTATGCGACATGTGTTTGAGTCAAACAGGGACTTTTAATTGTGCAGAATAACAGAACACAATTATAACTACCTCTATTTCTCTATATACACTACCAGTCAAAAGTTTGGACACACCTTCTAATTTCTACACCGCAACATAATGCTGAAGGCATCTAAAATATGCAACAATCTCATTTGAACCGTTGATATTCAGATGTGTCCGCTACTTAAAGCGTTCATAACGGCTTTAATCTGAGGTGCTGTAAATGGGTGATTTCTGAAGCTGGTACCTATAAATCAACTGCTACTTTTTTTGTATTGAATTCATAATTGTTGCCTTGGATCATTTTAAATTTGCATGGATTTGAGTCATCGGATGGTTACACCCTTAACTGCGATCCTGACCAGGATAAAAATGAGTTCATGTATCTGTTTTCTACTCCGGTATCTTCAAAACCTTCTGCATTTTTTTTTTGTTTTCGCGAATTTAACAACTTGTCCGGCGCATCTGCCTTCCTGAACGAGTTGCTAACTCTTACTGCTACATTTCCGTGTAAAAACACACGTGTGAAAGCAGCATTTAACCTTCCTAAAGATCACATTTCCCCCTTTTACACCCAGCATCAGATTCCGGTCCGTCCCCCTTGCTACATAAAACAACACACAACCATTAGCTTCCCCAAAACAACTTTCCCCCCACAATCTCTTATTGTAATCAATAACACAAAATAAACACTCACCGGCCAAAAAATGCTATTAATAACTCTTATCACCCCTGAAGAGAAGAGCATAAATATGAAAGCTTCCTTCTTGGTGTCACAGCTTCACATGCTCCATCTACTTGTCTTGGGCTTGGGCTACTTGAAACATAACCCCTATTAGACTTATCTATGCGTTGAATCCTCTCGTCTGTGCGATGAGTTCTTGCTGGACCTGCCATATATGGGTTGTGATCTGGAAATACCCTTTCGACGGTTTACACTGTAAATACTGTAGTTTATAACGGAAATATGTTTTTCTTCTGGGTGCAACCCACTGGCATGTAAAGTCCTAGCAAAAATGAAATGCAAAGAAGGAAACTGTATTTAAATACAAAACTCTGAATGTGAGCCAGACAGGCGGTATTTTATTACAACCTGAAATGATTTCAGCATGGCACGCTAGCAAAATTGGGGGAACAAGGTTTTTCACCTGACATGTGGAAGGCCTGAGATCGTTTCCCACCCAATACCCAAAGCCAAGCCACTGGATACAGTGCCGGTCCCAAGCCCGGATAAAATGGGAAGGTTGCGTCAGGAAGGGCATCCGGTGTGCCAAGTTCTTGTGCGGAACATATGGTCCAATGTGACGAACCCAAAAGACCAACAACAACAACAACGTAGCTATACAAATTGCCACTTGGCTAGCAGTAAAAAGCTAACACGGCTCCTTATTTGGCAGGAAGACAGTCTAGACAAGATTAAAAAGCAGAAACATGATTTTCCTTCATTGTTTTGCCAGAATTCACCCACAATGCCATCTAATGAGATTTTCCCAAAGAAAACGACCAAAAAACATCTGGTACAGTTGGTACTTCGGCATATGAATGACCTGCCTCATGAATTTTCTCCTTAAGAATTGAAATATTGCAAGAAATTTACCTCAGCATATGAAGCGGCGTACGAGTGACCGGACCGAGCCGAACCGAAGTTCAAAACATGTTTGTGTTAGTAGAAAGCTAAGCAAAGTGAGTAATTTTTATTGTATTTTTTGTGCATTTTGCATTTTGTGCAATGGGCACCATGGGTCAAGAATGTTATCAAGGACAGTAGCAAGAAGAAAACCATAAAAGCTACTTTCATTTATGTTTTTAGTAATGTTTCATATTTTACTTCAGTTACATGTCTTTTCTAAATGTTTTGATTGTTTTTAGAAGCGAAAATATGATTATAGTGTTGGAAATTGGTAATATCGGTAATATTTCTGGGGGACTGAAACGGATTATCCACGTTTACATTATTTCCTGTGGGAAAATGCCTTTCGCAATACGTAATTTCACCTTAAGAACTCGCAATGAATTAAATTGGTATGTCGAGGTACCAATGGATTTCCCTATTTATTCACTTTCAGTATCAACTCCTTCCATATGAGTGCTCTGTTTTTCTCCAATGTCTATCATGAATTTATATTATCTAACCAGTAGCATACAAGCTCAACTTATCTACTGTATCTCCCACGGCTAATTTGGCGGAGCGGGAAGCTAAGGTTAATGTTTACATTCAGGAGCTCAAAAACTCAGTAGCTAGCAGCAAATAGTAGCTTAGCACACATCAGGTTATAAGCAAAACGCTCTAGGCAACTCAAAATACCTCAAGCAGACCTTAGAATCATTGGTGTCATTATAATAGGTACACTGTGTACTGTAGTGTGTGTGATATGTTTTGAAGTAAATATTTTGTTCCTTTAGTTTGTTGATTATTGTAGTTAATCATTTTCCCTCAGGTGGTAGTCTGGCTTTGTGTCAAAATATATATAAACAAGTTAGTCTTTACATTGTTGTGAAATTAGCATGCTAATGCACACACTAGCCTCGACTGCAGTCTCAAAAAGTTCTTAAAAGTTTTTTTTTTTTTTTTTTCCAAATTTTGTAGGTACTGCATTTTGATTGGCTTACAGTCATCCATCACCTTGGGGTTTGAATCTCACGTCACATGTTTGTATTCAATTGTGTGTTTCCATGTTGTCCCCATGTTTGCTTGGTTTCCTCCTACAGTCCAAGGATGTGAGATGTAGGCTGATTGGCGTTGCTGAATTGCCCATATATGTGTATATTTGGGTCCATTGTGCCTTGTTATGGGCTGTAACCCTATCCAGGTTGTCACCCCATTCACGCCTTGTACCCTGAGCTGTCTTAGATAGGCTTCAGGCTCCCTGTGACCCTACCCGAAAAAACTGAATGCAAAATGTTTTGGAAAAGTTTCATATTTTAGTATATAATAATAGTAGTAAACACACTATGATTTAATTATGTTAAGAAAAAGTACAATTAATTACAAGTGGACCGTGTCTTAAATACAGCTTGGTAAGCACATGTAATTTGTTACGTTCCTTTCCTGTTTTTGACATTACATATAGAAATATTTGTAGAAATTGGTTAAGTTTGGATATACGAGAGGCGTTCAAGTCAAAATGGGACTTTTCTGCAGAATAACATAATACAGTTATAAGGTTAAAAACTCCTTGTATTTCTCTATACAATCCCGTCTACAGTAATGCACTTATCCCAACGTTACACCAGCGCTTGGATGCGAAAGATGCCGTGATCGAAACTGTGATCAGACTGCCTGCTTCACATCTGAAATGCTGGCCTCTCAGGAACCCCTTTAATGACCCAAACATGTTGAAATGGTTCAGGTAGATGTGGCAATAATTCCCAGCTATACACTGTATATGTATACTGTATGAACAGCTTACTTATGTAGTGACTAATACTTGTCAGTATGTATTTTAAAAACTGTACCATGTTTTACAGCATGCAACGTGCATTCACTGGAAGACAAGTACTGATGGTTTGCATGATAAAACCACCTACCTGCATTTAGTCACTTTTTCTTTTGTTTCGTTTTTTTTTACACTGTCACAATCTGTCACAAAATGTACATGCTGTACATGTAAATGCTGGTTTCACATCTGTCGTATGTCATACTTCTTAAAAATGAATAAAAAATAATAATTAATACCATAATATCATAACAAATTATGATGCAGATATTAGACTCGTGTTGCTTAGGGCTACATTACGGAGGTCATTGTTCTTGTGAGTTGCCCAGAGAGGAGTGTGATGTGAGTATGTTTGTGGTGTCTTTTTTTTTTTTTCAAATAAAAGTGTGATGTGTGTAGATGCCCTGGGTTTGGGTGTGGTATCAGAGATCAGTGTGTGTGTATGTGTGTGTGCGTGAAGATGTGGTAAAGGGTGTGTCTGTGGTCTTGGGTGGGTTGTGGCACACAGTGGGATTGTGCCCAGGGGCAGACGTGTGTGTGTGTATGCATGTGAAATTATGTGTGTGTGTACAATAAGTTACTGTAGGAAAGCTGCATGTATGCGTGTGTGTGTGTGTGTGTGTGTGTGTGTGTGCATATATCTTTATTCAGCAGATATAGTATTAGGGATTTTGAAATATATATATACATAAACAACATAAATAAAAAAAAATCCTCATACTTTTTGTTATGTTTACTTCCTCCTTTTTTTCTTTCTTTCTTTTTTATCAAGAAGTCTTCCAGTTGTTCATACACTCACTTCTGCTTTCCTGCTGAAAAAAAAAAAAAAAAGCCCTGGAAAACATGTTCGAGTTGCTATTCGACACTATTGTGATCGTAAATTGTAAACTGCAGTCATTGTTCATGTGTGTGTTTTAATAGTTGTACTATTTATCTTACTTTAAAAAGGTCACATTAGATTATCAGGTGATGCGTAAGTGAGTCGGCACATATTTAACGGTTTTACAATAAGAATTAAAAGGTGTATCAGGGTGGTGATGACCGTCTGATGATGAGCTTGTGCTAAAAGGTTAACAATGTGGTGCACTATAATAGAGAAGTCAATGACATGCTTTTATATAGAATTGATTCTCTATAACATCACATCAAATGTTTTGTTTCTCAGCCATTACAAAAATAAATTAAAAAATGACACGACAGAACCAGAACCAGAGCTTTTAATGACTTCATCCTGAAGATTGAATCCTTAATATTAGAATTCTTAAATGACAATTTTTGTTTCTTAAAAAAAAAAAAAAATAATAATAATAATAATAATAATAATAATGCCATAAATGTCCCTGTGCACAATTACATAATAATGGACGATATCACAACCGTGCTGATATTCAGTACAACAGCACGACCTTAAGTGTGATATTGCTTTTATACAACAGTTCCACAAACAGCATTAATTATAAACAGATTATGATTTGTTTGTTTATTTAACCAGGTATTTTGCTTTGTCAACACATGGGTGTAACTAGGATGGAGCAGGTGACAGACAGTTATTGTAATTAACAGAAGCGAAAGTAGTTTTAAAATTCTTGCAGGTAATACGTGGCCAAAAAGTGAGGAGAATGAACCATGGAGGAGGTGGACAGAAATGAGAAACTTACAAGATTTACTTTCTATTTCTACTTATTCCGCTTTAAAATATCAGCTAACTTCTAGTGCTTATAAGTTGAATCCAAAATAGAATTAAATGGAAAGCTAATTTACTTAAAATCCCTTGTTCCACCCAACAAGTAGTGCCCTTGATCAGGGGTTAGAGAAAGATTTGGGATTCAGCCTTGTGTTAAAAGATGATTCAAGATTCAAAGAACTTCACGACAAAGTGTTGTTTACTCTCATGCATGCTGCGACCGTCAATTAGTGTATTTGGTTTAGGTTTAACCTCTGTGTTAAGTTTAGATGTTCACATATCCACTAATTCTACTCTTTACACCAAAAAAGAATAAGAAAAAGAAAACAAAGATCTAGAGAGTTTATAGTGTAGAAATGACAATTTATTTAATTACATGTGTGACATGTCCTGCATTTGTAACCGAAACAAAAATGTGTGTGTTTAGAAACTGTTTAAGTACTGTGTGAGTAGACCCTGATGGGAAAATGTTCAATGGAAACCACTAGGCTAATTCCCATTAGGAAATGAAACTATTTTTTTTTCTGTGGTTTCACTTATCTGTGTGTTTTTATAATTTCTTCCTGCCCTCGCTGCTAAGCTACTTTACATTTGATCAGATCAGATCAGATTATTTACAGCATATGACCAAAAGTATGCGGACACCCGAGCATTACTTCCATATCCGATTCTTTCCCAAACTGTTTCCACAAACCTGGAAGCACAAGACCATCAGCATTGGACTGGGAGATCTCGAACGATCCTTGACCTCAAAAGCTCATAGCTTTTCTGCAAAAAAAAATCAATAAGTATTGTTTTACCTTTATATAATAAATAAGTATTATATATATATATACATATAGTGCAATTTGTGTTCATTTTCAGTTCACTTACAAAAGAAGGAAATGTGGTCTCAATTAACAGTAGGTAGTCTCGACATCAACAAGGAGAGGAACATCGAGGAAAAAGATAATAAACATCTTTTCAACAGTAGTCAATTATCAGCTTGCTTTATAATGTGATAACTTGACTATAAACTGGGACGTCAACAACGAGGCCAGTAATTATGATCATAATTAAAGCTGTGACCAAAAATAAACATGACTGTTACAGAACGTGCTGCGTACACCAACCACTAATCACGAGCTGTTAAACAATAAATGATTCACCTGGTAATACACTTTAATGTACAATACATTTGTTGCATGAAGAGAGAGAGCTGATGGTAGGCTTTATCAATGTTTTTTTATGTCAGAATCCATGTATTATTATTATTATTATTATTATTATTATTATTATTATTATTGATATTTCATTTGGTTTAACCTCAGCGTGTCAGTCATATGATTTTTTTTTCCAAAGCCACTGAATTTCCGTACAATAAAAGTGTAACTAGATGACAAAAGATGGCTACAATTACTCACCTTACTTCGACAAAGCCAATAAAGTGATCCTTATCTACTTTCCCCAGAACTGCTGAATCATCGGGAGGAGGGGAAAAACACTCTGTTATTATAAGACAGGTTAAGTTGATTTCAGCTTATACTGTAGCACTGACACTTGGTGTGAGATAAACTTTAAACCCATTTGTCCCATTATGAGGTGGCAGGAAAGGGAGGATCTGCTACTCTCCTGCTTCTTAATGAAGCTCCAGCTCAGTGACACTGATGTGGTTGGTCCTGTATTCGGCTCTGAGATTGCGGTGATTATACAGCGTCATGTTACATTTACTAGAGTTTACTATGGTAAGTTATAGTACATGCCATAATATACCATAGTATTACCATGGTATTTCAGACATTAGAATAGGATTTTATAGAGTAGCAGGTGAGGTGCTACTCGTTTCAATGGGTTCCCCAAGTTCAACAGCTAATATGGTATGTTTGTAGATACTGTACCATATTAGATATGCTAGTACTGTACATACTACTGTTATGGTATAGTACTGGCAGTACCATATTATTGTTTAATAAGAGTAATATTAAGAGTTTCAACATGCACTATGGTATTTATTTAAAGTTACATACATACACTGGTACCATACTATATAAATTTTACCATTATGGCACATAAACATATTTTTGTTCTTTAGTGACATACTACAGTACATGATAGAACTGTGTCCCAGACTATATCACACGTATCGTTGCACCAAAGTATGTATTGTGGTAGAACCAGCGTACATGTACTATTTCAGTAAAGTTCCATAAGCACCACGGTACTGTCAAAAATTTAATATATTATATATTATATAATATATATATTTTTTTATTTTGTCAAAGCATCACACAAAACTGGCTGGACAGAATTGAATAAAATATCAGTAGTAGTTAGGTATCTGCCTGTACGTTAAATCTGCACCATAAATGAAATAAAAATGTTGGTTAGAAGTGAAGTTATGAGCAGTTATGTGTGAGATTATGTCACAGCACCTAGAGCTTAATTCGACCCAACAGAACCAATGAATGTGACAGTTTACTGCATATAGACAGAGGGTGCAGAAGACACAGAAACGACAGTAATGCATCAACAAGCCACCACAAAACCTCATGAAGCACAAATGAAAGAGTGTCACGGCTTATTTTTAGTTTTAACCTTTTACCTACAGTATTTCTACAAAGTATTTTCCCATCAACGAATCAACGATGGGTATTTAGATAGATACAGTAGATAGATAGATAGATAGATAGATAGATAGATAGATAGATAGATAGATAGATAGATAAACATTACTTATTTCTGAATTTAACACATTTTTGTACGCACATTTTATCATACAACTCCAGGCGTCTATTTACTTCTCACTTCTTATTTACTTCAAGAAGCCGATCAAAACTTGTTCGCGTCAGTAGAAAGCCAAGGGAAGCGAGTTTTGGAGCAAGATTTAGTGAAGACATACTGTAGCACCACGGGTCCCAAGAATGTTAACAAGGACGGTAGTAAGAAGAAAAGGGAGCCATTTTCAGTTTCGCTAAAAAGCCGTCGGTGCCAAGAGGAATCATAAATTAAAAGGTTTAGTGAGGTTTAATGTCTATTTATTTCATATTTTATTTAATTTACATGTAATTTCTAAATGTTTTGGTCATTTCCTTATGCAAAAATATGATTATAGTGTTGAAAATGGTTGAAAATATTGGTAATATTTTTGGGTGGCTGGAACGGATTATCTGCTATTACATTATTTCCTATGGGAAAATGCATTTCGCAATACGGAATTTCACCTTAAGAACTCGCCTCCAGAACATTTGTACCAGTGTACATTCCTATAAAATATTAAGTCATCCAAATTCCTAAATCTAATCTTTGTCTGAGTTCAACCAAACCAACTAAGCCTAAACTTTGGAAGGCAGTTCTAGCGTACAGTACTTGAGCTAATCAAGCTAGCAGGAAGTAAACATGTTAGCCAGATATGTTAGCTGCGACAAAATCAAGCTAACTAACCAATATATAGATTTTTTTTCCCCCTCACTCTTTACGTTCTGTTGTACTAAATAACACCTTTTTATTTGCTTATTTTAGTTTTGTGTGTCAAAATGTCTGCTTGCCAGCGAGACAAGGTACTGGATGTGTTTTGCATAACTCTGAGGCTGACTCTTCCATCAGGTGCTCAGATGGTCATCCACTCTCTCTCTCTCTCTCTCTCTCTCTCGTCATACACAGGCTGGTCTGTTTCAGGAGTGTGTACAGTACCGTGTGTGTGTGTGTGTGTGTGTGTGTGTGTGTGTATTGTGGGTCAAACCGGGTCCGTGGGCTACATGGCGGACGGTGTGAGGAAATCATGGGTTTGTTTATTCTGTTATATCTACAAGGATTGTAGGGATTTTGCTAATGTAAGAAAAATTAATGTTTCTGTGCTTCTTTGTAGCAAAGCAGGACTGAAGAGGAGGTAAGTTTACCGCAGAGTGAACGTAGCGATACTTCTTGCAGACCTTCAGTGCAAAATCTATGGCATTTTAGCCGTTTATTATAGATTACTTCACTTTGGTAGTATTATAATTGTTAGTTTGTTCTGATATGTGTATGTGTGTGTGTGTCAACCCGATTCTGTATATATATATATATATATACAGAATCGGGTTTTACCATATATATATATACCATATATATATAAAGGGATTTAAGATACAGTGTGACAACATGGAATTTTTTCGAATTATGTTGATCAGAAATTCTGAATCATTTCCACCGCTGGCCTGAAACCAGATAACCATCAGAAGCATGATTACTGAGTTTAAAAACTATTTTTTAACCAAGCATGGTAACACATTGATGGTTTGATGAAACATTGTGTTTTGCATTACCATGCCATTTTAAGGGCGAAGGGCCAAAGTGATTAAGTCTCGTAGGTTATTATTTGCTAATAACTTCTTTTTTTTTTTTTTTCTGGTCTCAACTTTCATACAAGCGTAATCTTCAAACCTAAGAACTGCAAGGCCTTATCTCTGCGACCTTCTGTGCTTGGACTTTTTTCAATCCTTTCCATCGGGCTCTCTCTTTCTCTCTCCTTCTCTATTATCACTCCTGCTTACTCTCTCTCTCTCGCCCTCGCTTTCTCTCTGTGGTTTTTGTCCTTATCTCTGTCTAACTCTGTCTACAACCCAAGTCACATTTACCAAGTGTAGCGTTCAGATAATGCCAGCCCTCTCTCTCTCTCCCTCTCTCTCATTTCATGAAAAGGGGAACCCAAAGAAGTGGCTTCCCAGTTTTATGGCACGGTGGTAAAAGGGGGTTGGGGAGGAGGGAGGAGGGAACGCTTGGCTGTACTTTCCACTCTTTGCGCTTAAGTGTTTGGGTGTTGCGTGAGTGTGAGACCACTTGCTGACACCGAGCTAGAAAGATCCTCGTGTTGTGTTGTTACTGTAAACATGAGCGAAGTCCTTCTCGATCTCCTTACGCACTGAGACGATGCCATCTCCCACAGCTCCATTTCGGACCCAGCCCCTGGCACACATTCAGGTTGTGTTGCAAAATATTCTACAAATCTAAAAACAAATAAATGCATTACTGATCATAAAAAAAAACTTATTTTAAGATGATAAAAAACATCCACTCAGGTTTTGTTCCTTACAAACACATATACATCTTTCCATACATGGTCCAGTGCTGACCCAACTCCCGGTCTGTTGTTTATGCATTTAATAAAGTTCTCTATGTTCTTCTCACTGCTGTGTTTGCGGCGCTAAATCATCAGCATATCTTTTTTTTTGTTGTTTTTTTTTACACTTTCTCCAACACCAACCTTCTTCCTCCTCCCTCCCTTCCCTCCATCTCTCTCTCTCGCTCTCTCTTTCTCACACACATACACACACTTTATTTCTCAGTTCATATAATCCTCCATAAACACGGAACAGAAAATACTCATCTGTGGTCTTTAACGGTGTCGAGTTATTGTAGTTAAATGAGCTTCTGTCTAACACATACACACACACACACACACACACACACACACGCTCTTTTGTTTCTATTTCACTGTGTGAAGGTGTGACAGGGGATTCGGTGGGCTGGGGGTCACGAAACGTTTACAGCCTGGTGCAAAATCCATGTGTGAATAGGAACGTTTGACCATTTTGACTTTTTTTTAAATCATTATTATAAAAAAAAAAAAAAAAAGAGTGAAAAAGATTATAGTCTTATCTTTATGTCAGTGGAAGGTCCTTGCAAGGATATTGAGACAACCATGTGTGTGTATGTGTATGTGTGAGTGTGTTGAGGGGAAGTGACTTGCAAGTTGTTTTCATTTTGTACCCCGGCATTCTTACGCTAACCACTGACGAGTCACACACACACACACACACACACACACACAGACATTACTTCTCCTTTTCATTTCGTGTGTTTGCGTGTGTGTGTCTTCACACACAGTAAAAATCTATCTAACACCTTCATATTCTGCTTACAGTGAAACAGCATTCACCTTCAGACCTGACTCACTGCTGGACATGTGGCGATATAAACTTTCCACATAATCTATGTAAATGAAACATTATTGGCATTATCATTAGATCATATTACCTCATGAGTTGCTGAAAGCAGCGTGGTAACATTTGGTATCATCATCCATCATCAGTGTCTGTCAATAGTTTATCCACAGCTGCTCTTTCAGCATACTGGAGGTAAAGTCCCAGCTTTTACTGTATGTCATGATTACTAATGAACACTAACTGCGAACAGTGGTGCATACCTTCTCTAGGTGCAATGTTTGGATATAAGGATAAGAATTGTACGCTTTTTTTAATTATTTTTTTTATTGTGTTGTCTTTTAAACTGTTTTTAATGTATCATGGTTTGACCAAACAGAAAGAAAATTCTTAACACGTGTAAATGAGTATGACAAAATGACAAATAAACTGTTTCTGGGTCCGATTTTTTAGGCTGTTTTTAGCCGCGGAAAAATGCACTACAGACTCATAGTTCATTCATAGTTGTTGTTGTTGTTGTTTTTTTTGCACAAAATTATAGTATAGCAAATTTCACAATTTATACCTGATGTACTTCAACAATTAATATGCTTTTCCTACATTCCTGAATTTGATACCGAACGTGCACGATATTGAGATTGTAGGAAATCCTACAGAGATCATCAGGAAGTTTGGTGCGGTGCACAGTGGCATTGCAGGTGACATCACAAGAGACAAACAAAAATGTTTGAAAAACATAAAAAAAAAAAGAACAAAAAATTGAAACGTATTTAATGGTGTATTTACAATTGCTGTTTAACTGGAAATAAATTAGAGTTATACTAAATATATTAAATATGCAGAAACTTTGAAAGATATCATCTAGATTTAGCTCAGTAGGACTGTAGAAGCTTCATATGAGTCTAAGCTAAATTTTGGAATACATTTTTGCACGGAACGAGGGTTTGTGCAGGAATATTTCTAACGACCAAGACCTAGAAATATTGTAGTGTTTATGCACCTCGATTTTGATTTAAGGCAGACTTGAAAAACCCAAACTATCACTTTAAGCACAATGTACCATTTCATAGGTAATGTGTATCCAGATCATAGGAGTCGAGTGAGTTGAGTTGAGAACATTCAAGAATTTCGTTTCGAGGACAGTCCGGCACACTCAAAACGTTTGGGAATGTGTGAAAAAACTTAAAAAGAGAGATAATTGTAACAATCAGAATGGTAAAGATCATTTATTTGTCATCATAGTCAGTCATCTTCTATACCGCTTTATCCTGTATTCAGGGTCGCGGGGGCCTGGAGCCTATCCCAGGAGGCTTAGGG
>JAQMYI010000015.1:5085305-5110179 GCA_030014275.1 Clariallabes melas
TTTATCAGTACATTACAGAAAATAATGAACTTTATCACAATATGCTAATTTTTTGAGAAGGACCTGTATATATATATATATATATATACATATGCTCTGCACTGCTTCACTGCACATGATTGGCTGATTAAATGCTTCCGTATAAATGCAGACGTGGGCAGGTGTTCCTATTAAAGTGCCTATCGCCTATACAGAGTATTAAGTAGATTTTCATTGACAGGTTGACTGATGACGTGTACGGTATTATTGTGCAAATGTTGTCTCGGTAGTTGGAACCCGGAAACCCTGAAGTCCTGAGCCGCAGTAGCCCATGATGAGGGAAAATCCTGGACAGCCTGGGGCAATACAGTTAGAGACATTTGCATGTGTAGTAGCTAAAGGAGTGTGTTGTGGCAGCAGATAGATCATTTATAAGTCAGTACTATAATGAGTTTTTTTTTTTTTTTTTTTTACCATTCACACCCCCTGCTCTTTATCTTCCACCTCTGATCACTCTATCAGCATGAACCTCTCGCTTCTGTGTGAAAGCTACATGCCCCATGCTCTTTCACCTACTTTCCTTGTACGTGGCCTACTTCTGAGCACATGGGAAATGACCTATTTGTCACAAATAAAAACACTCTAAATACTTCTCTGCTATGATTTAGTGACTTCATATTCATTCGGTATTTAATCTAAACCTTTTATGTTTTACTGATATATGATTTGTGACTTATTTAATGATTTAATGATGCTGCTATCAAAAGTAAGCTAGCTCTAAAGGTTATGAGCGAATTGATGAGTGAATTGAGGAAGTTTTAACTTAAAACTTTAAAAAATAAAAATAAATGAGTCGCAACCTTAACTTAATTCTATCAAGGGGACTCAGGAATCGAAGTGGGAACACCCTGGATGGGGCGCCAAGGGCACAAGAACACACACTCATACAATATGGACGATTTGGAAATGTCACTCGGCCTACATCGCATGTCACAGGAGTGTGTGAGAAAACCAGAGCTCCTGGAGGAAACCCATCAACCACACAGAATGGAGGTGAGATTCAAACCCAAGACCCTGGAGGTGAGAGAGAGCAGTGCTAATCAGTAGCCCAGTGTGCGATATGTCAATTTTTATTCGGTAATATTATATATGAAGTATGATGGTGGAAGATTTTAGCACACTTTCATTTTTAATACTACAGTCTCCTCCTTTTTGGAAAATTTTAAAAATAAAATGTCTCCTATAAAAGAACATATACTGTACATTGCACAGTGAAATTCTTTCTTCACATATCCAGTGTTATGAAGCTGGGGTCAGAGAGCAAGATCAGCCTTGGACCAGACAGAGTTAAGGGCCCAATAGGGGCATCTTGGTGGAGCTGGGACTTGAGCTACAGTACTGACCTTCTGATCAGTAACCCAGAGCCATGTCACTCTGAGATACCACTGCACCATAGAAAATAAAAAAAACCCTGATGGTTCCTGATTACTTAATGAGTTACATACATACTCGTTTTTCCTATTATGCATAGATAACTGTATTCTATATTCATAAAACAAAATTTGCCACACCCCCTGCAAAATGTTTGTCACATTATGGAATAACAAAAGAAACCACAGAAAGTTCCAAAAACACACTTTATTCACATGGCAGTTTAGAAAAAAGGTCATATCAAAAAACGTGTAGAAAATGTTTGATGCATATAAAAAAAAAAGTGTTTGTACTTTTCATATACAATAAAAGGCAGCAAATAACAAAAACGTTACTGCTAAATGTTTTTGATTGGCCACAATATTCTTTGTATCAAAAGCATATAAAACATCACAAACAAATGGCACAGGTATAAAATAAAATAAAAATGTTAAAAATTTTAAAAAAGAATTTCAGTGTTTGTAAAAATTAGCAATACCATTGACACGCTGGAGTATAAAAAAAGTGTTATGAAAATTAAATGTAATGTAAAAGAAATGTCCCATCAGATCAAAAGCTCTTTTTGTGTCACTGAGGCTTTTGATATGAAAGCTTGCTTGGTAAACGTATTTGTTTTGTTTTTAGCTTGGTTGTAAATCAAAAGAAAAATCAACACTTTTATTTTTGTTCAATTGAAATCTTGCTTTGTTGATATCAAGTTTAAATATAGTGCTAACAGGATCTTAATTTCAATCCTGCATGTTTTTTTTTTTTGTTTAGTTTTTTTTTTTGAAATGGTAACACTAGTGAAATGATGAGTGTCTTTCTAAGGACACGCATTATTTTTGAACTTGGCAATGTGAACTATCAGGCACTTG
Source organism: Clariallabes melas (assembly GCA_030014275.1). NCBI lineage: Eukaryota > Metazoa > Chordata > Actinopteri > Siluriformes > Clariidae > Clariallabes > Clariallabes melas. Next base: position 5,087,573 of record JAQMYI010000015.1, read on the forward strand.
TACTCTGATCAGTGCTTTGGTTATTAAAATGCGTCTTAAAACAGCTTTTAAACATCTTTCTGTGTCATTTCTGAGGCAGCACTGCTGGGCTACGGGGTGTAAATCATGGTAATGCTCGAAGGAAACACGCTCCTTACTGTTAACGCATAATAGATTAGAAATTAACAGGATGCACGAATACTGGGGTCCAACACTGACAAATGCGCCTGTCAAAGTTAATTATTCTTAATACAAAATAATAAATTATTACAAATTGTTATTTATATTAAATTCCATACAATTAGAGCCCTCATAGACAGTTCATTTCCCCATGTATAATACAAAATATATAATACATTATTAAAAATAAAATAAAAAAGGCGACAAACACAATAGAAAAAAGTAGAAAAACAAAACAAACAAACAAATAAAAACGAGTTTCATTTTCTTTGGTTGGCTGACATCCAACAGGAAAAGAAAGCACAGCTTAATTGATGGCTGCGCAGTCAAACATAATGGCTCTACGCCTCTCCCAAATCACGTACCACAATGACTCGACCCCGCCTTAGGATCGGCCATGAAGTGTTTTCTCTTTCCATTATTGCAGGATGATTGTCTACTGTGTCTCGTCCTCGCTCCCCGTGTCTCCTACATGACCAGCGTGCGGGAGCAGAAGTTGTTGTTGAGGTATTTGTGTGTCGGCTCAGAGGGCAGAAGTTGGTCCTCGGTCTTCCCACAAAGCACCTGTTCCCATGTGCCCATGTGCTAAGGAGAAGGAGGACAGAGGCAAAAGGGGTAGGAAGAGGAGTGGAAGAAAAAAAAAAAAGAACAACGATAAAGAATACAATAAGAGTCATCATTTTATGATTTTTTCAACACAACACCTGGATTCATGGCGTAAAAAGTAAACAAATAGCCTTTCCTAAATACCTTCGTACTTAAACTGAACACAAATCGTCTCGCTTGCTATTGAAATGTTAGCTGGAGATAATCTGATCAGGGGTTTTGGTCTTAAATCATAAAAAATAAAAAAAATCCAGATCTTTTAAATAAACTTTCCAGCCTTATTCTTATTATATTCAACATTTTCTTTATAATTGTTGAAATTATTATTTTTTTTATATATATATATATATATACTATGCTTTTTCAGATCCGGAATCATTTCAAGAAGTGTGTTTAACTTGTTTTTGCTTAACACACTATACAAACACTAAACTAGTTGAAAGGAAATTATTACGCCACATGTGAATAGGAAGAGGCTGTGTTACCTGCACTGGGCTACCCAGAGTTCTGCAGGGCGTCTGAGCAGCTTTATGTCCGTCCTCGCTCTTCTCTGGTCCAGGCAGCATCAGCAAGGAGCTCGTCAACAGATCCTGTGAAGAGCCGGAAAACAGCGCAGAGGTTAAATATTACACCACTAATAAACCACAGAGGGACAGACAGAAGTTTGTTTCTGTATTTCGGCTAACATTAAAGAAGTTCAAACAAAGGGCAGGGGTGAAATATAGAACTGGACGATGGGGCAATTGATATAGTGATATCATCTGAGGACGTTTGCTTTATGTTTACGTCATATTTATATCATTAAAATGATCATAAATGAGCAATAATACTAATAGACACACTGATAAAAAAAAAAAACAACGTATAGCAGCATGATCATAAGTGAAAAGTCACGCACCGGCACGTTGTGGGTGGGGCCACTAGAAGCAAAAAGCTGGGCATGAAGATTCTGGCCTTCCCACTGCAGACATGTTGGCTCGACCTACAACAACAATTCAAACTCAGTCGCGTACTAGTGGAGATTAATTACAGATCTCACGACGGAAGACGTAATAAAACATGCACGTTACATAAGAAAACTCACCTCTTGTTTGATCTTCTTGAGCGGAGGCTGGTCGTGATGTGCTCCTCCGGCGCTCACTTCACATTCCTGAGGCTCCTGCTTAATTACCCCAACTACTGCGTCTACAGGAGGGCTGTGAGCCTAAACATAACGCGGCACGCGGAAATTACAATCACGGCACTATATACTGTAACGCATGCGCATAACGACTGCTTTTACACAGATCGTAAAAACACGAACACGAGCACATTATACACAAACTCTCACCCTCTTCAGCGGTCCGTATTTGTTGTCTTGCATGGTCAGTGCTGTTTTAAATGGCGTAGGAGTGCGGGGAGAACACTCCATGATGGAGCGCCTTAGAGTCGGGGTCCTGAACCTGATAACAAGAGGATCGAGAAATCAGCTGACGGCCTTCTTTATATTAAAGGATGGCATTAAAATAGTTACAATTTGTTTAAGGTTTAATACGTCAAAACAGAAACTCACATCTCATTCTCCTTCTGGTGGTGCAGAGCAAGGTCGGGCTGCAGTGGCTTCTGGGAGCACACGCCTGAGGGCGAGACGGGTAGGCTCTGACTGTCCGAGTCTGGACTCACGGAAGCGCTTAAGAACTGGAAAAATAAGAGAGGGGAAAAAAAAAAAAAAAAGGGGGTTGTTAGACATATTTCATCACACACCTGCGTTCGAGTGTGTAAAGGAACAAACAGCCACAGAATACACTTCAGAGAATGCAGCTGTGTTTTAGAAATGTGCATGCAAGTTATGAAAGGAGATCTGAAAAAAGCAGGTTTTCTAATTTCCCCATCTCTTATAGGAATGCAAAACCCATTATATTATCTAATCTCTGCTCATAATGGAACATTAGCATCATGGAGCATGTTGAATGCAAAAGGACAGTGACAATGAAAGGTTCTTGCACCTAAATGGTGAAGTGAAGAGGCAGTACTTAAAAAATTTTTTTTTTTTAAGTTAAAACAATTTCAGATTTAGGCATCTGAGGGAGGAATGTGAGAATGCTTAAAGATCCAGGCGCTTCTTAAGGAGGGTCACTTTTGCATTCAGGCTGATTTGGAAGTAGTGATGTGTTGGTGAATTTCATAAAGCCATAAAGTCTTTCCAACTCCGAAATTAAGAGTTCATAAGCAATCGAATGCTTATGAACTCTTAATTTCGGGGTTGGAAAGACTCCGAAATTATAAGGGATATGATCTCCAGGATCACATTCTTATAACTCAGGCATACTACATGATCTCATGAGAGAGAAAGAGAGAGAGAGAGAGAGAGACGAGATAATGAAAAATCATGAAGGGACATAAACTGATTATTGACGTGATTATTTGCTAGACTACTCCTTGATTAGTGTAGCAAGATTCACGTGATCAGTGTGATTCACAGCCGGACTCGTTCTAGCACTACGGATGATACGGGTCTCCCGACGGTACCTGAGAGGGAGAAAAGGGCAGGCTGCTCGTGTCGGAGCATTTAGGCGTAGAGCAAGCGAATGACAAGAATCCGTTCTCTTCGCCTTTCGAACCGGCGGACTTAGTCATTTTAGTCAAAGTCCTATTAGTAGAGGTCTTGTCGGGCCACGCTGGGGTGTTCTGAGAAGATTAGATTAGGATTATGCAGAAAGGACGATCTTTAGCCTGCGTGTTTGTTGATATACTATCTACAGTGTTACATTTTGTTCTTTCTCAGGACACTGTGTAATAGTTTCGAATATGTGCCAGCATCTGTCAGGTGCAAACACTAAGCTTGTTCAGGAAATTAAACATTCTGCGTGTACATGCAGTATTTATTTCAATAAATAAGTTCTTACAGAGTCGATGGCATCCATGAACTCTGGCAAGGCGGCGAGGACTCCGCTGTTGCCCGCGTTGCTGCCGCTGCTGCTGCCGTTCGTGCCACTGCTACTGTTTGGGCTGTTCGTGTTGCCGTGAGCGCTCTCCTCCGGAAGGCAGCCTTGCTCCAACGGTGGCGCTGGGACGGAGACAGCCACGCCTAATGAGGTGTCGATCAAAGAGCCGCGACCCCATGTGTAACTGGCCATGGAGATCTGCGCGTGAGAGAGAATGAAAGAGATAGTAAATGATGGAGGAAGAGAGGATAGAGAAAGGGAACTTGACTAGTTGAATGATGTGCTTGGGAGGGGTGGAGGAGAAGAGGGGGGGTTCTGTGTTGCACAAGGACTCGAACAGAGTTTGCGGTGTGATAAGGGCACGTTGCATCACTTAGCCAAGCAGTTAGAATGTGAAATAGACCCCCAGATGCTTCCTCCAATTATTCACACACACACACACACACTCACGGGTAGTGCTTGTTGTCCTTTTAGCTCATTCTCTGTCGACATCAGAAGCATCTCAATCTCCTTTACTCTCTTCTCTTTCTCAGGATCTTCTTCGTTATAGTGTTTCTGAAGAACGCAAAAGAAACACAAAGAGACGAGCCGAGTTAATGTGTTACAAGAGTGAGGGTAGAATAAATAAATAATAAGTTATTTACTTCAGGTTTTCTGGGTTACCTGTATAGCTGCAGTGCCGTGTTGAGGGATGTTAAAGATGTTCAGTTGCAGCGCCAATGGAAACGGCACCTAAACGTCCAATCCAATGACGAAACGGATAATGAGTTCACGATGATGATGATGATGATGACAGTCTCATACTGTGTCGTCAACATGAGTCATTATGATGCGTACTCTGATGTTTACTGTGTGTATTCAATGATGTGTATGTAGCAGGTTGTTTGTTTACGTCTGGACTATGGAAATAATTAGCACTACTTTTAATTTTTTTAAAAATACTCCTGGTGGGGTTTTGACCACCATGTTAGTGTTACGCGTCTTGGCTAATACTTACTCGTTGTGGGTCGGACATGTAGTACGGGTACTGGTTAGTGATGGGGCTAGCCGGCATCGGGCTGCTGGTTGGAGTGTGGCTGTAGTTGAGCAAGTGGGACGGCTTTGTGTAGCTACTGTTTATAGGCGATGAGCTGACTTTAGATGTGTGCTGCAGATAGCCTTCTTGTTCCACTTTGCGGCGCATTGTAGAGTTCCAGTGGTTCTTGATGGCGTTGTCGGTCCTGCGGGGACGACGGGGTTGATTATTAGACGTACGCAGATAATATGAACAGGTTACGGTTAAGTAAGAAGGCAAAAAAAATATATTATCCGGCATTATCCAGCTCTATTTACTGGCTGTTATAAAATTGTTGCTGTAGACAGGTTTTATCGTTCTGACCTGCCCGGGAGCAGTTTAGCGATCTCGGCCCAGCGGTTGCCGAGTTTCTCGTGCGCCTGGTAGATAATGCGATCTTCCTCCTCCGTCCAGGATGTCTTCTTCACCTCTGGGTTTAAGTGATTATGCCAGCGTTCGCGGCACTGCTTGCCAATACGCCCCTTTAAGTGCTTCGCTATCACTGACCAGCGCTTTGGCCCGTACTTCTGCACCAGCTCAATCACCTGAGATGGACACAGAGAGAGAGAAACAGAAAGAGATCGATCTATGAGTACAGGAAGGCAAGATGGTGCTAGCAGGGGGGTCAACACACACACACACACACACACATACATACAGAAGGGGAACTTGAATTGCGTAACTGTGTTAAGGCAGCACATAGATAGTGGTATGTATCTAAATATGTGTAATATCCACCTGCCTAATGACTGTCGGCAGGCCATAAAATTGGTGACACAGAGTCAGACACCTGCTCCGTACAGTTAATCATTAATTACACCGAGCAGTCGCTTTTTCTGCTGAAATGTTCACACTGTGCTGCTAAGGCTCTGAGCTGTCATTGTTTTTGTTTTTTTAGGCAATGCACGTACCCTCTGGTCTTCTTCTTTGGTCCAGGGTCCTTTAATGAGCTCTGGGTTGAGGACTTTCTGCCAGCGGTGCTGACACTGGACATCTGTGCGGTTCTGTAACGAGCAAGAATGGTTTTTTAAGATTGCGAAAGTGTAATCACACATGCATAAAGCTTAATTATGGTGTGTGTGTGTGTATGTGTCTGTAAATAACTCTTGACAGGATGCTGCTGGTGTGAATAAGCAAAGAGCGCCGTGAGATTATGAGCGCCGCTCTGTTTGTGCTGTGTAATACGCTAACAGGATGTAAGTTATTGTGTGGTTGGTGTTTTGGAGCATGAATTACTGAAGGTGTTAGACTGCTGAGATGGCCAGGTGTGTGGATTCCCCTATGAGTGCTTCAGAAATGAAACATCTCCACTTTCTCATTCTCATTTACAGTGATTTATAGCTGCCACCATCCGTGCATGCATGTCTGTGTAAGTGTATATATAAATATGTGTGTGTGTGTGTGTGTCAGCAGGTGCATGGTGGATTCTGAAACAAAGCACTTTCCTTTGCCCTCCCTGTCCCTCGGCCAGACTGAGTAAATCTAAAAGGGATGCCCGAATAGGCAAATTATGCCATGAACCAGTGCCTCCATACTACCTGAAGCTTCTACCCATTCACATGCAAATACGCCTATCTAGCACACCACACCCTGTTTGACCCCCTCAAGTCCCAAAATGTGAACACGCGCACACACACAAACAAACGTACAGGCAAAAAGCTGGCGATGACTTTCCAATCCTCTGAGCCATGGTGTTCCACCAATCTTTTCAACTTCTCATCCTGTCAAGAACAAGCCAGACATTATACATTAATGGAGATGAAGATTTTCTGGGCTGGTCACTAGAACCACATGTACTCTACATTCAAAAAGCATAGTTTAAAATATATTTATATCTATATAGGTATTCATTTAATTATCTCTGGTTTTGCAAAATTGATATTAAAAAAATATATAAAAAATATATAAATAAATAAACAGAATTAAAAAAATAAACATAGGTCAAAACATTTTAACAGTGCTTCCGTGTACCTCTTCGCGCGTCCATCGTGTTTTGCCGAGGTGCCGTTTTCCTGTTTTGGCTAACGGTGCATCATAGTCATGATCATAAATCTCCACATCGTCATCGTCCTCGTCACTGCTGTAAACACTGCAGGAAAAGAGAAAGCGGGGATGATCAACAGAGAAGAAATGCATAAGTAGGGGGCGATCAGGGGTGATTAAAGAAGGTAAGAAGATCATGAAAACAAGGAAGGACAGAAAAATTGAAGGAAGGAATGAAGGGATAGGGTTTAAAAAAGAGAGATAGAAAGATACAGCAATATAATGAGTGAGAGAAGAATCTGAGTCAATTACATGATCAAAAAAGAGACTGAGGATGACGTATAGCGAATTACAAACAGCCCCCTAGTCATACTGTCATGAATGATAGAAAAATCGAGCGATAACACAGTCAAAACAAAAGTAAAGTGGCTGAACCTGTAGTGCCTGCAGACTCAGAGAAACCTGTTCTCATGTTTTTGGTTTCCACAGATACACGCGAACGTGGGGCGGCCCTGTTTCCCCACCGCTGCATGTTCAGACCTGCACGGGTCCTGTCACAGCCACATGCTCAACTAAACTCACCTGGCCGGCTCACGGCCAATCAGGGGAGAGCACGGCATGTGTGGAAGCCCGTGCTCACCTGGCTTTTGTGTCACACTTTATGTGCTATGTGTGTGTACGTAACGTAAGCATTGTGCTTATCATTACTGCTTAGTGTAGTGATAAAAGACATGGAAGATGTCAGAGGTGCTTTGGCTAATGAAAGCAAAAAGAAAAGCAAAAAGAAAAGCAAAAAGTAGGGGGGATCTTTGGGTTTTCATATTCATTTTAATTTACAGCTCGTTCTCATTAAGAGAGACTGGAATGAGTGTGAAGCTCGTGACGCTTTGTAAATTACTCAAAATGGGGGTAAAATTAAACACCTAATTATGCACCTTTTATATTTACATAATAAACATATAATTTTCTGAACTACTTATTTTTATTTAACTAAAAATAAAAGCATGTTTTTTTGTGTGTGTGCATGTGTGTGCTTGCAACAGAGTAGTGAGTAAAAAACAACAACCAAACCAACAACCAAACTACAACAACAAAAAACAACGACAATAACAAGCGCGCTCGCGCCTCTGTGACAGGAGAGGGCATTAGAGCTAACTGGTCGCGCGTGACCCCGTGCTTCCTTCGCGTGCGCTCGGGTTTTGCACGTTTCATGTTTTTTTTTTGACGCCTCGAAAGCGTGTTGCAGAAACTTTAAAACAATCACAAAAACAATAGCGTTTGTGTGCTGAAAATATAGCTTTAAATGTGTATTTATAGTTGTTGTTGATATTGTGGGTTTTTTGCATTGTAATTTCCAGTCACAAACAGAATTTAAACATGATGTTAAAGACGGGAACGAGTAAAACCACTGGTGTGAAAGGTGAAATAATCACCGAGATTAAAAGATTTAGACTAAAAAACATTCTGACGTGGGAGAGACGGGGGTTCAGTTTAGGGTCAATTTAAACAGATGGAGACTAAAACTAATACACGAGCATAAAGCTGAACTCAGGATTGAACTCACACACGACAAACGTCGTTTAAGCATGAAACATATCGTCTTACAACATTAACTTAAAATATTAACAAACCCGGTGTACTCTCGTTGCCCTGGTAACTCTCGAACATTCCTTCAGCGCTAACGTACGGTTACGTCAAAATAAAAAATAAAAACGCGTTGATACGTTATATTTAGTCTGATATATATATATATATTTACCTACTACAGCTCTTACTAACACACCAGCCACTACAGACATAGGAATCCCTCTCGTTTCGGATAGATAACTCGTTTCCAAAAAAAAAAGTAATTGCACCCACCTGACCCTTCCTTCACAACTGGCCCAACGGACCCGCACGCGCGGCGAATGAATGAAATTTTAAACGAGAGCGCGCGACCACCGCACGCGAGCTCATTCACTCCGCGAGCTTACTCGCGAGCTCACTCACATGACCACCAAGCCACCTGTTACTGCACTGCACTGCACTGCACTGCACGCGCCGGGGAACTGTTACGACATAGTGAACAAAAAAAAAAGCTAACTTTGAAGTTTAACATGCGAGATTTAAAATAATGCAAAAAAGTAATTAATAAGACATTTCGTTCAGAAATATCCCGCACCACTTGATTTAAACTCATTTCGAGAAGATAAGCGCGGGCACAGAAATATGACTTGTAGCACGCGCACAAATTTCATCATCAACATCATCATCATCAAGAGAAGCAGCATGCGTTAGTAGCAATGCACTTAATTGCACTCAAAAAACACACAATATCCATGCTTACCTGTGTCTCGGTCGCCTCGCCATCCCGTGTGATGGAAGGTGAGAGGAGTTTAGTGCGCTCAGTGCGTGTATGCACGCGTGTGTGTGTGTGCGTGTGTGCAGGCGTGCTCGCTATAAGCTCCTGGTCTCCGCTATGAGAAGGAAGTGGACTGACATTAAGCTCACATCAAGGGGGAGTGAGCCAGACTGTAAACACACCACACCATCCATCAGACAAAGCTCGCTCTCTCTCTCTGGCACGGCCGCCTCCCCCTGTTCCCTCCCGCTAAATTTGGCGCGTTTGTCTGACGCGCATGCGCGGTGCGTGCTGCGCTGTCGTTAGAGCGCCAATTCGGTCGCCTGGTCGCGCTAAACTCGAGGGTGTGAGATGTTTTTTTAGTGAATTAATGTTTATCGAGATAAAGGAGGAACTTAAATGAATGGGTGTGTGTGTGTATGTGTAGTATAGAGCCCCCAAAAATTAAATAAACCTGGATATCATATAAAATTTCGTTTTTGATCCAGACATGTCTTTATTTCCACAAATCCACCTTCTCCCACTCTTGCACTCTCACTTTCACTTTTAAAGAACTGAAGGTATCATTCCATGTCCGTTCCGCTCCTGAAACGAATTGAAACGGATTACCCAGCTCTATTAAGGGGAAAGTTTGATGCACGCTCAAGAAGTTGCCCAGATGACGTCATTAATCGTCATTAATTATGCTGATTAAAATGCGTTATGTGAAAAAGGAAGATACTTCGAGTAAAGTTTAATCAGAATGCAAAACAACATTCAGTCACTTATGATTACAGTAAGAAGTTATTTTTTCGTCACGGCCTGACGATTCATTAATTTATTTAAGTCGACAGGTAATAAACATGAACTGAAACTGTTATTGACGGCGTCAGTTGTGTTTATTAGTTGTACATATCACCGATATGAGTTTAAAAACTGTTTAAAAAAAGTGTTAGGGTGGAAAAATAAAAGAGAGTGATTAGTATTTGGTTGTTGGGAACAGGCGGCGTGGTGACTTACAGTATTGGTTAGCACTGTTGCCTTGCACCTCCATGGTCCGGGTTCAATTCCCTCCTCAGGTCTGTGCTCATGGAGTTTGCATGTTCTCCCCCTGCTTGGTGGGATTCCTTCGGCCACTCCGATTTCCTCCCACAGTCTGCAGCCATGCATATTAGGTTAATTGGTGTTTCCAAATTGCCTGTAGTGTGTGAATGTGCCCTCATGCTCGAAGACTCCTGGGATAGACTCCAGGCCCCCCTGTCACCTTGTATACAGTAGAAAGCGGTATACATCATGAGTGTGTGAGTGAATGAGTTTTTGGGAACGATGGTCATCAATAATTGTTTGCTGAGGGAAAAAAATGATGATTAATAATTGGTAAAGATGATGGAATTTTTTTTTTTCTGTTTCATAGCATGGTTCTTTTATGTGTCAATCACAGTAATGCATCGCCAAACTTGTTTTTTTACATTAAATAAAGTTTTTTAATTACTATATAATTCATATATGTTGCTGTAATGTCTATATAAACCTACAAGTGGTGCACTCTAAACTATTCACACATTGCCAGGCGACACAGCATCCTGTATGGTGGAAGCAAATTATTTGTTAAGTTTGTTTAGAATTGTGACAAATTCTAAAAATAATTGTAATACCGAATCGGGAAATTTATACAATTGTGATACAGAATCACAAGACAAATCTAATCAGCGCCTAGGTATTGTGGTAATATTGTACGGTATCTGGTAATCCATGTAATTCCCATCCCTATAAATAGATCACTATTGGTGAAATGATGTACATGTGTTTTGTGGACTTGGAAACGGCATACGACTGTGTACTTCTAGATACCGTTGGAAGGCTCTTAAAGAGTATGGGGTTAAGGGCCATAAGATGAGCAGCTGTAATTATAAATGAAATGAGAGTTTGGCCTGCATCACCATCATCAGGTCAGACTTGTTCAAAGTATTTCTTGGACTCCAAGAAAGCTGCCCTTTATTACTGATTCTGTTCATAAACCTACAGAATTTCTATGCACAGTCAAGGGGCTTGTGATAAGTTTGAAGGGAGATCCTGCCTCAAGTGGAGGAGTTTAGGTATCACATGAGTGTGGGTGAATTGGAGCTAGAGATTGACAGAGAGATCAGTGCAGAGACAGCAGGAATGTGGACACTGTGCCGATCTGTTGTGGTGAAGAGGGAGTCGAAAGGTGAAGCTTTCAATTTACTGGTCAATCTAGTTTCAAACCCTCACCTATGGTCACGTGCGCTGAGTTGGGACTGAAAGATTCAAAGGTTGCATATTCAAACAGCGGAAATGAGCTTCCGCCAGAGGGTGGGTTGGATCAGCCTGAAAAATAGGTTAGCTAAGACACAAAAATAAGGAGCTCAGACATCTGGGCGGAGCTCAAGGTAGATTTGATAAGGCTGCCTTCTGGATGCCTACCTAGGGAGGTGTTTCAGGCATGTCTGATGGGGAGAACGCCCCAGGGCAGACCCAGGACTAGATGGGGAGATTCTATCTCTTGTCTGGCCTGGGAGCATCTTGGTATCCCCATGTGTGAGCAGCTGGAGGAGGAGGTGGCTAGGGTGATTATTGGTCATTGGGAAGATGTTGATTAGTGTTTAGTCATTGGGAGCCATGCTGATCAGTGATTCGTTGTCAGTAACAGTGCTAATTAATGACAATGGTGATCAGGGATATGTCACTGGGAACAATCGGTCAATAACAATGGTGATCAGTGGTTTATTCGTAGCAATTCTGATCAGCGCTTATTCACGGGGAACAATGACGATTAGCGATAAGTCACTAGGCACAGTAGTGATCAATGATTAGTCTCTTTAGTAAAAAAAAATTCTGATTATTATGGTATCATTAGGAACAATGATTGGTCACTGAATTTTTATAGACTCACCCCAGCGTGTCTCAATCAGGCTTTACGGCCTGGTCCAAGAATTTTCTCTAAACTCCTATAACTAGTAGCTCAAATGTGAACAAGGGATCCACAGGAAAGTCCCTAATGTTTGGGTCTAAATAACGTCCTCAAAGGTATCTAAAATTGTCACAAGCAAGTAAGTTAGCAACACTGGAGATAACTGATGGGGGGGGTCAGATCTCATCCATATGTTCCTGTCTAAGTGTCCTTGAACAACAGCCTGTTATTACATAAACATAAACTGCACATCTCTTTCTTCCAGTGTAATGTTGCCAAAGCAATGTTTAAATTACGGTTGAACAGATAATACTGTATGTCTTAATCTGTTAAGGTCAATTTATAGTAACAGAAATGAGTCTTATTCTATGATCATGATGTGTTCATCATGAAACTTGTTCTACATTCAACAAAAGTTGCACACACTCTTATCGCTATTGTTAGTCTTCACGATGCTGCAGTCATGTCCGATCTCATCGCTCGGGTCGGCCTATTGTCTCTGAGCGCTGATGTTCCTGAGGACTACGGGGTATTGTTGCCGTCCTGCGTGGGGTTAAACATGCTCATCCATGCATCTCAACCACAGGAGTAGGATTTGTGGGTTACTTTATTAAACAAAAACAAAAAAAAAAAGGTGGTAGTCACAAAACAGGGTTGTGCGGATTATCGGGGAGGAGCCTTCAGTCACAGATTACTCAGAACTCATTACATAGATCTGGAAGAAAATCAAAGGAGTGTTAAAAGGAAGTGTTAAAAGGAAAACCTGAATGACTTGCATGACAATCTTCATAAACAATATGCGGCCTTTAATGCCATCCAATATGTATTTGGGTTAAAATACAAGCTGGCCTATTTTTTAAATGTATTTTTTAGTGCACGCTAAGAACGACTGCGATGCAGCAGCGCTTTAGTCTTTCAGTCTGGATGGACAGCAATCTCGGTCAGACAGATCGTCTTCCGAACTTTCAGAATGTCAAAACCAGATGGTTATGTTGTTGAGATCGCTGAAAAAATATCTCCTGGTAAGCGTCGCTGAGTCTGAAAATCTTCGAGCAAGAAATTAGCACCAGGTTTTTGCTAAACTGTACATTAGTACATTGGATGCACTGAAATGGATGCATTTGGAAAGTTTGTTCCTGATAAAAGTGATCTGACTTGTTTAGGAAGAGTTGGACTGCAGCAAGTATTTCCAGCTATCACCTGGAAAAATGTCAATTGTGCAAGATGGCAGTACTACAGAACACAAATAACAGTTGTGCAATAATAACTATAGACACTGGTATGCATTATAAGCAACACCTGTGCTGCAAATCATGTTTCTTATATGAGTACCAAACTCCAAAGTGAGCTTGCAGTTTTGATTACACTGATGGCGTTAGATAAAAGGTTTCATTATTACATATTTCCGTTATAGTAAAGTCTGTCACTGTGAAAGACATTCCATATTACGTATGGGTCACCATGGAGACTAGCATGGACAGCGTCACGTGTGTACAAACACATATGCGCAAATACACACGCGCTCCGAGGTATGAATTTAAATATAACTTGTTGCGTCTGTCTGCTCTGACCATGCACGCTCGTTGTCACTTCTCTCTGGATCAGGTTTTAGGGAAGTAACCACACTCACACGCATACAGATGCAAAAACAAGCATACACCAGGCTCGTTCAAGTCAAAGCAGGACTTTTGATTTGTGCAGAATAAGCGAACACAGTTATGAGATCTAAAAACCCAATGCACTTATCCCAGACCTACTGTAGGATACCATCATCGTAGTTGCCCGAGCCATGATCAAACTGCATGCTTCACCTCTGGCAACGCTGGCCTCCCAGGAACTGTAATATGCAAGTTGTGTCTGTTCTCACAGACAGTCTCTTCTGCAAATTGGTGACAAGTTATCTGTAGATTATTTAACGGTCAGTCGTTCGACTCACTGAATATTGATGCGTTTATTCGTGAGTTTGACTTTAATGCTCCTTGGCTGTGTTTATACTGTATATGTGTGTATGTGTGTGTACTCTTTCTGTTTGAACTTCTGCATCTTCTTCTGGCATTGTAAATTGGATCAGTGTCCAAACATGTGCGTGTGGCGCCCTGTGATGGCCCGGCATCCCTTCCAGAGTGTATCGCTGCTTCACTCCCAGCGTTCTTGGGACTGACTCACGATCCATCATTACCGTGACCGGGATAAAACACTTAAGGTGAGGTTTGCTTAAAAATGTATCTCATTCGAAGCTACATTTTTAACATATTGAATTATGTAGAATTGGGTTGTGCTGCAATTTTATACACTAATGCGCATGAGAACACTGGAGTAGTCAAAAAACAAACAAAAAACTGTTAAATATTATATAAAAAATATAACCGAACATTTAAATTGTGTACGTTTTATAAGCACGCCTCAATAAAAATAAATCTAAAGATATATTTCTAAAGAGATATAACCGTTTTAAATAAAAATTAATTTATACCCAGAGTAATGTGCATTTATATAATATTATATGATATATAATATATAATATTGCTTTCAAACTTCAGTATTTCCCTTAAAATGCCTCAAAATATTCAAAGAAATGTCACATATTCTCTCTCAGCTCTCTCCTTTGCCCTCTTTCTGTTTCTTAAACCCTATCGTTTCCTTCATTCCTCACTCTCAGTGTATTTAGGTCAGTTTAAGAAAGCATCACGCAAGTGCACCTCGAGTGTGTGTGTGTGTGTGTGTGTGTAACGCAGGTGTCTGTTTTTGTTCCATGTTAAATTTAGACCTGCACTCAAGTGTCAAATGTCATACAGATGTGAATGACACCTTTCAGCAAAAGATCTGCAGACTGCTGGGGAAGATCAATCACGCACGCATACGCACACGCACACACTCGCAACTCTGATTCATCTGGATAGTGCGGTTGCAGTTCATTTGAGAGGGTCCAGAGCTAATGGAAACTTTGAGTCGTGCTTTTTCTCAGGGCTCTCGTACATGCATCATTAAGTGCTAGTAACCATCTTAGTAAGCTTTTTGACCACTGCGAGGCCACAGAACAGCATCGATATGTAGTGCATGTGATACTGCACGTCTTTGGAGCCATGCTGGAGAGATGGATCTTGAGATAATCCATCAGTCAGGGTCTCTAAGATGGCTGGTGAGGAGCACTGTCTTGTACGCTTGAGGCAGATTTGCTGGTGAGTGTGAAGGCCAGCGCATGAGATTTACATCATTTTCATCCTCATTAAAATGTTCGGTGAGAATGTTTACACTGAAGGATCCTGGTGGAGACCATGCCCATGAAGATAGCAAAGATTCAGATGATCAGAAGAAATTGATAATGATTTGCAGTGCCATTTTGCTCGAAGGAGACAAATGGACTCCATCCATCCATCCATCCATCCATCCATCCATCCATCCATCCATCCATCCATCCATCCATCCGGTGCCTATTCTGTCTATTCTATCCCAGGGAGATCAGGGCACAAGTTGGGTTACACCCTGGAGAGCATGCCAACCAACCCATTACAGGGCAAACACACACTCACTCACCAACCCAATCACACATTATGGGCAAATATGGAAACACTGATCCATCTACACTGCATGTCTTTGGACTGCAGGAGGAACCCCGAGGAAACGGGAACCTTGACACACATACTGTAGAAATTAATAAAAGTTTCCAAGATGCCGTTTTGACTTGAACCTGTCGGTTGTCGTTTAACCTTTGTGTGTAGGTGTGAATACAGCATACAGAACCCTACAGATTCTGCACTTATCAGTACTGAATTTTTGTTTTAGTTTTGTTACAGATGCCTTTGTTTCAAATGTCCTGCTGGAGAGGAAAGGGGGAGATAGGAGCAGCTTGATGGTGGTGGTGGTGGTGGTGGTGGTCGGGGTGACGGGGGGGTGGGGGGAATAAGGTGGTTTCCAGAAGTAGGCAAGGAGCAGCAGCTGCGGGACAGTCAATTTACGCTGGGAGATAACTCTTAGACGGGGAATTTTCCTCCAACTTGATATACAGTATCACTGTCTTTGAGCTAATGATTATGATTCTCATGAGTACTGTACAATATGTCCCAGTAGGCTGGGAGGAAGATGGGAGCAAACGCTCATTTTTGTAAGTGCAACAGATTAAAGCTGACAGAAAGAATTAAATTTTTTATTTCAGCTTCTTCAAAATACTGTGTTACTGATCATTACCCAAATGAAGTGTTCTCTTTAATTAGGTAACCTAGTGGGGTTCGATTTCTGGCTTGGACTGTGTGTGTATGTGGAGTTCACATGTTCTCCCCATGCTTGGTGGGTTTCCTCTGGATAATCCTGTTTTTTTTTTAATAATCTAAAGACATGCAGGGTAAGCTAATTGTCTTGTGTGCCCTGTGATGCTCCAGTCCAGGGTGTACCCCACCTCATGCACCAAGTCAGCCAAAATCTCCCGCGACCCTGAACTGGACGAGGGGTATAGAGAGTAAATGAGTGAGTGTATTTCTAGATACTGCTACAGTATAAAGAACATGCTGCTGCTCCTCATGCTGCTCCATTGTTTTCCTAGATATATTATTACCTCACAGTATGACTTAAAAGGTGATGATGTCACCCTGTCACCCTGTTGACAGTTACATTCGATTCCTACTGTTACATGGTGTGGGATGTCCGCTACACCAGCCAAGCATACTCTGATCAGCTGTAACATTATGATCACATGCATAAAATTGACTAGATCGCCCCTTTTGACTCACAACAGTGATGCACTGTGAGTTCTGACACCTTTCCATCACAACCAGCATTAACCTTTTCAGAAATTTGACCTACAGTAGCTCTTTTACATTTTCCCCGTGTGCATCAGTGAGCCGATACCTGAACCAGATGATCATCTTCTTCTTTGTCTTTCGGCTGTTCCCTTTCAGGGGTCGCCACAGCGAATCATCTGCATCCATCTAACCCTATCCTCTGCATCCTCTTCTCTCACACCAACTTCATGTCCTCTCTCACTGCACTAAATCTTTATATGTTATTGAATGACAAACCACGAAATAATAAAGTGAAACTAGAGAACATGCAAATTTACCATGATAAAAACACACAGTCCAGATCAAAGATTGAAAGGAAATGAGAAATCAGCAGCAACAAAGCATCTGCTCCCACTACCTTCCTCCTTTCTTTAACCTCAACACCCTGCTAAGCCTCATGGCCTTTGGGTCATGCAAAATTCAGTCACACTGAGTCTGAAAACATAAAATGCCAGAGCTCCCATAATCCCCTTGCAGTGTGTTTCCACTTTAGCAATAATTGTATTTTCCCTGCACATATTTAATAGAACAACAGCAAAGCTGCCTGCTCATTTAATTCCTTCCAGGTGTTCGCTGCTCAAATAATAAAGGAGAAAGGGCACTGATATGGGTGTACGTAGATCACTGACCAGAGTTATTCACTGCCCTCTTTATGGGATAAGTTCAATAATTATTCTACACTGTAGTTAGCATAAGGTTGGAAGAGTAAGGATACGTTTCTGTGCCCAATATTAATAAACAACTTACATTTCTCTCTATACACAGGGAATAATTCATGGTTTACAGAGAGCTCTGTCAGGGTATGATGTAGCTGTAGGTGTAGGTGTAGCTACGCCCAGAATGCCAATCACAATTAATCACAACAGCAGTCAATCCAGCTTGTGATAGTTTGTGTTTTATTCATGAAGAATTTAATAGGAGGTACTGTAGCATGAGTATTGTGGAAAGAGGACGCAGATTCAAGACCTTCCTTGTTCAATAATGCCATCTAGTGGAGGTTTATGTTTATGTTCAAATGTTACCCTCTGTATAAGAAAGTGCTTAAAAATAACCTATGATACATTCTGTAAAATAGTGCCATCAGGTGGGAATACCACCATATTAAGGTGCATTAAGGTTCACAAACGATGAAAAACTGCATATTGAGGTTCGTTAGGGAGGTCAAAAATTTTTTTTTTAATAATAAGAATATACTGTTTCTATGTACAGGTACATGATGATTGGTCAACATTCACATGCACGTGAGACACACACTCCAGGCAATTTGGGAACTGTGGACTGTGGGGAGGAAACCAGAGTACCCGGAGGAAACCCACCAAGCATGTGCAGAACATGCAAACTCCATGCACACAGACCGCGAGGTGGGAATCAAACCTAGAACCTGAAGGTGCAAGGCGACAGTGCTAACAACAAAGTTCTTTCTTTGTTGACACTTTTGCCCTTTTAGTGGATTTAAAAGCAGCAGCTCACCGAGGCATAGAATCAGAGGACTGTTCTTCTCAACAGATCTCCAACCAGCATGAAGATACTGTACCTTTCAGAAGGCCCTGTGTGACGCAGAGGATGTTTTTGTTTGTCTTTAAATTTAAATATAATCCTGTTCAACAGATTGTCCAACAGGCTGAAAAAATATTACCTTTTTGTTTTTTTAATTGTCACTTCTACAGTAGTCATGTGTAAAAATGGGTGTGTAAAAGAAAACAGTTCTTCCACTCACACACACTCTATACCCTTTACATCACTATGCAGGAGGAATGGAGCCTATCCCATGGTGTGCCAATCTATTGCAGGGCAAACACACTCTCACACACACCACATGCAATTTGGAAACACCAATAAGTCTACTCTGCATGTTTTTGAACTGTGGGAGAAAACCAGAGTACCCAGGAGAAACACACCATGCACAGGGAGACCATGCGAACTCCACACACACACAGACTTGAGTCGGGAATCGAACCCTTGACCCTGGAAATGCCAGGCTACAGTTCTAACCACCACACCACCGTACCACTTACAGTTCATCCACTTTATCATAAAACGTGTGTCTATTCACTTCTTGAATATTTGTGAACTTTTGATATAGTATACATTTTTGGTATAGATTATCCCATGAGCATTGCCGCCATCCTGTAGATAATGTAGCTAATGCCAGTGTTTGTAATCCTCTTAGCAATAGCAGTAGGTAAAAGCAAATGTTGATCAGGCGGTTGTTATCATTTACGTATTATCTTGTGTCATTAAAAAGGGAAAAAGAAAAAAAAAACCTGACCAAGACCCAAGATGAACTCATGGGTGCCTCAGGGTCAGTAAAAGGTGGCTTACCGGGGGAACAGAAAAAGGCAAAGCTAAGCTTATACAACAAAGTTTTGTCTTCTGTCACTACAGAACACAGGGGTCAGTGCTCTGGGTATTGAGACAGTTACTGTAGTTTCCCGTATGCTATGTGATGTATGAATCCCCTCGTGCTCAACAGCTCATAAAAACTGGGGACTAATGATGTGACACACATGAAGCAAAACAAAACACAAAACCATGGAATGACCAGCTGTGAGACAACAAAGTTTGACAGCTGCAGTAGGGGGCAAATATTTTTTAACTGATATTGGTATACAGTCCAACTGTTGCGTAGTGTGTTGACACTTTTGTCTTACAAAAACTTGACACAACGAATAAAAAAAACAGACCGTCCCTTAGAGACCTAATTTTTTGAGAACTGTGGCTTTGTTGTGTTTATTGTCATTGGCAACCACCTCTGGACTGCTTTTGAGATAGTAATGCAATATCGATGTACAGTATACTGTAAATTAGAGCTGTTTGATGAAATCATGACATTATAGATCTTGAAAAATTCTATATTTTCTGGGACAAATAGGTACAGAAAAAAAGGGACAGTCTTGGAAAAACAGGGACAGGAGCAACCCTAAGTGTTATGCACAGCACATAAAATCGGTGTCTGATCACCTCCCAGTAGGAAATTCTGGTCGTCAAAACATCAAAACATTGTGGTGACATTTATCGAGCAGTGTAACAGACATTGAGACTACAGTACATTGGTATTCGGTTGTTTTTGAAAGTTAGAATTACTTTGATGAAATGATGTCAAAACAATGTTGACTACATGACGATGGGATAATCTTATGGGACAAATTTAAGGTCATAGTTGGCAAACACACTCATACACACACACAAAAGAATTATATAAAGAAAAAAAGAGGGATCAGTAAGAGATGTGTGCAAAAATATGCATAAATTAAAATGACCAGATTGTCCCTGATGAGGAAGCCAAAGGCGACGGTGGCAAGGAAAAACTCCCTGAGATGGCAATAGGAAGAAACTTTGAAAGGAACCAGTACTGTGTGTTAGGAGGCTGGAAGTTCAGTATAACAGGACGGGTGATTAAGTTCATCTGGAGTCCACTTTCATTACTGATTGTGTCTGAGTCTCGAATATTAACTGGAACGATATTCCATAAATTTGGGTTTTGAAGATAAGGCACTGTCCCCTGCTGGAGCTTTTATACTGTAATACAACATACTGATACGTAGCCTGCATCCTTTAATTCACATCCTACTGTATGTGAATCCAAATATGCCATGTCACATCACACGAGTGCTCAAAAATGGATTTATTATTTAAATATAATATACATATGTATTTTTTAAAATATTTTTTTATATAACAATACTTCGTTAACTTTGTTACCTTTAACTTTTCTTTTATTTACTTTATTTTCTTTAACTTTACTAACTTTAAGCTATTCAATTCTGCAAAAAAAAAATTAATAATAATTAATTTCCCTAAAAAGGCTGATGAACAGAGATCAACATCTTATAAAAAGAGTTAAGACTTTAAAACCTTGGAAACGAAAGAGCATGAAGCAGATTAATGAACATTCCAGACATAGAAGTGTCAGAAACAGTGGGCGGAGAAGCACTAGAGCCTCTGCCTTGCTGAATGGAGATATTCAGGTCTCAAGCAGCCAAAGCATTAACACTTTATTTCCCCAGTCATAAAACAACTCATTTATTAATTTGACACATTATTTTACACTAAATGCTGTGACATATTTTAGCTTCTTGGAGATTTTTTAAATAAAATATATTTATAGTTGCATGTACATGTTGTGGAATGTCCTTAAAATAAGTACACTAGATTCGGTAACATCTGTCTCCAAAACAGGTTAAATGGATCACCAATGAATCCCACAAAATTCAATCAAGTAACATTACACTCAACAAGGTGAAACAAACACACAGGAAGTGTTCTTACACTACAGTATTAAACTCAGGCCACTGGTCACATATTACTGCCTCTTCACTGAACTGAAAACACTCATTTGCTGCAAGTACTGTACATGACTTGTTTTTACTTACTCAAACTTCTCTATTCTTCCATCAAGATCCCAGATGACAACGTGCTGCAGATCAGACTAATCAAAGACTGGAAGCATGGTAATTCTTATTGGCTGGTACTGATTGAAAAAGAAACAGCCAATCAGAATTCACTGTCATCCAGCATTTCTTCTTCAGCTGAGGAAGTGGGAGGATTTGAGTGAGGCAAAATACAAATGTGTGTCTAGATTTTTTATCCTCAAAAATGACAGACAAACTTAAGTTGATATTTGGCAGAACTTGTGAGTGCAAACACACACAGACACACACACACTGAGTAGCTGATATGAAATCATTTAACATATCCTATATCCTTATTTAATTCTCTTCACATAATCTAGGTCTCTTAGACATGATGGTTTGCTTAGTCTTACATTGGTGTCATTTAGAAAGACCACTGGTTCATGAGAGATGGAGTAGGAGGCAGAGGATGGAGATGGCTGCAGGTGCTGCATCTATCTATCTATCTATCTATCTATCTATCTGTCTGTCTGTCTGTCTGAAACCATCCCCTCATGCTTGAAACCGGCCTTGTTTCCAGTTATCACCTACTGTATATTACACTCCTGTTATTACAGTACACAAATAATGTTTTTTTTTTTTTTAAAGCCTCTCTATCTCTTGAGTTTAATAAGAGAAGCAGAGCTGGAGAGGAACACAACAAAGCAGAAATTATCTTTGCTTAATTGAATAAGTCAAGTCAAGTCAATTAGGTTTTTATTTCATTTGACAAGTTATTTCAACCATATACTGTACAGTTCAGTACACAGTGAAACAAAACAACATACATTAACAAAATATTGTTAATTTATGTTGATTTAATGAAATGGAAATGTCAGTCAATATAGTGACAAAAAGCGTATTACTAATTGAGGCCATTAAAAACTTGTTATACAGTCACATTTTGTCAGCTAGTGTAAAGATGGGGATTAGCTGCTACTTCAAGTCCACAGCTGAACAAGCTTTTACTCACTCGCTTACTTATTGTCTATACCACTTTATCCCATATACAGGGTAGCAGACTCCCAGGAAACTCAGGGCAGGGTACACCCTGGACAGAGTGCCAATCCATTGCAGGACACATGCTCATTCACACACTATGGGAAATTTGGGAACACCAATTAATCTAATCTTCATGTCTTTGAATTGGGGGAAGAAACCGGAGTACTTGGCGGAAACCCACCAAGCATGAAGCAAACTCCATGCACACAAACCCCAAGGCGGGAATCGAACCTGGAACCAGGATGTGCAAGGTGACAATGCTAAACTCTAAGCCACCATGCTGTCTGCTGAACAAGCGTGTCATGTAAATTATTTTATTTATTTGTACAAAGTAATGTGTTTGTAAACTTTCATTTCATTGTCTTGTGATCTTTCAAAACTAGATAAAAATGAATAAATGATTAACAACAAAAAGATTATAATAAGTCAAGCACATTCAAAATCAAGTATACTGTCAGGAA